>JALPQD010000083.1:135000-540000 GCA_023101885.1 Typhlomys cinereus | reverse complement strand
TTGGGTGGATATGGCCTTGACCTGCCTGGGAAACCCAAGGGTAAAGCAATAAGGAGGTAGAGCAATCCGGGATGATCAGGATGATTCCCAATATCACCTTGGGCCTCCACAGGCACATACACTCAAGCGCTCTCTCGTATGCAGAAAGAAAAGAAAGAAAGAAAAGAGAAAATCCACTTCTTTTTTTGGAGGTTTACTGAGGGTAAAGAGATAAGGGAAAAGTTCCGGAATAAGTTCAACTTCATGTCAGCCCCAGATAGAACATGCTCCACCCATGACTGGTCAAATTATACTTTACATGACGTGCAGGGAGGGTCACCATGAATCCCATTTGTCATAAAACAACTTACCAGCTTAAACAGAATGAGGACCCTGCCTAATGAGGCAAACAGGCCATTATTCTCAGGGTTAGGCAACATAGGCAAAGACACGGTCTCCAGAGGGCCTTTGGCTTATGTGAACATGTTCTATGGAGATAGCTGTTGTCCCAAGAGTTACCTATAACCCAGATGTAGCACAGTGGCACTTGGCAGGATGCAGGAAGATCAATACAAAGTTCAGATCAGCCTGAGCTGCATGAGACGCTATCAACAAAAAAAAGCCTAGAAGACATTTGGATATCTAAAGAAAACAAATAGATTTGACTTCTACCAGTAGAACCTTAAATTAATCAGCTACCTTAGAGGCTGGAGTCTATTTTAGAGGAAATGACACATAAGAGAAAATCTAGAGGAAGAACATACACAGAAGAGACATTTTCAGGTTTAGGAGCTTTTACCTCTTGAGGGACAGCAACATGGCTTGGCAGGTGGGGAGCTTGTGGCCAAGCCTGACAACCTGAGTTTGACCTCTGGATTCCACATTGTGGACAGCACCAACTCTGACTTCCATATACCCACCGAAACAAAAAGGTGCTGGGGAGATGGCTCAGTGGGTAAAATGCTTGAAGGACTAGAGTTCAGATCCCAGACTTCACACACACATTGGATGCATTGGTAAAAGTATCTCTGATCCCTGTGGACCTATAGAAAATGTGAGACAGTAACCAGATAGCTGCATGGGACAGACAGCTTGGCCAATGCAGGAACTCTGAAGAGACCTGTTCTCAACCAAAGCAGAAAGGCGAGGTATTCTCTACTTTCAAAAGTACAAGACAGCCATGACACACACTACTCTTTCTTTCCCTCTCTTTCCCTCTCTCTCTCACACACACAAGTACCACTTTTTGCTTAAATTTACTTTCTACTTAATCCTTATAACACATGAAAAACTATAGATTATTTTATAGCAAAACATTCTTATAATTATAGCTTCTGTTATTAAGCATGTACTATATGCCCACTTTCAATGAGAGAAAGCTAACAGAAATCAGAAAGGTTTTAGCAGCATAGGCTAAACCCAAGTCTACCTTTAGTCCCAATTGTTATACTCCAAGATATCTCTCATTGTCATTTGAGCCTTGAGGAAGTTATGACTTGCTTGAACCCACATAGTTAATAGCCACAAGACTTAGGCTCTCTCATCTATTTTTAACCTAGGCCAGCAAGATAGCTCAGCAGGCAAAGGCACTTGCCACACAATCCTGATGACCTGAGTTGGCTCCCACAAACCCTTGTAAAGTCCCTGAGAGAACTCACTCCGTGAGGTTGTCCTCTGATTTTCACACACATTCTGAGGCACACACATACCTGCATTCACACATCTCACACACACACACACACACACACACACACACACACACACAGAGGAACAACAAAAAAAAATGAGGCAAAAAAGTAACCCAGGGACTGAGGATAGTTCAGTGCTAAGAATGTGTTGTCTAGGGCTGGTGAGATGACTTGGTGGGTTAACATGCTTGTATGAGTGCAGGAGGGCAGGTCATATTTTCTGTAGAACAATCACGGAAAATATTCAAAATACTTCATAATTTTACCCTTCAGGGACTCCACTATAAAAGGACTCAGGCAAACCAAGAATTTACTCCTTCCCATTCCTGAGCAGCTATATCCTAGGAAACTCAAACAGACACAGAAGTCATTTGATACTTTATTTTTTTCTGACCCTATGACCACCATGCTGGGAAACACACAATGCCCACGAGGGAGGCTGTGCAGAAGGCCAGAGACATACCAAAGTAAACACTGCGGCCAGGCCTCAAGGACAGCTGGGAAGACAGGTTCTGTGGCTGCTGGTCATCTGTCCAATCACATCTCTCTTCTCAGTCCTTCAATGACTGCCAGAGGTACACTCTGCAGACCTATAAAGGACTTTGGCATTCCAAGTCTTAATTACAAAGAAACAAGTTCCCCAGTGTCTGGGACAATCCAGTTGCCTTCACTGCCTATGAACAAATTGTGGGAGCAAGGGTAGTAGGGTAGTTCGGATTCAGAACTTAACGTGGGGGCTTTCCAGTAAACATGGAGTAAGATGTGGAAAATTCATTCCAACAGAGAAACTACTAATATGACAGGGATTGCCACAGGAACATCGCCCTCCGGGCTATAAGTGCTATACAACCAAAGATAGTCACCGGCTTGCTCCTCATAGATCTCCCCCAAAACACTTTGGCTTCATTATGAAAACACCATTTGTTTAGACCCCATGGTGTTGCTTCTTCCCAAAGAGTTTCCTCCGTTACCAAGCAGCAACCTGTGCCCTTTACTCTATAAGCTGACCCCGATGGGTCCCCAAGAGTAAGTAAGGCCTGAGAGAAGTGGAGGACTACTGCCAACCGTCCCCTCTGCTGTTCCAGCTTTGACCACTCGGGGGCCTCTGGCTCCAGAATTTCCAAGTCAAGTCCTGGCTTTGCGCCCAGATAGGGCAGAGGGCTGGGACTTCAGTGCCCAGCAACCCTGAGGGCAGCAATGAGCACCTGAGGGCGGGCGAGGGACCATGGAGTCTCAGGTTTCAGGGGGATGGCAGTTGCCTGTCTGAAGGGTTCTCTGTTCCTTGGAATTGTACAGAATGTCTCTTGTGGCTTTTCCTCCTCCCTCCTTTTTTCCTGTTGACTCTCCTCATCCGGCCCTATGAATCACTAGACTCCACAGGAAAGCAGCAGATGTTGACTTTACTTCTTTCAAGCCAACGTCAGCTCCCTCCTGCGGAGTAGGCTGCAGGCAGGAAGGTGAAAGTGCGGGGGAGACGGAGGAAGATTCCCTCCATCCCTTCCAAATGGTCCAGAAGTTCAAGGGAAATCTGAACGGAGTGAGGGACCTAGGCAGAGACATTTTGGGAAACACAGTCCCTCCATGTTGACCATGGAAGGAGGTGGCCAGGAGGGCGTCACTGTGCTGGCTTCTCATCTTTGAATAGCAGCATCCCCATGGCTCAAAAGTCAAATAAGGCTGCAGGTCTGGGGAGATAGTCTAGAAGCTTCTTTTCTCCCTTTGAAGCTCCAAGCCTCTTTTTAATACAAGTCTCTTGAAAGAACTGCCAAGGAGGACTTTCTGAGCCTCATTCTACATTCATTGCTCCAACTTCTCATCTCTTTTTTCCTCCTCAGGGATTTTCTTGCGGGCAAAGAAGCCAAGCTGTAGAAGAAAAGATAAGAGTCATTGCTAAATGCCCGGACTGGGACCCTTGCCAATAGACCTCAGACTTATCTGAGGTCTTCACTTCTGTTGTGCTTCCAAAAATGATATTTAAGTTTATTTAATTTGGCTTAGTTTAACTCAGTCAACACTTGTAGAGTGGAGGGAAAAAGATCTGGGCATAGCTGGTCAGCCGGCATGAGTTCTGTCGCCCTTCTTAGAATCTGGGATCCCTCAGATTGTGGGCACCATGCTCCCTGCCCCCCGCTGAAGCAGGGCTTACCTTCCACAGGCAGAAAATAAGGAGAGCGAGCAGGAACAGCCCTCCCACAACACTACCAATGAGAATCCACAGCGAGATGAGCACAGGGTGGGTCTGAATCACTTCTAAGAGACTCTATGGGAGGAGAAGAGTTTGTTTTATTTTGTGCTTTTTAAAAAAAAAAAACAAAAAAACAACGTTTCCGTTTTTGGTTTTGAGACAGGTTCCACTCTGCGTCCCGAGTAGCCTTGTACTTACAGCAATCCTCCTGTCTCAGTCTCCTGAGTGCTAGGGTCACAGGCACGTGCTATCACACTGGGCTCATTTATGACATGTGCCCTTTAATCCAGCTAGTCTCACCCCACCCACATCGTGGCAAAGCCAGCCTTCAAAATTGAATAAAGAACCTCTTTCTACTCGAAGGAAAGAAAATGAACCGGGAAAGGCAGCAGGACCCTGGCATAACTAACGTTGTCTCTGTTGCCCAAGGGAGGTGGCTTTGCTCCGAGAGGACCCATCCTTCACCCCATCCCTGCTGCCATTATTTTCATGGCCCTGGTCTCACCTCACTCCAACGGGAGGCTTCAGTCAGCTGTAAGACACTGCCCTCCTCAGTTCCTAACGTGAAGGTGCTGACCACGGTCAGGGACTTGAACTTGGCCTGCGGAACATGTGGGTGGGAAGATATTTAGGTGAAGCTGAACAGCACAGTTTCCAGGACCCTCAACACCAGAAGACGATGTTGAAGACCCCTGGGAAATATGGAAGATAATAGCCTCTGCTCTGCAATATCACCATGTACCTGAAATGCATCTTAACCCCCTTTCCTTTCAGGAACCTCCACCTGTCCTTTAGGTTGAAGTTTATTCCTCTAAGATTAAGGGCAATATTTCCTTCTAACTTTCATCAACCCTGATGGTTTAGATATAGTAGTCTGAGTGTTTCTAAGCCTTCATGTGTCGAAATTTAGTGTGCACTGAGAGGCAGTAAGGGAGTAGAAATTATACTCAATTATGGCATTTAATAGTGGAGCCTTTGGGAAGTGATTAGCTGAAATTCATTCCAGTGGGACCCCCATGAATGAGCCCTGGTGGCTTTGTAGGGAAAATAAATGACACATATAAACACAAGCGTCTGCTATGTGACAGTCCTCATCAGAGCTGAACTGAAGCCAGCCAGCATCGTGCCCTTCAATGTAACATACCTGGTGTTTACATCTTTCTCTTTTGCCACTGACCTATAAGATCCTTGAAGTTAAGAATTATGTTTGTTTTTATTTTTCCCATTTTCATGTATGTGTGTGTGTGCTGTATTCATGCATGTTTGCATGTGTGTGGGTGGTGTACACGTGTGGGTGGTATATGTATATGTGAGGAGGCCTCCTTATTGTTTTGAGACTAGGTCTCTAATTAAACCCAGAACCGGCTGCTAGGGCTAGTCAAGCCAAGCTCTGTATTCTATGTCTGGAATTACAGGTGGGTCACCACTCCTGCCTGACATTTTTGCTTGGGATCTGGAGATCCAAATTCTGTCCTTTTGCTTTGGGGCAAGCACTTTAAACGCTGAGCCAACTACACAAAGTAGGCTACAGTAGCTGGCCAGTGAGCTTCCAAAGGTCTGCCTGTTTCTACCTCTCATATTGCCATCACTGAGATTACAAGCTTTTTATGTGGGTTCTGGAACTCCAAATTCAGGTTCTCACACTTGCAAAGCAAGCACTTTACTGACTGTAGTAGTTTCTTAACAAACTTCAGCTAAGAAAACACTTAAGGTGGGCACAGGGTTGCACACCTGTAATCCCAGCTACTCAGGAGACGGAGTCAGGAGGATTATAAATTCAAGGTCATCCTGGGACATTTACTATATACAGGAATAGGAACCAAACAAGATTCCCAAGAAAGGGTAAGTGAAAAATCAGACTTTGAAAAAGGTGGTGTGTTATATTTAACTCTCCTAAAACACATGCTTACATCCTAGAGAGCTTTTAAAATTTTACATTTATTTATTAGTGTATGTGAATGCGTTTGGGCACATGTGTGCACTAGAGGTCAGAGGACAGATTGTGGGGTTGGCTTTCTCCTTCCATCTTGTGGGTTCCAGGGATCAAATTCAGGCTGTCAGGCTTGGTGGCAAATGCCTTGACCACTGAGTCACCTCACCAGACACATCCCAGAGATATTAAATTATTTGGGTAGGTGTGACATGGAAAGGAACAATATAAACTAGTGCTAAATAACCATGTATAATTAAGAAGTCATTTCTTTGCTCAGGAACTTACTCTGATTTCTGGGTGACCATTATACTAAACTCAGTTTCATCTCCCCAGTTCCAGAGACTTTTCATCATCTGGATCCCTCTCAACAATGCAATTTCTCTTCTTACTGCACCATTACAAATCTTACATGCAATGTCAATTATGTTATTTATTCCTTTAACAAAAATGTATTAAACACCTACAGTGAGGTAGGTATGAAACTAAATTTTGGAACTAGTCTCCTCAATCTTGACCTAACACAGAAATTTTCTTATAGTAGGAATTGATTAAATTTAGGTATTCTTTAAATGTTAAATGTTACTATGGTACTAAGGGGTGACAAAAACAGAGGAACTACAAAGACAATGAGCAGGTTTTCTTGAATGATGACTATATGATGTCCATCTGATTATTTCCTTATAACGACTCCCTGAGATAGGTATTATCTTTCTCATTTTAAATATTAGAGAGATGAAATAACTTGCCATGGTCAAATAGTAGCAAAACTGAAATTTAAATACGTGACTGTCTACCTCTAAAACCTGCTAACGCTTCAGATAGAAGCAGAAGGGAAGAATTGTAGAAAAGGACAAGTTTACCCTCCGGAAAAATTCGTTGTGAACCAGCCTCAGTAGTCCAACAGAGACCTCAGACCCCTTTGCCAGCTGTCCAAGGTGGCACCTCACGACTTGACAGTGAGTATTACTCACATTCTATCAGGAGAGAAAGACAGAGTAGAGATATGGAGTAGAAAGAGTCCCTCTTCCCACCTGCCTGTCACAACCACCAATCCCATCTTTCACTCCTGTACTAGATACCCTCCTGTGACCCATACCAGTCTGTTTGCATGCTGAAGCTCCTCCGGATGCACAAGGAACTCTGGGGGTTCAGTCAGATTCTGCATTGTGCAGCTTGCCTAGAGGAAGATCCAACTTGAAAGACCCTCCTGAGGAAGAAACCAGCCACTCCAGGCTAAGCAGGAACATACTACCCACACTCTGACGACCCTTCTGTGTTTTCCCTTTCTTTCCTCCCAAAGAAACGAGTAAAAGATGGACCAACATATAGGAAGTTCACATAGTGTCCAATTTCAGTGAGTCCATCAGTTCAAGATGACCTGTCCACACACACTAGTCCAGACTCACATTGTTAGTGATGACTTGAGAAAGTGACAGGAAGTAATTGCCCCCATGGGCTACAGCTGGAAGGAGGGCTGAGATGATGAGGCCGCTGACCACATAACAACCAAGATTCTGAACCTGAGAGGATTGGAAATGATAAGAGGCAGGAGACGAAGACCCATCCTCTTCTATCCCTTCTAACCCTGCATATCTCCAAAAGCCAAGAGCGGCTCTTCCCACCCTTTTTCCACACAACTACTGTTCTTCTCTCACCTCTCCCCTATCACACTTCTCACCTTAAGTGTGGTTTTGAATTCAGGGCCAGGACCCATTGGGAGGGTCCTATAGGGGTTAACTTCATAGCGATGCAGAGTAGACTCACTGTGTAGATACCAAATCAGGAGGTATATGGTCACAACCATGACACAGACACAGGACGTGTGATCAGCATACAAACACAATTCAGGGAAGGTAGGACCAGTACAATGATTAGATAGAAACACGTGGAGAAGAAAGATATGGAATATAACACAGAATCAATGCAAATGTTATGGCCCCTTTCCATATCTCCTTATCCCAGCTCCAATGCCCAGGACCCGACAAAGCTTTTTACTCTCAAATGTGAAAGTTCACCATGAGTAGGAATAAGAACAAAGATTTTGAGCAGCACAAGGATTTGTATTTCTGAGAACACTGATAAACATCGAAGAAAGGGAAGAAACCCAAAGGGCATGAGTCTGGGGTCAGAACAGGGTTCTGGCCAGGAGCTGCACCATACCTGGAGAACACAAGGTGAGGCTCATATTGGATGTAGGCTGAGGTCTGGACTGTATTGTCTTGAAGAGTCTCATTTCTTTCCAGGCTACTACTGTAGAGTTAGAGGGGAGAAGGGGAGTTTCACGTTCCCAGCCCCTCCTCAGATACCCTCTCTGCCAACAGAGGAATCAATGCTGTTCCTCCCCACAACTCCTAACCAATAGGAGAGGACGCTTGGAGGGCGTTCCTTTGTTCTCACCTGCTGGTGGTCAGCCTCACCAAGACCTGGCTCAGAAGGAAGGCACAGCTGAACTCAAACTCTAGCAGAAAGGTCACCTAGGGAATAGAATATTCCTTGTAGAAAAACTAGAAGAATAGGAGCTCTTGTGAGTGTCCTTCCCTGACCTCCCAGGCCATGTGACCCCCAGTCCTGCTGTCTCAGAACCTCTTCCTCACTCTGGGCCCCAACTCACCTTTGCTCCAGTCTGGAAGACGGGATGCCCCACGCTGCAGTGCCGGGCATGGGGGGAAGGAACCGCACATTCCACCTTCACTGGGCTGTCCCTCTGAAGGCAGAAGAATGGGGGTGAGGGCTAGAACTAGGGCTCCAATTGCTTTCCTAACCACAACCTCTAAAGGCTTTCTCCAGAGGCTTTCTCCAGAGAACTCAAGCTGAAGCCAATTCACTAATCCTCCTTCTCCCGTCTCTCCTCCCCAGCTCCTTCATCCAAAGGTACCTGAGTAGTAAGGCTGGCCAGGTGGAGATTTCTAGAGAATCTGAGACTCAGGCTAGTGTTGTAGGCATTTTCCTTCTTGTTCTCCAGGGTTGCTGATACCAGCACTTTCCTCCGGCTACCTCGAACCATGAATGGGGACTTCCTGACAGTGGTGGATGGAGAGACCAGGAGATGAAAGGGTACCAAAAGTTCCATCTCTGTTACTCTGGGTAAGAATCAACCAACCCCCTTGGTCTCCCAAGCATCTTCTGGTTTGTCTCAAGTCACCCTGGTTTGCCCAGCTCATGTCCATCTAACCTGGAACCTCTGATGTCCATGTTAGCTTGGAGCACCAAGTCTGTGACACATTCATTATCCGGACCGCAGTCTTTTGAAAAGGGGACCTGGAAGAAAGAGGGGGATCTGAGGGCTGAGACAAAAGCAAGGAAAAAAGGAACAGAACTAGGGGAAACTAACAAGAAAAGAATGGGGCCCAGGTCAGATTTTACCATTTGTAACTCTCCCTCCCACTCCCATCCCCACTTTCTTGAATTCACTAGAGGGTGGTATTGGGACCAAGGGGCAGGCAGGGCTTGGCACTGCTAACCAGTTTTTGTATAGAGGTGGGTGAACCTTCATCTAGCACAGGCCCTGGCTTTGTGGTGTTGTCCAAGGCAAAGGTCACAGTCAAGGCCACCGGCCGGAGGTAATCTGACGTATCCTGGGGGAAGCCAGAGAGCATGGATCATGGGGAGCAAGGTACAACTCAAGTCTCTAGCTCAATGCGATCATTCTAATCTCTTACATGTGCCAGATACCTTCCTAAAGTTTTAACAATACTATTAAATTTAATTCAAATGCAACTTTTATGAGGTATCATTTGCTATTACTATTCCTTCACAGACCAGGAAAGGGAGATGTGAAGGTTAAGAGTTCACAGTGATAAAAGGTAGAGTGAGGGTTCAAGTCCACACTGGTGTGTGGATTGTCTGGCTTTCCTACTTCTGTTTTTCTTGCTAGTCCAGTTAAATGCCTCCCCAACCCCACCTTTTCCTCACACTCAGGCCCAACGCAAAACCCTTTCTGCCCCTTCCTCACCAGCACGTGGAAGTGCAGCTGTTTACAAGTGACATTCCCTACACTGAGCTGGAGCTGCTGAGGGGACAGCCGCTGGCCAGAGCCATCAAATGCTGCACGTGCCCCAGCTGTCCACTCATCCAGCGATGCGGAGAACCGAACATCTGCACAGGAGAGGCACGTGTGAGGGTGGAGACTGCTGCAGATCCCAAGGCAGGAAAGGGATCGAGGGCTGCTTTGGACACACGCTAGTCACTCACAGAATCTGCGATCCCAGCGACCAGGAGTGTGGGAGGTCACTTGGAAGCAAAGAGCTGCTGTCAGGCAGACTGCCTCCTGGCCTCTCCGCCTACAGTCCCTCTGAACCACGCTGATGTGTGGTGGCATCACATTCAGTGATGGGGCCAAGTGGACGATGGGCTGGGAGCTGAGAGCAGGGTGGGAAAGAACATCAAGAAGTATGAAGGAAGTCTTTCAGCAAGCACATCCCCAGGCTGGGGGGGTAGCTCAGTGGCAGAGCACTTGACCATCTGGGTTTTGATCCCCAGTACCAGAAGAAAGAACCAAGGCGAGAAATGCAGCCACAGTGTTTGACTCCCCATAGTCAAGCAAAAAGTGAATGGCTGAATGCACATTCATCACCCTTCCCAGAACCCTGTGGTAGAGGTCACGTGATCATTCAATAAACCCTAACTACTAGAATCTTTATATAGAAGCCCCTGTTTGATTTTTACAGTTATTATTTTTATTCTACAAACTAGGAATTAAGGTATAGAATAAGATGACCGTGAGACCTAACTCTAAGTCTGCCCTTGTTCCTAACAGCGTGCGTTACCGTTCACTGATACTCAAGCTGGCGAGGCGATTCTCACCTGAGCAGGATGGCTGCCCCATGGGCACCCACAGCCACATCTACAAGGTCATCTCCATCCAGATCTAACCGGCCATCCACACTCCGGCCAAAGTAGCTGAGGGTCTGTGGCATGGAGACAGCAGCGATCCGCTGAGGAGAGAGGAGAGGCTGAGGAGGCACACAGCTGGTTTCTCAGTTCTCCTGCCAGACTTTTATGACAGTCCCAATTGGCATGGAAATAATGTGCTCAGGACCCCCTAGTTGTGCAACCTGTATTTAACCCACCATCTCATTTTTTTATATATGAATAAAAGTATTTGTTTGGTTTGAGACTTAAGCAAAGAGGACTATAAATAAGCAAATAGCAGTCCCCCTCCTGTTCCTTACTGTGCACCCCCTTTTTATGTGTATGTACAAGGAAGTCATGTGTGTATGCACGTTTGCATGTGTGTACATGTGAGTGCCCGAGAGTGATATTAGGGATCATCTCCCATCATTCTTCTACCTTATTTGTTTCTTTTTAATATTTTACTTATTATTTGAAAGAAGGAGAAAGAGGACTTCTGAATCAAGGTCAGCACACAACGTCAGAAGTCAGTTCTCTCCTTCTACTATGTAGACTTCTGGAAACTGAACTCAGGTCTCCAGGTTAGAAAGCAAGTGCCTTATCACTGAGAGCTATCCTACTGCTTCATTATTTTTTTTTGAGAGAGAGAGAGAGAGAGAGAGAGAGAGAGAGAGATTGTCTCTATCCACCATCCTGCTCTCTACCCACCATGTGGGCTTCCAGGGATCAAACTCAGGTCACTAGGTCACCAGGTTTATGAGCAGTGCCTTACCCGCTGAGCTATTTCATCCGATTCCCACCTTATTATTTGGAGGCTGCATCTGTCATTACACCTAGAGCTTGCCAAAGGGCTAGTCTGGCTATCCCTCCGGCTTGCTCTGGGGATTCCCAGGCCCTGCCTTCTGGGAAAGCTAGACTTACTGACCGTGGGCCCTGAACTCTGGTCGTTCTGCTTGCACAGTAAGCCCTTTAACTGCTGAGCTATCTTCCCAGTGTGTCCTTTTCATCCAGAGCTCCTGACCTGGGCAGGACGGGGTCTGATTCCACCCTGGGTTCCATGATACAGGTACAGTGCTCCCTGGTGCCCGTCCTCCAGTGGTGCTCCCACAGCCATGTCGGCAAAACCGTCTTGGTTCAGATCAGGAAGAGCTGCCATAGCAAAGCCAAACCGAGCGTCCTGGGGGGGTTCGGGCTGAAGTGTTCCTTGGGGCATCAGCAAAGACTGCTGTCAGAGATGAAGAGATAGAAAATGCTAGTCTGGTAACCCTGACCCCTCGGCAAACCCTCAAATATGTATTCCCTCCTCCTTCCTTCTACCACCACCATCCCACATAACATCCTGGGGGGAGCCCCCAGCAATTCTCACCTGGCCTACCACATACACATACACACGTCCTGTCTCCTTGTTCTGGGGTCCCAGGAACATGGGGGCAGCCACAAGTAAAACATCGGTTGTTCCATCCTTATCTGTATCCAATGGGCAGAGCTCACTGCCAAAGTATGAGCCAATCTGGGGAGCGGTGGGTGGTGATGACCCCAGAGAAAAGGGAATGGGCTCAGTGGGAAGCACTTACCAGCCTGCCAATCTGATCCTTACATCCCTGACAGATTTTGCCAGCCAGCACCCAGCACAGACATTTCAGCCTCTCCCTCACCCTAGGGGTGCCCAGGAATCCAAGGACTCCATGATCCTTTGATGTCATACCTGATCTCCCTGGAGGCTCTGGGCAACCCTCACAGTCCCATCTTTCTTTAGCTGGAAGGCGATGACTTTTCCTCGATGTCTAAACCTAGGAGCCCCTGAGAGAAAGAGGCGGCGGCCACCCCGCAAAAGCAAGGAGGAAACAGAGTAACCTGGATGTGAAAACAGATGGGGTCAGAGTGGGGCGCTCGAAAAGTGTTAAGAGCAGTCCCAAGAGAAGTAGCAAGAGGTTAGTGAGAACGTGGGTGAGTTCAGAGGGAGTTAGTTGATCATGGCCCCTCTCAGAATCTCCCGCTCCCAGGGTCTTTCTCCCACCCCTCCCAGTCTTCTGTAAACCATTGCTACTCACCCAGATAGGCTGCGTGGTTTTGCAGCGCAGGGGGAAACTCATCTTCCAAAGCCATTTGTGGAGGGAAAACGCGGTGACCTTCTTCAAGCCATAGCACTGAGCCCCCCCAGTCATAGGCCCCCACCATCCCAAAGAGAATCCCATCCTGTTGGGGCAGAACCAGATGGGGGTCACTGGTTACTGACAAGTCAGTAGGGAATAAGGAGAAACAAAACAAGGCAAAAACTCCCCAGGAGTAAGATTGCTTAAGAGTCAGACAAGCATGGAAGGTCAAGATGGGGGTTAAAGGAGGAGTCTGGAAGGGTCTTGGGGCTGAAGTTATTTGAACTGGAGGGTATTATGAAGAAAGCATGGCCAAGGAATGCCAGAGAGATTCCAACCTTTAGCCGATGAATGGAGAAACCAATCTGGGACATTTCCAGCCCAAAGGAGCTTTCATTCTCTCCATGGGTCCCTTAGACACAAGCAAACAGCGAGGCACTATCAGAAGCCTTCGCTCATCTGAACTCGCTCCACTCATACTCCAGAACTCCCTCAATCTTGTCCTCTATTTCTCCAGAGTAATCATTACCTTCCAGGCCAAAAATACGGTCTCCCAGTGCATCTACAATGTCAGTCAGCGCAGCCTCATCTGTGACATTGAAGAAGAATCGCTCATCGGGATCACTAGCAATATATCTGATTTCCTGGAGGAAAGAGCTGGGATCTCTCTGCCGCCGGAGGTAGTGACCAAGGACCTGAGTTCAAGATGGGGGTCCATTAGCTGTGTGAAGTAAGGAGTTAGAGCTGACACAGGATACAGTGAATTCAAGCTGAGGGAGGAAAATAAAGACTGAAGCCCAGGTCAGTCAGTACCCCTATTTTCTTTAAATTCCCCATCCTCAAAGTCTTCCCCTATCAATACTAGATCCTGGGCGAGTTCTCACCGCAATCCCATAACGTGTTACTTTTCCAGTCTCACAGGCCTTTAGGGCTGCTGGAAGTTCCTCTCTATCATGTGATTCTCCATCAGTGACAACCACCAGTAGCCTAGCAGCCTCTGGTCTGCCACCCCGTGATTGGCTGAACCCTTCTGTGCTGAGAAGAGAAAGAAAAGAATGAGATATAATTACAAATATACACACATGTGTTCACTGAGGTCAGCCACCTTGCCTTTTAGTCCATTTCCCAGTAGTGTCTTACACAGAAACGGAGTAACAGCTCAAATGTTTGTGTGCCATAGAATATACAGAATAGCAAGCATATCACCAGTGCAAATAAGTACAAAACCCGCTCATTCATAGATTGCCCAACAAACATTACATTTAGATTGACAAATATCAAGGGAATGTTAACTGGGAAAGAAGGGTCAGGGGAGTCTCTCCAGAAGTGAATTTGGGGTTATATTTGGAAAGAAAGCCAAGACATGAGTGATAGAGAAGTTGAGGGTCAGTTCAATGTTGGAGTCAAGGAGGGAAACAGAGTTCTGCTTACAGAGACAAATAAAGCAGAGCAGAGAGAGAGAGACAGCCACAGGCACCTTATAAAATGCACTGAAAAGACACCCAGTGCTGCTGTTTAGCCTTCCTCCATGCACCATTGGTACGCATATAAAGACAAGCATGTAAACCGTCTTGAGGTGAAACAGCAGGCCCTGGTAAAACCTCATCACCCTGGTCTCCCACGTTTCTTCTCACCACGCCACCATGATCGCTTGGGCAGTTTTTGTTTCTCGCCCTTCCCTCCGGCTGAGGTTCCTCGCTGCTCTCACGACTTCCTCCTTGGTTCGGAAATCTCCCAGGGACCATTCATGTACTGGGCTCTCCCCATACTGTACTAGCCCCACCTGAGAATAAATCATGTAAATGGAATGTTTGGGGCAGGGTTGGGGAGTATGGGGAATAAAGGATATGAGAGGCGAAAGGAACATATACAACTTGCGGTTAGGTATGTACAACTTGCGGCCTATAGGCCACATGCAGCTGAATTCAGCTAAGGATAGTTATGAATATGGCCCAACACAAAAAAAATCATAAGCTCAAAACATTTTGAGATTTGTGTGTGTGTGTATGTGAGTCAATACAAGCATTAATGCTGTAAATGGTAGCTGTATTACAATGTCAAAAGGTTGGACATGCCTGATTGTGCTGAAGATATCCCTCTACATTTAAATCTCCCCCTCCAAGTCCATCCATACTGTCTTGTCTTACCTGTATCTGCTCTGGGTCAATAAACAGTCTCCCTACTAGTCTCCGAAGGAAAGTCTGAACTTCATGCCAGGGATAGATGCTGTTGGAGCCATCCAAAACAATGACGACATCCATGTATGTGGGGCAGCCTAGGAGGAGGGGGATAGTGATAGGAACAAAAACCCAGAAGGACATAGGGCTGGAGTCAACAAGGAAAAAGGCCACAGGAGAAGATTTAAGTCAAGCATCTATGAAGGCACTTCTTACATGCAAGGAAATGACTAGTCCACTCCTGAGTAAGTATAGAAATGAATAAAAGAAGAGATGAGCACATATGCAATTTACTGAAAATTAAAGAAGAATGAAATATGTGCTAGGTAGAAGCATAGCACTATGCTCCACTGTGGAAGAGTAAAAGAGGGTTGTGTATGTATGTGTGTGTGTGTGTGTGTGTGTGTGTGTGTGTGTTGGAAATTGAACCAAGGGCTTTGTTTATGCTGTACCTACACTCTACCATTGTACCACTAAGCTGTACTCCCAGCTCCTGAGAGTCAGCTCTGATAGTGGAGAATCAAAAACCAGCAAAGACCAGGCATGGTAGTGCATTGTCTATAATTCCTGTACTTGAGAAGCTGAAGCAGGCAGATCTGAAATTTAAGGCCAGCCTGGGCTGCATAACAAGATTGTCTCCAAAAAGAAGTCAATAAATAAGAAAGGATTAGGAATTAGAGTTCAGTGGTGGAACGCTTGCTTGGCATGCCTGAGACCTACACAAAGAAGACACCAACGAGTCTAAGGAAGGGCATTGGGTAGAAAAGAAAGGGCAACAGATAAATGAAAAGAGATGACACACAGGAGCATGGTGAAGTGAATGCTGTGGTCAAAGCACAGGCCATGTAAAGGGATAAATTCAAGCTTTAAAATTTGCCAGATTATGGTCTAACTTGTTCTGATCTGTTGGGGCACGGGGAACTTTTTCTCAAGCATGATAGTTAGTAATGAGGATAGCCAGGGGACTTTTTGTCACATACTCTTTTGCTCCATTCCCTCCCTTCCCCCTCCCCCAGCACCCCCTTCTGGCAATGGAATCTCTGGGCCCTTCCACTGGCTTACGTTGGGCAGTGGGTGCCAGGCTTCCCTGGAGCTGGAATGAAGCATCCACCTGGGCACATATTCCAGAACTGAAGACAGAGCTGCCACAAGCACGTGACCAAAGCGGGGCACAGGCCTGGGGTGCACAAGGGTGAGGTAGGGGGGAAAAGTTATTCCTAGGTTTGACAGGGAATTCTTAGAACATGCTCCTGGTTAAAGGGATTGAAACCACTCATGAGGTTCTCTGCTACTCTTTAGGGTTTGTAAATCTTTGACCCTTCCTCATAGACTACCTTCCCTCCTTACTAAGCTTTTTTCTCTACCACACATCTTCAGTCTCTCTCTTTCTCTCTCTCTCTCTCTCTCTCTCTCTCTCTCTCACACACACACACACACACACACACACACACACACACACCCTTCTTTTAAGCTTACCATGAATCCCCCATCACCTCCCATCTCTAGTAAAGACATCCCCAGGTGCATATTCACAGCAGGTTGAGATGAGTTTCCCAGTTGATAGTCACCTATTTGAGGCAGGAAGGGGATGAAAGAGAATGAAATCATGGGGCTGTACCTTGGACGCTTGAGTTCTTTCAGGGTAGTTTGGACAGAGAATGAAAAGGGATCAGTATCAAATTAGAGACAGGAAGTGAGGAGGTTATGGAGGCAAAGAAGCTGAAGTACAAGAAGTCAAGGTCACTAAGAAGGTCAGGGATTGGGAGGGGAAGAGACAGGCATCTTCTTACCCAGGTGACCCTTGGCACATGGGGCATTGTGGGGCCCCCCTACAGAGCATCGATAAACGTCCCCCCTCCGGTCGCCTGAAGGCCCATCCCAGGGGGCGCCCACCAGCATCCTGAGGAAGGGGGATGTGAACATAAGCATCAGGTGAACATGGCCCTTGATACAGGCCAGAGGAAAGTGCATGGAAATGGCAATTTTAGAGCCCTGGACACTTTCAAAGGACCAGATGAGCTTAGAAGTCAATATATCTCACCCCCCCACACACCCGCCATCAGCACTATCTCAGTTCCAGTCCTACAGGACTGATTTTCTCCTCACCATCGCTGTCCACCCTCAATGTGTTGCAAGACGCTGTATCCAAATTCAGCCTCTGGTGGCCCTGTGAATAGGCGTGGGTGATGCACATCCAGATTAAAGGGGGAGCAGGGACCTGGGTGGGGTCGGGATCACAAAGTTAGCATGAACTAGTCAGTCAGTGGAAAGACTGGAGAGGCAGGACCAAAGACAAGACATGCTTCTGCCTGCTGCTTATTCATAAAAAAGCTGTCCTGGCTTCTGTCAATGTCCTGCCCTAAAAGCCCAAACAGGATGGTCCCTTCTTTTGTTTGGGTCCCATGGCCCTGTGCCATGCTGAGGCGCAGCTGTATTTCCATTTTCACTCCTGAAATCTCATTCACAGACATGTCTGGCGAGGTCAAGTTACTCTTTCCACCTCACTCCTCCTACACATTCTTTTTCCCAAGCCTTGAGCGTCAACAGAGGGCCTTTCTGCAGCGTCTGAGTAAGTATTCCTTCCAAATCCTTCCAAAATGCAAGACCATGGGAGAACAAGAAGAAAGCAAGGAGCACTGGTAACTCGGGTACCGCCTCATTCTATTTCTCCTTAACATTGTCACACTTTCACTCTTTCCCCAATGTCTAGATCCCTGGTTGCTTCCAACACTGGAAACCTCAGTGGTAATTAACTGGGCGGAACCACTCGCCTGCCCACACACATGGTTTGCCATCTCTCCTTGTCCAAGATCCGATCACCCCCAAAATCCCCACAATCTGCTTTCTACCTCATCCATTCTCTCATTTCCCCCTTGCCTACTTCCATGGTTTCCTCAAACTTTAGCCTATCATAAAGGTTCCCCAATTGTGTCCTGCTGATTCTTCTCTTCTGACCCCAATTCCCTTAAAAATCAGAGCTGGTATTTTAGGAAACAAAGATTATAGGGCACTGGCAGGGAACCATTCCAAGCTTCTTGTCCCTCCTATGGTTCCAGCTGTGTCTTACTTCTTACTTTTAGCAGCTTAGACTACCTCCCTCCGCCCTTCTCAAACTACGCCCCCCCCCAATCACCATCAACAGCTATAGCTCTAACTCAAACCGTTCTCACTTTCAGAAAGGTGTTTTGTATGTGAACTTTTTGGCATCCGGGAGATTGGCAGGGCTGTGTGAGCAAGAACTGTAGCTCATAGTTAGGTAAACTCAGAGTTCTGACCACATAGTAAGGCAATTAAGCCTCAAGCCCCTAAGATGATCAACGGTAGGGAGCAGGGAGGGAAATAGTAAGAATCAGACTAGCCACGTGGAAGATGTTTAAGGCAAAGGTTTTAGATAATCAGGTACAAATCTTGCTCCAGGCCCTACTCCGCTCCAGCCCCCAGTAGTGGGAACATAGGAATATGAGCACACACATGAAATGTAGAATCCATATTAGTGTCCCACCCTAACAATCCCAAAGAAGTCTCACCCTAATGACAATGACAGTATCAAGCAATCCATGACCAGAAAGCAATAAGTTAACTTTCCTCACCTGTCAGGAACACCAGGGGCAAGAACAGGTGAGGGAAGAAGGGAGGCTCCATGCCCGCTTGTCCTGTCCTGTGCGAGAAGCCCTCTGTGCCTCTGTCCCTCTCCTTTTCTGTTTTCTTTACTTTCCCTCCTATCCTGCCCCCTCCCACTGGCAGCTAAAAATAAAGTTGGAAGGAATGGGAGGAGTGATGGCGAACTGCGAGGAGCCCCAGACCAAGGCAAGGACCAAAATGATCCTGAGTCTATTTCTCTGCCTTAGTGCTGCCCCCTGGAGGCTTTGTCTCAATATTTAACTAGAACATAATTTTGATTCTTTCTGCTTCTCTTTTCTTTTTCTTTTTTTCCTGTCCTTTATTCATTGCCAGGTTTGTAATGGTTCCTTGGATTTAAAGCAGAAAGTAGGAGTTGGAACAGATTCTTTTCACTTTGTTCATCTCAACCTGGGATATTCAAAGTGAAAGCCGAGAGCAGTGATAGCATTTTCCTACCCTCCCAAGGGACCCCAATGCATGAAGACACCAAACCTTGCCAGTCCCACACTACTAAGTTCTGGTCATGTCCATGGCTCTTAGCCTATGCTGCTTGTGTTTTTATAGTCTTTGGAGGGATTCTACAGTCTGTATGAAGTTTGTTTTGTAAAAGTATAATTGCTTTAGCTTAGGCAACCTCCTCTTACCCAAGTAGACTATATAACCTCAAGAACTTTGGACACTTCTTAGCTTTTTGGTATGCTGACTGCCTACTATTTTTCCCTGCGTGCTTAGGTTTTTTTTCCTCCACTTTCATGTTCATGCTTGCATGGAGATGGGCACATATGTGTGTGTGTGGGGGTGCATATGTACATGACTACATGTGTGTATAGAGAATTGAGGATGATATTTGGAATCACCTTCAGTTGTGAGGCTGAGTTGCTAAACCCAGATGTAGGTTTAGTCTGACTAGCTGGATTGCTCTGAGGATTTCCAAGGTATGTCTTTCAGGACTGGAACTATAGGAGAGCCACTATGCCCACCCAGAATTTTTTGTGGGCTCTAGAGATCTGAATTCTGGTTCTTTTATTTGCAAAGTAAGCACTTTAACTGCTATGCCATCTCCTTAGACCTACACTTACGGTTTCAGTGAAAATGTGTGAATGATGACATGATTTGCTGATCCCACAAGGAAAAAAAAGCAAAAAAAAAAAAGTCATAAAAACTGGGGCTTCCAATGACCAGAACATGAGAGACCAAACCAAATGCCAATGGGAAAATGAATGCTGCTCAGAAGACTGAGACAGGACTAGCCTAGGTAACACAGTGAGACCCCCATCTCAAAATTAAATACATAAGTAAGTCAGTGAGAGCTGGAGAGATGGCCCAGGTGCTAAGACTCTGTCTTGCAAGCAGAAGGTCCTGAGATGGATCCCAGATCCCATGTAAAAACATCAGGCAGAAACTGCAGAGGCCTGCACTTCCGGCCCTGATGGGGGGAGCCTGGAAAATTCCAAAGAAAAACAAAAAGGAGGTAGAAGCAATCCAGGATGATTCTGGAAGTCACCTTTGGGCCTCCACAGGAACACACAGTGCACTCACGCACACATACACACACACACAATAAATAAATAAATAAATAGATAGATAGATAGATAGATAAATAAATAAATAAATAAATTTAAAAAAATAACTTAGTGAACAAACTGGTCTTTAATTTGCTGATTTGGAAGGCTTGCTTTCCACCATGGACAGAGACAACAGCTATTTACACAGAATCATTATACAATATTTACATGAGGACACATCATTGATCTGGACAGGTGAAGAAGGGGTGAGAACAAGCTAAGGAAATGGGCTCTAAATCAAGTGAAAGCCAAAGCCTGAAAGTGTGAAAGACAGAAAAGCATAAGGGCTAAGTCACAAGGGAGCTTGGTGAGGCAGACAAGAGAAAGGAAGAAAAAGCATCAAACAACCTTCGACACAGAGCTGGGAAGGGAGGGTCTACTAGGACATGACATAAGTCATGAGGTAGGATATGGAGTCTGAAGGAGAAAAAATACACTGCAGCCACTTTGGTGAGAAAAAAAAGGTGACAATTATATTTTACAAACCAAATGTTATACCTCCTTACCAAAAAGTAATTCTGTTTAAATTCCTGGGTAGGGAACTAAGAAGATAAAAAAGAAAGGTATAAACATTAAAAGAAAAACTGACAAACAGACTCAAGGCAGATAAAACAGAGCCAAGAAAAATTCAGGCATATCAGAATCATCCTATTGACAAAGTCATCCTTTGCCAAGGCTCTTCCTCTCACCTATAAGTATTTGGACTTCCACTTTAGATGAGTGGAATTAAATGAGGCTGGTCTATGAGGGACAACCTACAACTCCATCTTTACCCACTCAGGTCCCCTCTTTATCCTCTGCCAGAATGTCAGGGCTTGAGTCGTAGCCAAGGACAGATTAGAGTGAGAATAGACAGGATGGAGGATACGAGACCACAAAACCCCACAATCCCAGGGCCGCAGCGCCAGAGGCCTAGTTTGTCCATTGGAATGAAGAGATCACAGGCATTTCTGACCACATCCAGCAGAAGAGGGGGATGGCCTCGAAGGACACGAGCCAATAGTAGGACTCGAAGGCGAAATTTCAAAGCCAGTTGTGGCAGGCATCCTCCCGGAGTCCCTGGACTCCCGGGACCCCCAGTTTCAATTCCTTCTGGAACTACTACTCCAGAACCCTTCAGTCGCCTGCTATAAGCTGAAGTCTCTTGTTCCATTAGCAATCGAATCTCGTAAGCATCACGGCTCAAATTCATGATGAGGGAAAACAGATAGTACCTGCAATACACAGGACAGAAAGTTAGAAAGGGTATGTGGACCTATTTAACACATCTACTTAATATTTTTGTGTCCTCCACTGCAAAGGGAATCCATTAGAACATCAGAAGTAAATGTTATAACCCACTATCAGAACTATCTTCCCTTGGGGCTGGGATGTAATGCAGTGGCAAGAGCATTTATACTGCACACACAAATCAAAAAAAGAAATGCTTTCCTTGAGGTTACCATACTAAGTGAAATAAATCAGACATGGAAAGACAAACACATGATCTCATTTTTATGTTGAATCAAAAATAATTCGACTTGGGGACTGGAGAGATGGCTCAGGGGTTAAGACTCTCTCTCTCAAGTAGAAGGTCCTGAGTTCAGATCCCTGGTCCTACTTAAAAACGCAGGCTGGGGCTGGAGAGGTGGCTCAGGGGTTAAGCCTCCGCCTTGTAGGCGGAAGGTCCTGAGTTCGGATCCCAGATCCCACGTATAGACGCCAGGTGGAAGTGGGGGCGGCCTGCGCTTCTGGTCCTGGTAGGGCGGAGCCTGTGAATCCCGGGGCAGAAGGAGGTGGAGGTGTCCATGGTGGTTTGCGAATTCGTCCGTAGTTCTACACATACACAGACACACACACACACACACATACACACAGACGTGCGCACATACACACGCACATGCACACAGTTGAATAAATAATAATAATAATAATAATAAATTAAAAAAAAAAAAAAAACGCAGGCTGAAAAGGCAGCTTGCCTGTACTTCCAGCTCTGATGAACAAAGCGAAAGGGAAGTAGAAACAATCCAGCATAATTCCTGAAGTCACCCTTGGTCCTCCATAGGGACTTATAGTGCCCTCTGAGATACAGACACACGCACAATCATTTAAAAATACACAAATAATCTAAATTACTGAAGCCTAGAGGAGAATGGTGATCAGCAATTAAAAGGGATGGGAAATAGAATGATGTTAGCAAACAGGCAAAAAATTTTCATTATGTAAGATGGATAAGTTCTGTACATCTAGCATAGAGCATAGTGACCACATTTAACAAGTGTATATACTTGAAACTTGCTAAGAAGGAAAATCTCAAATGTTCTTACTATTTAAAAAATAAGGTAACTGTGAAATTATGAGTATGGTAATCCTTTCACAACACACGTATATATACACTATATACATACATACACATACACACATATATATATAAAACATCACATAGTATTCCCTAAGTATATAAATATATATACAAATTTATTCATGAAACATCACACAGTATGCCATAAATATATACAATTATGTCCCAGTAAGAATGAGAAAAAGAATAAGAAATAATTTTCATAACTTTCTATAATTAATGTGTTTATATGCACCTTAGGATCATGGCTTAAAAATTCATAAGCATCATAAAATCTTCCAAGAGCAACCTCAAATTTTACCTTTGAGGCAATCTCTTAGAACATCACACTCATCTTGACCCTTAATAATGCAACTATTTTGAAATAACAAACTTCAGTTGTTCAGGAGCCTCATACAGTTGGGCATGGTGGTGGCTGTAATCCCAACACTTGGGAAATAAAATCAGGAGAATCAGGAGTTTGAGGCCAGCTTGGATTACAAGATCTTACTTCAAGAACATAAAACAAGGACATAAAGAAATTGGCTGGAAATTTCCTCCCTGCTGGCTAGCTTTTAAAATACTGGAAGGTCCTAGGCAGACTACTAGAGAAGAAACGGTATCGACAGTATTACTTAACAATGGATCCCTTGTGCTACCACACAGACCTGCCAGGGAAGATATGCCACCAGTATAACTGATTGTTATAGGGGTAATCAACTGCTTTCTGATTGGATTTTAATGGGAATTCATGTGTGGTACTGTAAGCCTGGCTAAAAGTCTAAGGCTGTGGATGTTATAGATCCTAGAGGAAATCTACTATAACTAGACAGCAACTTCTCTGTCTGTTAGGATCACCAAAAGAATGGGTCCTGAAATCTGAAACCCTCCCAGGAGGAATAGAGAACTGGTGCCAGCTAGTTTGTCTCCCCAAAATAATTTTACTCAACTTTGACAACTGGTCAGACCACCTTATAGGAAAGGAAGTGGAACCATACCTGGAATAGAACTGTTTAGTTAAGATTTATCTCCTGCCTTCTATGTAAACTTCACCACTCCTACGTAGACTTTGAAGAAGAAACAATTGGGTTAAAATAGCCTCTTTCCAATACATTCAAATTGAATAAATTACCTTTTCCCCCCTTCTCACTGTATTATTGAATTCTTTATTAATTTAATGGATAGATGAGCAAACCAAAGGCACAGACCCAGCTAAGGCCTAGTAACACTACTATTGTTATTTTGCTAAATGGACATTGTATAAAAATGCCTTCTAAATATTTGTGGTTATACCTATGAACTTAGTATTGCTTTCAATTTTGGTCACAAACTTATTTCAGTGGGCAGTGGTTAACAGAGTCTCATAACTGCCAAAAGTTCTAAAAATAAATGACTGTTGGAGTGCTCAGCCCTAAACAGGACATTTATATCAACCATCATCCCCCTGAAAGGCTCAAATAACATAGAAGAGAGAAGAAAGAATGTAAGAGTCATAAGATGGGGAGGAATGCTGTGAAATACTGCGACATAGTAAGTCCAACTGCAGTCACAACCCACGCACTTCTTCTGGACCTCTTCTTCCCAGTAAGTTCCTTTCCTACTTTTAAGCCTTTTTTTTTTTTTTAAATTACCTAGTGAGTTTAGTTACGGTTACTTGCATGAGAATGGATGTGAATTTACTACTGGAGTGCGAGCAACTTACCAGTGGCCACACACCACTGAAGAAAAATGACTCCTCTTTCCTCAGCAACCATCAACTGTCAATAACTCTTCAGCTGATACAGGGACTTCCTGAGCCCTCCTCCATCCATGCTAGAATGTTGATTTTTCTTCCTTCTTTTGAGATGTAGTGATTCACAGATTAGGCTAGCCCCAGGGAACCACCTGACTGTGCTTCCCCAGTCCTGGAATTACAAAGATGGGCCACTAGGCCTGGCTTTTCATTTTTTCTTCCCTGTTTTCATGTGCGTATCTGTGTGGGGGAGTTGTAATCAAGTGTACATGCATCTTTGCACATAGGTATGTGCACTGGTGCCCTTGTATGTAGGATTACATGCCCATGGAGACCAAAGTGTAACAGGAAATCATCTCCACTTGCTCTTCAACCTTACTGCTTTGAGGCTAGATCTCTGAACACAGAGCTTGCTGGTAGAGTTAGTGGGCTAAACAGACTGCTCTGGGGATTCCCAGGCTCTGCCTTCTGTAATTCCTGTAAGGCTGCTATGCCTACCTTGCATTTTAAATGGAATCTGGGGATTTTGCTTGTGCAACAAATAATTTAACCATTGAGCCATCTCCTTCAGCTCTATTCCTGGCTTTGTATATGGGTTCTGGGGATCAAACTCAGGTCCTACTGACTAACCCCCCCCATCCCTTATCTTTTATAGCTACATGGGAGGTGAGAAAAGTTGAGACAGACTCATGTAACTCTGGAACTTACTGTGTACCAAAGATGACCATGAGACTCCTACTTCCACCCCTCAGTGGGATTATAGGGTGTGTCACCACACTCAGCTCTTTCTGTACTTTCATTCTGTCAAGCTTGTTCCTGTCATAGTACTTTCTGTTCCCAGTTCCCCTACCTGTAATCTTTTTCAAAAATTTCACATGGATGGTTCTTTCCTGTTCATGTTTTC
This sequence comes from Typhlomys cinereus, assembly GCA_023101885.1. Taxonomy (NCBI): domain Eukaryota; kingdom Metazoa; phylum Chordata; class Mammalia; order Rodentia; family Platacanthomyidae; genus Typhlomys; species Typhlomys cinereus. The sequence goes on along the minus strand of JALPQD010000083.1, from coordinate 514,949 downwards.
AGCTACAATATCCCATTTTCAGAGACTGTATTCACAACTCCTCAATCTAAAGCCACAAACTATCTCTATCATATGACCTTATTTCAATTTCCTGCATAGCATTGGCATTATCTAAAAAAAATTATTTATTTTTGTTTGCTCCCTCTCCATTACAATATAAGCTTAAAAAAAAAACAAAAAAAGGAATGTGAATTCTAAGGATTGAGGATTTAGCTCAGTGGCTGAGTGTTTGCCCTAAATTCAGTCCCCAGATTAAAGAAAAAAAAAGACAAAAAATAATGTAAATTCTACAGAAGTTGAACCTCATTTGTCTTTAACCACCGTATCTTTGGGTCTAGACTAGCAACTGCCTCATAGTAAAAGCTCAATAAATATTTGTTGAAAAATATACCATGTAGACTTTTCTAGGAATTTACTTTTTCTTACTACTCTAGCTATGCTTCTATCAACCACCCCTAATACATCATAAGACATGAAACAGTGTGACCCACTGACAAAGATGAAAAGCAAGGTGGAAGTAGAGATGGGAAAGACGTTGATACAATGAAAAAGAACAAAGAAGAGCTGGAACAATACCTCAGTAGATAAGGTGCTTGTTTGCAAATCTGTCAATCTGAGTTCCACCCCGGAAGCCCACATGTGGGAGGAAAATGAACTGTCTTCTGTTCTCTACCCATGCACCATGGCACACATGTATACATCTTCTCCTCTTTCTCTCTCCTTTTTTCACACCTCTCTCTTTCCTTCTCTCTCAAATAGATAAATAAAATATTGAAAAAAAGAACGAAGGCAATTATAGGGAAGTAAAAAAAAAGGATGTTCAAGTCCCTTATAGGAATTGACATCGTACTGCATATAATCTATGCATATCCTCTGGTATACTTAAATCATCTCTAGATTACTTATAATATCTAATTCTGGTGTGGCTGCTTTGCAAATAATTGTCATACTGCATTGTATAAAGAAGTAAATCTATACATATTCAACTATGATACAATTTTTTAGACTCTTTCCAATCTGTGCTTAGTTGAATTTGAAGATAGGAAATCTACTAATATTAGAAGGTCAACTGCAGTGTGGAGAGAAATACGATTTTAGAGTGAAATTTACTATCTATTCACCCATCACATGGGCAGTCTTTCTATTTCTCTAATTCCTGAAATCTTTCTTGGTTCAAGGCCTCAGAACATGTGATTTCTTGTTTGGAAAGTTCAGTGGTGTTAGTGAGATGGCTCAGCAGGTAAAAGTGCTTGCTGTGCAGGTCTGATCACTTGAGTTTAATTCCTAGAATCCACATAAAGGTGGAAAGAAAAAAACTGACTCCAAAAGTCTCTAACTTTCATATGCATGCCAAGGCATGCATTCCTGCACTCACATACACACACGCATATACACAATAACAAATACATCCTAGTCATTTATGATGGATGAGCATCTAATTTCCATCTGATATTATTCATTATTCTCTGATGGTTTAACATGTAAAAGAGGGCTGGCAAGATGGCTTAGCACAAAGGTGCCTATGTAGAAATCTGGTGACCTCAGTTCCATCCTCAGAGTCCATGTGATAAAAGAACAAAGAATCAATTTCTGAAAGTTGTTCTCTGACCTCTACATGTACACTATGGCATGTGTGTGCCTGTCCCTCTTCCCCCACCTTGGATAGGTAAACATATTTTTTTTAATTTCCGAATGAAACCTTTTTTTAAATATAAATAAAAGGTCTGGGGAGATGGCTGGGCAGTTAAATACTTGCTGCTCAAGAAAAAAGGACTGGAGTTCAGATCCCCAAATCCCAGGTGAAATGGTACCAATAACAGGCATGTGTGGCAGTCTACCTATAATTACAGCTCCTAAGAGCAGAGTCTGGGAATTCCCAGAGCAAGCTGGCTAGCCAGACTATGCCTAAAGGCAAGATCTGGGCTTAATCAGCGATCCAGGCTCAAGCAATAAAGTGGAGGATCAACAAAAGATGATTCCTGATAACTACTCCCAGGCCTCTACATGCGCGCATGCACACACACACACATACACATTCTTCATGAATACCCAAAAACATGTGCAACTCACTCACCCACAACAAACATAGACACCATCACATGAAAATGGAGGGAAAAAGATGTAAATAAAAATTGGAAGTCAAGGGGCTGCAGAGATGGCTCAGGGTTAAGCCTCTGCCTTGCAGGCGGAAGGTCCTGAGTTCGGATCCTAGACCCCACGTATAGATGTAGATGCCGGGTGGAAGCCAGAATGGCCTGCGTTTCCAGTCCTGGTAGGGAGGAGTCTGTGAATCCCCGGAAAGAATAAACAAGGAGGAGGTGGAGGCATCAATGGTGGTTCTCAAATTCGCTTGTGGTTCTACACACACACACACACATACACACACACACACGGGCACACACACACACACGGGCACACACACACATAATTGAATAAATAATAAAAAATTTAAAAAAATTGGAAGTCAAGGGCTGGAGAGATGGATCAGGTGTTAAGATTCTAACTCGAAACAGAAGGAACTGAGTTTGGATCCCAGATCCACTTAAAAAGGTAGAGCCTGGGAAATCCCAGAGCAAAACAAAAAGGAGGCAGAAGTAATCCAGGATTCCCGAAGTCACCCTTGGTTTTTCACAGGGACACACAGGGCCCTCTGACAGACACACAGACAGACACACACAAAAATAAGTAAATAAAAAATTTTTTAATTGAAAGCCAAATGGTTGATAAATATATATATTTATATATAACTGTCCCTGGTATATATGAAAGATTAATTCCAGGTTTCTGCCTCAAGCCTGGATACCCAAATTCTACCAAAATTCACATATGTTAAAGTCTCTTATATGAAAGGGTATTAAATGTATGCATAGACTATGTAATCCTCCATATATGTCTCTGATTACTTATAATATATAACGATATACTTATAATGATAAATATGTATCATACTATATTGTTAAAAAATGACATGAAAAAATTATATATGTTCAATACAGATGGGATTTTTTTCCCACAATATTTCCAGTCTGTAGTTGGTTAAATCAATGGACATGGAACCAAAAGACATGAAAGGCTGATCACATACTCCTGGAAAATCTGAAGATATCTTTGTTTCATAAAGGCAAGTTATGTACTATGGAGGCTACATGAGGCCTTGTAGGACGAAACGATAACAAACCTGAATGAACGCTGTGCCCACTTCTCCTGATCCACCCGGGGAGCTAGTCCAGACTTTCCAGCCCACAGGACGTTGTCACAGGCAAAGTACAAGGCGCGATTGAGGTGACTGACTGTGATGCAGAATCTCAGGACCACGTCGGAGAGGTGCACAGCTCTTTTGGCTGACTCAAGGGCATCTGCTGAGTTACCCAGGCGCAGCACTTGTGGAGATTAACATGGGAAACCAAGGAATAGGAGAAAGGGGGGAAGGAGCAAACAATGGGAACAAGAAAAAAAAAAAAAGGAAAGAAATAGTTAATTTGAAATTAGCAATTAACCTTAAATTTTAGTTAATTTTTGTCCCAATTTAGTTTTCTCTAACTTGCCTCATTCTCTCTAGAAATCCCCAACTTTTTTATCTTCGTTTTGGGCATGTAAAAGATATGTACAAAGTCAAATGATGACGAAAGTCAGGCAGAGAGAGTAAGAAAAATATGCAGGAATGACAATGAGCTACTTGGCAGGGACGGCAGAAAAGTTGGTGTGATTAAAAAAGCAGTTACTTACACTTTCTTACAAGGCTCAAATGACCCTCCAGTTGTCGAATTTGTTTTTGTAACTCAGGATTGGCCCCATTTCTTTGCAAAGCATGACCAAGAAGGGAGCAAGCATATTGGGCAGCCCTGTAGGAGAGGACAGACAATGTTAAGATGCAGACTCTAATCTCTCCGTCAAGAATGTCCTACAAAGACAAGGATGGACTCCTCGCTTTCCTCCTCTGCCAAATAGCCGTATCTCACCGCTTTTCCTTCAGGTCAGGGGAAGGAAAAGGCATAAGGATAAAAGGGAGCATTTAAGAGGGTGGAGAGACCTCTTTGGAGTTGAGAAGAGATTGGACAATAACGAGGCAGCAGGGCCAGCGGGCCGCAGGGCCCCAGCGCAAGCGGTGCGCGTGTAAACGTAGAAATGAAGCATGTGCGAGGGCGGATGATGGGCGGGCAGGTCACTCCGCAGGACAGGCCGCAAAGCCCGCGAATGGACGGAAATCAAGAGAGAACGGGACAGGGTCACTCTGGGTGGCGGCCAGGTGGGAGAAACCCGGGAGGTCTGGGCACCGGGCAACGAGTGTGGGTCGCTGTCCGCCGCGGGCAAGCGCTCGTCCTGCACCGCCGCCCGGGGGGAGACGGTCGATCTTGTGGCCACCGCCACCCTAAGCGGCCTCCCCGCCTGCCCACCCGTGCCTCAGTGTCCCCATCTTTCCCGCGAGATGAAAAGCATCATTTCACAACCGCCTCCCGGTCCGTGCGGGCCCCCGTAGCCCGCTGACCCTCCTGGACCCCCGTAGGCTGGCCAGCCCCCTCCTGGCGGGAAGCTTCCTGGGCCCAGCGCCCTCCCGCCCCTCGGGCTTCGGCCGCACCTACACAGCCGCTCCCGGGCCTGGCTCTGCGCGCTGAAGCGGACCCAGGCGTCCATGACAGCGGCGGCCCCGGCCCCGCTGCCCGCCTCCAACCCTAGTCACGCCTCCCGGCGACCGACGGGGCTTCGCGAGGGACAAACGGCATCAGAAGAGTCAGAAGTGCAGGTCCTCGAAGGGGAATTGCAGGGCGTGGAGCGCTTATCTCCAGGCCTACACTCGGCGTGTTCTTGTGCGTGCGTTCCCGGCACATCAGCCGCCTGTAAGACCGTCGCTAATCCCAGACTCGCAACAGCGGCACATTTTGCTTTAAATATTCAGCATAAGGGGCGGGGTCTGTTGGGGGCGGGGCAAGGGGGCAGAGCCACTGGGCTCAGACCCCAAGGTGAGAGCGGTTCCTCTCCCGTGCATCCCACACTAGGCTCCCAGTACCAGGGCTGGTGGCGCCGAAGAGGTCCTAAGCACTGGAAGCCCAGACTAACCGGCCCAAGGAAAAAGGGATGCCATTAGCAGAGATTCTAGTTTGGAACCTCCTCCAGAAGAGAGGTAATCTCCAGACAGACTTCAGGACCAGTGAAAATTAGAGCCCCCCAAACTTATACAGTGTGCAGACAGCGGCACCCCTTGGGGGTCAGCAGTGGGGGAATTCTGGGTGGAGTTACGAATGTAGTACAAATCTCTGCAGCAGTCAAGGTCCAAGTGGGAGTGACCACTGGAGGTGGCTGTTGATAGGGCCATAATCCAGTCAGCTGCCAGTCTAACTACTCTTCACCTATTTAGCAGCTGCCAAGTTAACTGGTCATTTTTGTGTTTTATGTCCCTAGATGCCGAACATCACCTTAGGCCCTACATGACCTTAAACTAATGACCTTAGCTTTTCTCCTGTGCCAGGTAGGAGTACTCGACTTCCTTGATTTGTGGGGACTTAGGACTGGACTGGATAAGAATTTGGGTATACAGGAAGGAGCCTGGAAAGTCAATATGTAGCATAATCTTTCCTGCCATGAGAGATGAATTGTCAGGGATGGAGCTTCTGTTATTCTTGAGCAAGTTAAAATCACTGACGTTGACTTGTGATTGTCTACAGCCTATCTATCCTTGCCAGGAGTGGTGGCACTTACTGTAATCTCAGCATTTTGGACACAGTAGGAGGATTGTTGAAAATTCAAGGTCAGCCTGTGCTACATTTGAGTTCCAGGCCAGTCGTAATGGGAGAGAAGAGGGAGGGAAGTAGGGAACAAAAAGGAAAAGAGAAAGAGATAAAGGAGAAAAAAGAAAAAGGGAGAGGAGGAAGGAACTAGGGAAGAAAGAAAAAGACAGGAGAAAGAAAAAGTGAGAAATACACATGTATAGAGGTCAGAGATCAACTTTTGGAAGTCAATTCTCTACTTCAACCATGTGGACTTCTGGGAATTCAGGTCACCAGATTTGTGAGCAGGCTTCTTTACTAGCTGAGCCATCTCATGAGTCATTGGCTTTGTATTTACATTTAAACATGGACAGGAATTAAGACTGTCTTTACTTCATTGACTAGGGTTTACCACTAACAAGCTCATGATTTTTACTAAATCATCTGAAATCATATGGTACAGGATGAAATGAATTTTGTCCTTTTGGAGACAGGTCTCATATAACTCAGGCTACCCTTGAATTTCCACCTCCCTGCTTTTACCTCCCAAGTTCTGGGACTACAAATATGCACTACTCTGACCAGCAGCCCTTTCTTTATAGCCTGACCTTAGGACAATTATTTTAATCTGTATCAATGACAAACTGGTTGAAGCACACACGTGTACAGAAAGTGACTTTGATTCAAGTTAGTATCCTTTTGAATATTCTGTACTGCCCATATATTCTACTGTATTAAAAATATCAGTGTTGGGCCGGAGAGATGACCCAGTGGTTGGCTCTGCCTCACAAGCAGAAGGCCTGAGTTAGGATTCCATATCCCATGTAAAAACAGGCAAAGATGTCAGCAGCGAACACTTTCATGCCTGGAAGGTGGAACCTGGGAAACCCTCAACTAAGTAGTAAGAAAGTAGCCAGCCTTGGCCCCAGGCACACACAATGCCCCTGATATAACACAATATATTTGTATATAAAGATGGCAAGCACACATACATACATATATATATACACATATGTAATTTCTATGTTGTAGGTTTAGAGTTCCAAGTCACAGTAGTTAAAAGTAGCGTTTATGGGCTGGAGAGATGGCTCAGGGGTTAAGACTGCCTCGAAAGCAGAAAGTACTAAGTTCAGATCCCAGGTCACACACACACAAAAAAAGTCGGCAGAAATGGAGACTGCCTGTACTTCTGGCCTTGGTGGGCAGAGCCTAGGATATCTCAGAACAAAGCAAAAAGGAGATAAAGCAATCTACGATGATTCCCAAAGTCACCTTTGGTCCTCTACAGGGAAAACAGTGCCTTCTGATACGCACATACACACATAAAATAAGTACAGTTTAAAGAAAAAGTAGAGTTTGTAAGTAGCAAGTTATGTAAAAAAAAGAAACCAGAAGGCAACACTATGAAACAAAATAAGTCCATGAGCTATGTGAAAACAAAAACAGCACTTAGAAATAGTATATGAGGAGTTGGAGAAATGGATCAGGGGTCAAGCTTGTCTCCTAAGCAGAGGGTCCTGAGTTCAGGTCCCAGGTCCCATGTGAGGTGGAAATGGTGGCTCAGCCCTGGAAGGTAAAGCCTAGAAAATTTCAGAGCAAAGCAATAAGAAAGTAGAACAATCTAGGATAATTCCTGAAGTCACCCTTGGGCCTCCACAGACATACACAGTGCTCTGATACACAGACACGCTCCCCCCCCCCAAAAAAAGATACAAAAATAAGGGAAGAGGAAGGACCACTTTCCAACTAATTCAGATTAACCTGATGATGTCTAAGTAGTTCACAAAATTTGTCATTAGCTGATATGGGTCACCTATACTAAAAGTCCCTCATGCTCACTTTAATCAAAAGGGGAGGAGGGACAGAAAACACCTGAAAAATGTTAAATTACTATTCACCAGAAGAGAACAATTATTATATATCAAACTATTACTAAAGGTGAAAAGGTAAACTCAGATGACTGCAAGATGGCCTCAAACTTAAGCAGCACCTTGTATTTGGTACATGACTTTTTTTTTGTCAGACATGATGGTAAATGTCTCTAATTCCAGTACTGTGACAGCTAAGGAAGGATATAGAATATGAAGTCACCAGGGGAGGGAAAGCAAGGAGAAAATGGAGGAATAGGAGGGAGAGAATAAAGGGGAAAAAAAAAGAGAAAGAAACTAATTATCTCCCACAGAAGTTACCAGATATACCAAGAAAATCATTTCAGCTTAAAAATATGAAGGGGTAGCAATATCACTTTCATAAAAATGTGAGAAGACAATATTACTCCAGAATTAACAAACTTCATATTCTCCACCATATTCAAGCTTAAAGACAGGCATTTTCAAGATGTATTAAAAATAAATGAAAGATGAGGGCTGGAGATGTAGCTCAGTTGGCAAAATGCTTGCCAAGAACCTACAACATCCTGGGTTCCTTCCCCAGAAACACATAAACAGGCACATGCCTGAAATACTAGCACTTGAGAGGTAGAAGAAAGGAGGATCATAAAGTCAAGATTATCCTTGGCAACATGTCAAGTTTGAGGCTACTACAGGCTAAATGAGACCCTGGCTAAAAAAAAGAAATACCCCAGTAATTATCAATTAGCAGTATACAGAAATATAAGTATTCTCTAACACCATTAAGACTCTTGCTGCTAACCCTGCTTTCTCATAAACGTTTTTCTGAAATGACCCTCTTAATAGTCTTAGTTGTCAATTTTATCACATCTGGGATTTAACTAACAGATCAGTGCCAGATAACCTAAAGCAATGATCTGAACCAACATATCTGCAACATTAAGATCAACCCTAAATCTGAGCGGAACCTCCCCATGCTGGCAAAGTCATCTTCCCACATGACTATAAAGGGTGACTGAAGTTTCAGTTTCTCGAATGAGCAACTACTGGCAGTCATTGTTGGACTACCTAGACCTTATCTTAAAAATTGATCTAATAAATTTCCCTTTTATATATTCATTCTGCTGGTTTTGTTCCTCTAGAAAACTCTAACACAACCTACTAAAAACTCAAAATTCCATACTTGATTAGTGGCTTCCCAGTGACCCATAATGCCTTCCCAAAAACAGCTCTTCAGAGTTTTTAAAACAGAAATTTAAAATGTAGGAAAAAGATGGGGCATTTATTTATGATTCAAAAGAAATATGAAGATATGTTCCATCCAAGCCCTGTTTTCTCCAAGGAAGCATGAACAAATAGAATCTCAGAGACCACTTGGGCAGCAAAGGACCCATCATCGTCGTCTCCGGTCTGGACTCCTGCTGCGCCTTCGGCCACCTCTAAGGAAAATAAGAGGAAAGAGAGGAGTCCATCAGAAGACAGTACAATGCCCTTGTTGCCTCTCCAAGATAAATGTTTGTCCTTTACACTTTACCTCCTCTTGCCCTTGGGTGGGCCTCGAACAAAACACCAATCCACGCTGATTTGCTGTCCCATCAAATCATGACCATTGAGTCCTTCCATGGCAGCCTGGGCCTCTTTGTAGGTTTCATACTCAACTAGAGTATACCCCTGGGGCAAAGAGACAAAATATTGACTTTTTTCTGAATATTTTTACATTAATGTGTAACTTCTGAAACTCGTTTCTCTCCTTTTACCATAGGGACCAAGAATTAAACTCAAGTCATCAGGTTTGTGAGCAGGCATCTTAAACACTCAGCTATTTCACCAGCCCCACGTTTTTTTTCCTCATTAAAGCAAAAACAAAATCTTTTCTGTGCCTGTGGAAGCCAGGACAACTTTAGGGGTCTGTCCCCAGCCTTCCACCTTGTTGAGATGGGGTCTCTTTTGTTCTGCCTCTGCACATGCCCAGCTAGTGAGGTTCAGAGGATTCTCTATCCCCAACTCCCATGTTGCTACAGGAGTACTAGGGGTTTCAGATGGACACAACCACATTATAGGGATTCAAACTCGGGTCTTAAAGGTTATGGGGCAAATGCTTTTACCCACTAATCCATCTCGCCAAGCCTAAAATTCCACCAGGCATCAAAAACTTCAGCTATCGAGATGGTTCAGCAAGTAAAGGCACCTACGGCCAAACCTGAGAACAAAAGAAGAAGAAGAAAAAAAGAAAATAAATAACAAAAAAACTCCTCTCTTCCTTAAACCCAAGCTCCAGACTTAACAGAAAAAAATTACCATTTCATACAATGAAATGCACACATATACCTCTACAGTACACACATGTCTATTTTGCTTCTCTTACCCCATGCCTAACAAAACCAATTTCAATTCTAGTCTTGGTCAACTACAGCAAACACAATGATTCCTAAGGGTCATGTGGGCTGAGAGTGTCAAGCCATGAAGTGCACCTTCAAATATCCTGTACGCCTGTCCAGGTTGAGGTGGATGTTCTTTATTTCCCCATATTCGGCGAACTTGTCATGGATGTCTTCTTCGGTGGCCTCCTCGTGGACTCCAGTGACAAAGAGAATCCAGCCTTCGACGGCTATTGGGTAAGGAAGGGGTGGGTGTGTGAGCACCCGGAGGAAAACTCCAGCAGGACAGCAAGACGCAGGCGGAGACTTCTGAGGCCTTAAACCACCCACGACCCCATTCCCACCCAACCGCCTCGACACTCAGATCCCACCGTCACCGCTCACTCACAGCGCTGGGGTCCCGGTTCGTCGCCGTCCTGCTCCACGCTGTCGTAGTCCTCCCGCATCCGCGCTCGGGACCCCTCTTCTAAAGAGAACCCAAACCAGATCACCGAAGACCCTTCCTCTCTCCCCACGCGTCCCACGGCACAGCGTCGGACCCGCCGGCCTCGCCCGATAAGACTCCTGCATGCCGAGCCCCCCGCGCTCACCGGAGCCGAAGCCGCGGCCCTTCCGTCTCTTGGCTTTCTCCTTCAGCTTGTGGATGCTTTCTGCAGGCCCAGAGTTCAGAGAGCAGGCAACAGAAACAAGAGTCATCTTCTCGACCACCGCCAGGGTCCCGAGACACTGTCTGGAAGCGCACCCCACGGCCTTCAGCCTCGGTGACCGCCCGACCCCGACCCCAGTCCTCCCCAGGCGGCGGACACTGCACCCGAGCCCCGGCCCGCCGGAGCCCACCCGATCCCTCTCTTCTCCCGCACCAGCCCCCGAGCCCGCGGCCGCCTCCACTCTCCCCACCGTCTCCATCCTCATCCATGGCGAAGTCCTCGCCGCCGGCCTCGTGCAAATCCAGCACGTCTGCCATCTCGCCTTCTCTGCCTGGAGCGCTCGTCCGTTCGTCTGCGCCGCGGAGGAACCGGGCACCGCGGAAAACTGCTTCCGAGGGGAAAGGTCGTCGCACACACTGGCCAATCAGAGGCGGCCTATACGTTCCCGTCCTCCAGCGCGGTGCAAACTCGCACGAGGAGGTGGGGCTACCTTGAAGCGGCGCCGGAAGTGTGGCGGCGGCCATCTTGAGCAGGTCGCGACCCGTGACGCGGGGTGGGCGGAGTCAGCGGCTCTCTATGTGCCGCTGACCAGTGGTTAGCGTAACAAAGCCTTATTTCTCAGTTTCCTTGTTAACGACGAGGAATTTGAAACTGGGGTGCTTATTTTGACTCTCAGAAACTCCAGGCAGATATATCTTGTTCAGAAAGATAATCCGACCTGTGATAGCTGTCTTTTCGCATTAAACTGACCTTGGCGGCTCTCCTAAAGCTGCGCGGAAGACAGCACACAGCACAGATCTTCACTATATTAATATGGTGGAATTCGATTGGCCAGACAGGGGCGTTATGGAAATTTCGAGGAATAGAAGTTTAAGTTTAATCCACTAGTGGGGATCACAGCCCGGGTCTCCCGGTAAAAAGACTTGAGGCCCCGCAGAGCAGCCTGAGTAGTTGTTTTGTTTTTGTTTTGTTTTGTTTTCTGGCGGGAAGAGAAAGCGTGCTAGTATCTGGTACAGGCGCAGAGGTATTTTTTCAAGCACGTTTTTGTTTTTAGTTAATCCTGCAGACTCAGGAAGAGGGAGAAAGCGGGTCTTTGGGCTCAGATTGTTAGGGGGTTTTCTCTGGGGTCTTGTGTATCTCCAGGTTCTTGTGTTCAGGATTCGGAGACTAAAACCAGAACCCACGTAGAGGATTAAGGAGAGAAAGATGGAACTCGTGCATCCATGAATCCGAAGGGGGAAGAGAGCCCTGGAGAAGTCACCAACTCCAGACGTGGGGTCCCATGAGGGGCTAGGGAGCCAAAAGTGGCTGCTGGCGACAGGGTTACTTAAAGTCTTAGGCAGGCCAGGGAAAAAACGACTTTTCCTCATTGGTTATCTCTAGTTACTGAAAACGTAATTGGAGCTTTTGGTCCAGCCCCCCCCTCCTTTTTTAAGATAAACCCCATGGGGCTGGGACATGCCCTGAAGCTATAAGTTTGATCCCTAAAACCGGGAGTTAAAGGAAAGCGGGTGGATTCAAAAGTTTTAAGCAAAAAACTGTAGTTTAAACTTTGAAGATGTAGGAATTGGGATGGAGAGATGGCTCAGGGGTTAAGCCTCTGCTTCGAAAACAGCAGGTCCTGAGTTCGGGTTCTGAATCCCTTCTAAAAATGCTAGTAGGAAATGGTGGCGACCAGTATTTACCTTCCTGGAAGTTGGAACCCCAGAAACTCCAGAGAAAGTAAAGAGGAGGTAGGGCAATGCAGGATAATTCCCAAAGGCACCCCTGGGCCTCCACGCTGTCTTTCTGATACACACAAGACACAGAGACACACACACTACATACATACATACATCTTTGAAACTTCACCCATCATTCTTTCTCACTGATTAATGCCTCCCTATACTTTCCTGCAACTGTGCTGTGCTCTTTCTCCAACATTTTGCAACTGTCTGCCCCTGGGCCAGGATCATAGCTTTACGGTAGAGGACTCGGCAGCTTTGTCCCCGATGTTCCTTTTCTCATGGTCGGCTGAGCCTCAGACTTTAGGTTTCAACACCTCTGTCACTTGAAGGCTTCTTTGCTAGCTTCCTTTCCTTCAGTCTATGTCCTTTTTAGAACTTTAATCAGAATCTTTAATTGCCTTGTTTTGCTTTTTATTTAATACATTTTTTATTATTTCCGCTCATACAAACTTAATAGGTAGACCAGTTCCCTCCCTCCCTCCTCTTCCCCCCGAACCCCGTGCTCCCCCTCTCTCCCTCCCCCTCCCCCAGTGCCTTCCCCCCAATTCCCAGAGAGTCCTTTATTGTGTATGCCTAACTCTCCTCTTGGTCCTCCTCTCCGATGACATACAAGGACCCAGTGGCATTTCCCTGAACCCTTTCTCGTGTTCCTCTTAAGCATAGGAACACTACTGTGGCTGTCAATCCCTTGCCTCCAAAGATCTTGGTGCCTTTAGCTGATGCTAGACTTTGTGAGGTCAATAGTGTGTTGGACATTGCGCAGGGCATGCAAAGTCCTATTATGATTGCTTCGGCCCTAACTAGTGTGGAGAATCTTGCAAATCATTGCTCCTCCCATCCTTTTGCTCTTACAATCTTACTGCCCCGTCTTCTGCAAATGTCCCTGAGCTTCAGGATGGGGAAAGATTAGGCTGGCCTAGTTCTATGTGGTTGATATAGAGTCTCTGAAGTTCTGGATTGTGGTTTGTTGATTTTCTTTTGCAGTTTTGCTGCTCCTGCAATGCCCTTCACTCCATCCTGATGGGCACTGTATGTCACCCCCTGGGAAGATCGGCGCGGAGGGGGGCGGGACCCTGGGGGCAAAGCCAGCGGCCGCGCGGTGCTGCTCCTTGTTTTGCTTTTAACTTGTATGTTTACCCTGTTCCAATAGAATCTTTATAGAAAAGATGTTTATTTACAATTACTTCCAATTTATCCCCAGTAGCCTGGCTCATTATTAGACATTTAATGACGAATAAATGAATGTCTGTCAGAATGGCAAGAAATTCTGTATATCTAATTTCATTTGACTGGGGAATAAATCTGGAAATACAGTTTAGAGTCATATTGTCATGTTAAGAATTTTGAAGTTTATCTTATGAGTAAGAAAAATTTCTCTACAAAAATGTTGAGCATTTAATCACAACATTTGAAAATTCTTCCTGATCTCCTTTGCTATTTTTTGCTAAGTATTTTTCCATATATATGTGGAAATATATATATGTATATATATATATTTAAGTTTTACAGGCATACTAATTATCCCTGCCTTCTGCCTCTCCCTCCCTTCCTTTCTTCACTCTTAGCTTGGGGTGTACTTCTATGGGCCCCAGGGTTCCCTCTGTGCTGTCTGCTCCAATGGGGTTTCTGGTCTGTGTAACAAACCAAGTAAGCGGCCCCTCCTTGACCAGTGGACCCACTGATAGGGGCATTCCGCCTTACCTGTCTAGCCCTGGCCTCTAAGGTTCCTGCTGTATTTAATTATTTCTCCCGAGATCCTGCTGGTCTGTGGGGGGGGCATGATGGTGTGTTGGTCACTGAGCAGGTAAGGACAGATCTCATTGTAGTGAGTTCCTGGTTGCAGCAGTCCTGTCAGAAGTGGAATGTCTTGTCCAGTGATGGATCGCCCCATTTTAGGCTCTTACAATCTTGCTATTCCTCTTCCACAAGATTCTCTGAGCCTTGGGATGGGGAGAGACTTGGTTGGCTGGATTCTGGGTGAGCATTGCAAGGTTGCTGGCACTCTGCTTTCTGATTGGCTGTTGCCATCTGTTTCATTGCTATTTCACTGTGCTGCGCTCTGTCTGGATGTTGAGATTCTCTACTATCTAAAGATAAAATGACAGGTATTTAGATGGAAATTTACTCTTGGGTGTTTGTGGTTAGTGTTGAGACATCTGATCCTGCCCATTGTCAGTTTATTCACCTTCCACTATTCCACTGTTGTTAGACTGGTTTACAGTGCTGGGCGTGTGTGTTTCCTATCATAAAGTGGGGGGAGGGGTTAGAGGGGTAGTATGCAGGTGCTTGGTTACTTAGAGACTAATCCCATTCTTTACTGTGTCCTATTCCTATATGTTCCTCTCCTTTTCTTATATAGAAGCTTTTTTTTTTTTTAATACATACACAGTTTTCCCATGTTCTTTTGTTTCTATTTTTCTGGGATCTTCTTGCCCCCCTCCAGCTTGTGTTTCTTTGCATTTGTAGGTATTGTAAGGGTTTCTGTTTGATTCCATCAAACTGATGATCTAATGTTGGGATCTACTTATCAGGAAGAACATATAATGCCTGTCTTTCTGCTTCTGGGATATTTCACTCGGTGTGATTTCTTCCAGTTCCATCCATTTACTGTCAAATTTCATTAGTTTATTTTTCTTGACAGCTGAATAACATTCCATCGTATATATGTACTACATTTTCATTAACCATTCATCTAATGTTGGACATTTAGTTGGTTTTATTCCTTTGTAATTGTGAAAAAGGATGCTATGAACATAGTTGTACATGTATCTCTGATACAGGGTACAGTGTTCTTTGGGAATATTCCCAGGAGAGATATGGCTGGGTTAAATGGAATTTTGATTTTTAACTTTTTTAGGTATTTCCAAATTGATCTCTGAAGGGGTTATATGAGTTTACAGTCCTACCAGCAATGTATGAGGGTCCCCTTCTCCCTTCATCCATGCCAGCATTTGCTGTTGTGTTTTGTGTCATTCTGACTGGAGTGAAATGATATCTCAGGGAGGTTTTGATTTGTATTTCCCTAAGACTAGTCATTTGACTGTAGATAACTGTGTTGATATTTGAGTCTTCAATTCTAATTCATTGGTTTGTATCTCTTTTTTGGAGCCAGTACCATGCTGTTTTTATTACTATAGTTTTATAGTATAGTTTGAGGTCAGGTATGGTGATGCTTCCAGTGATTTTTATTAGACAGTGTTTTTGCTCTCTTGGGCCTTTTATTTTTCTATATGAAATTTGAGATTGTTTTACCAATTTCTGTGAATAATTGGGTTGGGATTTTGATTGGTATTGCATTGAATCTGTACAATACTTTTGGTAGAATGGTCATTTTAACAATGTTAATTCGGCTGATCTAGGAGCATGGGAGGTCTTTCCATCTTCCAGTGTCTTCTGTAAAGTTTTCACATCCTTGCTTAGGTTTATTCCAAGGCATTTTGTTTTTTTATGAGCAATGGTGAATGGTATTGTTTTTCTCAGGTCTTTCTCGCTTTGTTTACCCTTGGTGTATAGGAAAGTCACTGATTTTTGAACATTAATTTTTTATCCTGCTACTTTACTAAACTTATTTATTAGATCCAGGAGTTTCCCCACAGAATATTTAGGATCCTTGGGGTATTAGTATCATGTCATATGCAAACAGGGATAACTTGATTTCTTCATTTCCAAATTGTTATCCCTTTTATCTCCCTCTCTTGTCCTATGGTTCTAGCTAAGACTTAAAGTACAATGTTGAATAGGAGTGGTAAGAGTGGGCAACCTTTTCTAATTCCTGATCTGAGTGGGAATGCTTCCAATGTTTTACCATTTAGGGTGATTTGTGCCATTGGCTTGTTATATATAGCTTTTATTGTGTTAATAAATGGCCCTTCCAACCCTATTTTCTCCAGGATCTTTATTGTAAAGGGTTGTTGGAGTTTGTCAAAAGCTTTTTCAGCATCAATTGAAAAAATAAAGTGGTTTTTGTCTTTACATTTGTTTATATAATAAATTATAGATTTATGCATATTGAACCAACCTTGAGTGTCTAGAATAAACCAACTTGATCATAATGGATGAGCTTTTTGATACATTTTTGAATCCGGTTTGCTAGTATTTTGTTGAGGATCTTAGCATCTGTGTTCATTAATAAAATTGGCCTTTTTTTCTCTTTTTTGTTGTGTCTTTATTTGATGTTAAGATCAGTGTGATGTTGGCTTCATAGAAGGAGTTTGGAAGTGTTCTTTCCTTTTCTGTTTTGTGGAATAGTTTATGGAGAATTGGTGTTATTGTTCTTTGAGTATCTGGTAGAATTCTGTACTGAATCCATCTGGTCCTGGGCTTTTCTTGGTAGGGAGATTACTGTTTCATAATTACTATTTCAACTATTGTCTCTTGTAGTACAGGGCTATTTAAATTATTCAATTCCTCATGGTTTAACTTTGGTGTATTGTATATGTTTAGAAATTCATCCATTTCTTTGTGATTGTCAAACTTGGTGATTTATAAAATTTTAACATATGACCTTGTGATATTTTGAATTTCCTTGATATCTGTTGTGATAACTCCATTTTCATCTCTAACTATTATTAATTTGGATTTTCTCTCTTTTGGTTTTGGTTAATTTGGTTAAGGGTTTGACAATCTTGTTAAGTTTTTCGAAGAACCAGCTTTTTGTTTGATTAATTCTTTGTATTGTTTTCTTTGTCTCGATTTCAGTTATTTCTCTTCTAATCCTGCTAATCTCTGTACATTTTCTTTTGGGGTTGGATTGTTCTTATTTCTTTAAAGCTTAAGCTGCATTGTGATATTTCCATTTTTTCTATATAGGCATTGAATGCTATGAATTCTTTTCTAAGGATCAAGTTCTTTGTATCCCAGAGGTTTTGATATGATATGTTTCCATTATCATTGAGTTCTAGGAATCTTTGAATTCCATTTTTACTTCTGTCCATATTCATTCTTCATTCAGTAGCATATTGTTAAGCTGCCAAGAGTTGTGTGCTTTCTGTTGTTTGCTTTGTTATGAATATCCATCTTTATTCCCTGATGGTTGGATAAAGTACAGGTATTGATTTCAAGTTTTTTGTATTTGTGCAGACTGGCTTTATGGTCTAGTGTGTAACCTATTTTGGAAAAAGTGCAACAGGCTGTTGAAAAGACTATATTCCTTGGTGTTAGGCTGGAATATATGGTAGATGTCTGTCAGGTCCATTTGGTTTATGGTTTGGTTTAGTTCCAGTGTGTCTCTGTTCAGTTTTTGGCCTGTTGACCTGTCTTTCGGTGACAGTGGGGTGTTGAAATCCCATGCTATCATCGTATTTGGGTTGATTTGTTGCTTTTTGAGTATAGTGTTTGCTTAACAAACACAGGGAGCCTAAGTTTGGAGCATATATTTTTAGAATTGTGAGTTCTTCTTGGTACATTGTTCCTTTGATGAGCATGTAATATATCCTTTATATCCTTCTGTGTCTCTTATGATTTGTTTTGGTTCGAAGTCTATTTTGGGAGATATTAAAATGTCTACTTCTGCTTGTGTTTTCTTGGAATATTTTCAACCATCCTTTGACCCTGATATTGTGCCTGTCTTTCAAGGTGAGGTGTGTTTCTTGAAGGCAGTATATTTATGGGTTGTAGCTTTTAATACATGCTGATCATCTATGTCTCTTTATTGGAGAATTGATCCCATTAATGTTTAAAGTTATAATTGAGAAATTTTTATTGATTCCTGTCATTTTTTTTGTTTATTGGTTTTTGCATATTGGCATTTTTCTGCCTGGTAGTTGTATAGATATTATTTTTCCCTTTTATCATCTTGAGTATGCTGACTAGTTTCTTCTATCTTGAGAATTTTTTCTTGTATTTTCCAGGCCTGATTTGGTAGATAAAAAGGACTTCATTTTTGTCTGGAAACATTTTTCTTTCTCCTTCAAACTGATAGTTTGGCTGTATATAGCAGACTAGATTGGCATTCATGGTTTTTCATAACTTGAAGAATGCCTATCTAGGCTCTTCTGGCGTTTACTGTTCCATTGAGAAGTCAGCTGTTATTCTAATAGGCTTGTTTTTAAATATGACTTGGTTTTTCTCTCAGAACAATACCTTTGTCCTGTATCTGAGATGTTGTTACGATCATTTGCCTCATTGAATTTCTATTTTGGTCATATCTGGATGTGTGATGTGCACCTGTACTTCTTGTTTCCTCTATTTCCTTTTTCATCTCAGATAATTTTTTTATTATTTTCCTCCCCACATAAGGTCATATGGTTATCTGTCTCCTCTCTGATTTTTTCATGCTCCTTTTGTTGTTCCTCCTGCTCTTTTGCATTTCTTCTCAAAATTTGTTGATCAAGTCAATAATGTCTTTGGAGGACATTATCCTCAGTATTGCTTCTATGAATGGTATCCATGAAGTTGTTCTGATTGGAGTCTATAATATAAGGGTTGGTGTTTTTCACCAGAGACGTGTTTTCCTGGTGCTTTGTGTATTTTGTGGGTTTATGTTGGAACTTGGACATTTTCTGTTAAATTTGTGGCTGCTGTCTTTGTTAGATGTTTTTGGCTCATCTAGTGCAGGGTGGGGCTTCCAGGATGGGCAGAGGTAGAGATGGACCTATAGGGTTTCCTAGTATTTTTTTTTTCTTAAACAGACTTTTAAACATAAATTTACTCTAAAAGACATTTTAATAACATTATCACATATAGAAAAACACTAGTTTTCTACTACAAATCTAGGTAAAAGTAAACCTATTAAGAATGAGTTCATTAGCCTCAAAAGCAAAAAGAATTTGAGTTCAGATCCTTAGATCCTACATAAAAATGCCAGGTAGTATGGTGGCCTGCCTGTAATTATAGTTCTTGAAGATGGTATCAGGAGTATCCCAGAGCAAGTAGGCTAGTCACACTAGCCCTAATGGTGTGCTCTGGGTTTGATTGGAGACCTAGGCTCACAGCAATAAGGTGGAAGAGCAACCAAAGAGACTCCTGATATAGCACCCTTGAGTCTCTACAGTGCACTCATGTACATATACCTGCATGCACATGGATACCCACATAAATGCAAAACAGATACACGCACACACATGAAAGAAAAAAAAGCTTACCAAGGTTGAAAATGCAGGTCAGCATAAAACTTTGTTTTGATCTGCATCACCTCAAAAACTAGGCCTAATAGGATTTGGCTGTAATCACTGGAGAGATGAAGGAAGGAAGATCCGAGGTTGGCCTTTGTGATAGCTAATCTTGGCTGTCAATTTGACCACACCTGGGATTAATTAACCGATCTGCTGCCATAAGACAGAAGAGCTCTGGGAGCTTCTCTTGCCCTATACTAGCAAACTCATCTTCCCTATTGCCATCTTCTGCACCTTGCAACATGACTGAAGTCCAGAGATTCTCCAGGAATCCTCCAGCTTTCAACCACAGCGTGGAACTGTTGGTATATTCAACTTCTGGATGGAGCAGTTACTGGCAGCCATAGTTGACTATCTAGACCCTATCTCATGTAATTCAATTGCATTATCACATAATCCAATAATCCTAAAATGAGCCAATAAATTATCTTTTTATATATTCATTCTGATGGTTGTGTTCCTCCAAAGAACCCTGACTAATGCAGCCTTAGATTTAATATGCAGCTCTGATCCTGCCAGTTATCCTTGGCTTTCTCTCATCCCTCATGGATTTCATGTCTAGAGTCCATGAGTTCTTCTGGGCTTTCTTGCCTCTTAGAGAATCCATGTCCATGAATTCCATTCTTTCTCTCTTCTAATAAAATCTGCCTTATTCCTCTATGGGTGTTCTGGTTTCAATCTTTGACTCCTAAACAGAAAACCTGGACATAAGACCCCTCCCCTGCCACAATACAAATCCCCATCCAAAGAAAGACAGAGTTGTCTGGCTTACTAGACAAAAACTATTTTAATTATATAAAATTATACATATAAAATACATAGAAAGTACCAGAAAAAGAACTAAAATATTTGACATCAAAAGTGGACAGAGAAATTTTTCTTGTGTTCTTCCGGATCTTGGGGTTTTATTTTGTTTTGACAAAAATAAATCCAGGAGGAACACAGACATTTCTTCTCACAATTGATACCCCTTAACACGTCTTATCCGAAGAAAGAAATGTAGAAGAAACTGGAGGATTTGTGATTTCTGGATTATAAAGATCAATGAAAACAGACAGACATGCCTATCATTTAATGTAGGAACTCCAGCCCTACCTTTTTTGTGGCATACAAAGATGGGCATAAAAAATCAGGAGTCCTTTTCAAAGACTAACACATTTGCAGCTGGATTCTTTACTTTTCTCTGATCCCATTGTACTGGTCACAAGGATAATTTCAAAAGCAAGAAATCTTGCCTTTCACCTTGTTTCTGCAAACAAGGTAATTATTACCTGTTTTTTAACCTATTTTCTCTCTTTTTTCCTTGTCCACAACCAGGCATCATGTGCCAGGCTGAGCTATGTCCCCAGCCCTGCTTTTACTTTATATTTTGAGACATGGGGGTTTGCTAAGTTAACCAGACTGACTGGCCTCGAACTCTGTAGCTGAGACAGAGCTTAAATTTGAATGTCTGATCCTTCTGCCTCACTCTCCTAAGTGGCTGAATTACAGATCCATCAGACCTAGCTCCTAATCTTCTAAAGTGAATTAATTGTTAAGTAGAAATTGCAGTAGCACTAAATTTCCCAAAGTGAGTTTACAAAGTGCACCAAACAATAACATAACATAAAAGAGATCACAGAAACAAGAGGAAACTATATCCTACTACATAAAATTCTCCAGAAAGTAAATGCTCTGACCAAACTCCAGATCATTTCTCTCTTAACCATAAATAGCTGGTTATTAGTTCTCTTCCCCTTTCTGCAGTCTCCCAAAGTTCCACTTGGGAAGTCCATTATTTTCAGATATTCATCTAATTTTCACAATCAATGTGGAGGAAAAGAAAGAGAAAAAAACCCTACCCAAGAATCTAAAGTACATACATATAAGGCAATAAATGGCACATCTAAGTGAAAAGGGGAGGAATTTGCACCTGTCTGAACAGAATGTATATTGCTAAAGAGTAACCTGTTGAGGCAGGAGAATATGTTTCACCTCCTGCCAAGTACTGAAGAAAGGTTTAAACTGGACAAGATGACTCTCCACTGTAATCCCAGTACTTGGGAGGTGGAAGCAGGAGGATCGAGAGTTAAAAATTATCTTCATCTACCAAAGAGTTTTATGCCAACTTGTACTACATGAGACCCCATCTCAAAATAAAACTAAAAAAGGCATATATGGTTGAACTAAGTTGGGTAGCGAAAAAGTAAAAATAGCATCATGAAAGGAAATCACTCTCAACCTTCACCCAGTTGCAACTCAGTTAGTATCCCTGTCAAGTGGGTCTGTAAGTCCTCGTTGGTAACTAGGCAGTTTCTGAGGAACAACTTAAAAATAAGAAATCAAGTCAGGCATGGTAGCCAGACTTGAGCCTCTGTGGGATAGCAGAAGGATTGCCTCAAATTTGAAACCAGTCTGGTCTACATAGGGACTTCCAAGTCAGATAGGACTACATGATAAGACCACCACCACATCCTTTCCAAATAATAAAGTTTTGGGGAACATCAAAACAGAGGAGCAATTAGAGGCAAGGAAGGAGAAAGATGGTGGTGAGAGAGGCATACCAAGGTCCACTTCAAGATAAACCAGAGCCAAACCCGTCACACTCATGCCCTGTTTTCATTTAAGAAAACCAAGGAAGGGGACGGGAGGTCACATAGCTTTTATTTAAACCATTGTTTTAATTAGGGGGCTGGGGGAGTTGAGTCAGGATCTTATCTTTAGCCCAGGATGATCTTAAAGTCACTAAGTAGCTTGAGTTCAGGCTGGCCTCAGACTGACACTCCTGTGTCAGCTTCTTTAGTGTTGGGATTATAGTTTAAGTCATCACACCTAAGGTGATATTTTTAAAGAAAAAGACAAAAACAGTCAATCATTCTATGCTATTGAAATGACTTACACAGTCAATCTGGAAACCACCAAAGCTCCAAAGTGGAATGGGGACATTTCTAATGTAACTACGTCCAAAAACTAAAGTTAGAAAAGGGATCTCTTAGCAAATAGAAATCCTTGTGTAGAATTTATACATATATATCTATATTTTAAAGTATAAAATTGAGGAAATATATACAGAGATCAAACCCTAAGTCTTAGAAAGGATCAAACCCTAAGTCTTAGAAAGGAGACATACAAAAGGGGGCTTCAGGATGAAATGTGTGAAGCGTAGACACCTAGCAGTTGGAAGAATGCATGTTGCCCAACTGCCCAGCAGCCAGCATGAGAATATCTTTCTTCTCCTTGTGGAAGCGTAGCTCCTTGCCCGCCAGCCGGGCTTCATCCAGCTCCCGTTCAGTGGAGGCCAGCTCTCTAGACAGTGCCCCAGGCACGGTCTGCTCCCGGTTCACCCAGTCCAATGCCATTTGGTGGCGAATATCATCATCTAGGGCCCGGTGTGAATAATGTGCCAACACCTCCTGGTCAGAGAGAGGAATTCAGAATCACGGAGAAAGCAGAGCATGTATCACACAGTCTCCGACTCCGACTCACCCGGAGCTAGGTGTGCTTAGCACTGGAGTCCTGATTGACGTTACCTCCCGAGTCTTCCAAAGAGATCAACACATGCAGAGAGGCTTTGACTTAGAATATATAGTTGTCATGGTTTGACTGTAAGCTGTCCCCCAGAGGCTCATGTGTTTGACTCCTTAGTTTATGTTTGGGAAGGTTGTGACAACTTTAGAAAGTGGAGTCTTGCTGGAAGAAGGTGCATCACAGGGGTTGGGCCTTGAGGTTGGTTGGCCCCGTCCTGCTTCTGCTAGCCGTCAACTCCAGGAGTCTGCAGCTAACTCTCTCAGCCTCCATGATGTCTGTAGTGATCTGAGCCCCTCCAGCTGCTGCTGCCTGTCATGCTTTTTCCTCCATATTGGATTATTTTTCCCCCCTGGAACCATAAACCAAATAAATCTCCTCCCTTAAGTTGGCTATTTGAGTGGTGTCTCACAGTAACACATGAGTAACTGAGACAGCAGTCATCTTTCAAAACAAAGCACAAAGTCTCCGGGACAGGATGGCTGAAAGTGTATGCACACTGCCTTATATCTTCATGAACCTCTGCTCAAGAATCTACAGGAATCCTTGTAACTTTGTACCAATATTATGTTACAAATGTAGCAACTCTCTCATCTGTTCTGCTCTAGATATTAGATATTCTAGCTCTTAGATATTCTCCAGAAGGATCTGAAGGATTCCAGGGAACACAAAAGGCTAATCAGCAATTTAACTTGATAGATATGCACTCTTCTGGTTCTTGGCATCAATAAGCCAACAGTTTATAGAGTTGTCAGTCCATCTTGGAAGATGGACTGATAAGTCACCATTGTGGTGAATTGGAGAAGATCATAGTAGCCAGAAAACAGAGAGGAACCAAGGAGTTTCTTTTTATTTATTTGTTTGTTTAGAGAAGGAAAACAGAGAGAGAGAGAGAGAGAGAGAGAGAGAGAGAGAGAGAGAGAGAGACCAAATGCATGTACTGCAGTCCACATGTAGAGGTTAGAGGCCAAGACAGGCAAAAGTATCACAGTGAAAATTCAAGTAGCAAAGATTGCAAGAGTAAAGAGGGCATTTTAAATAAGGCTTTCAGTCATCGCAACCTGACAAGCATAGATCTGAGTTTTGTTTTGTTTTGCCTCAGTATATGTGTGTGTGTGTGCGCGCGCATGTCTGTGTGTTTGTGTGCCATAGGACACTGGGGGTGGTGTGCCTGTAGAGGCTCAAGGGTGACAATGGAAATCATCCTGCACTTCTCTACCTTGTTCCTGCTTTGCTCTGAGGTTTCCAAGACTCCACCTTCCAAGGGCTGGAAATCCAGGCCAACGCTATACCTGCCTGACATTTTTACACGTGATCTGGGGATATGAACTCAGATTCCTTTGCTTTTGAGGCAAAGGTTTTAACTCCTAAGCCATTTTTCCAGCCAGGGTCTGCTTATTTTTGACATAGCCACCCTAAAGGAATCCTACTTCTTCTTCTTCTTCTTTTTTTTATTTATTCAATTGTGTGTGCGCGTGTGTGTGTGTATGTGTGTGCGCGTGTGTAGAACCACGGGCGAATTCGGGAACCACCATGGACCGCCTCCACTTCCTCCTTGTTTACTCTGCCCAGGGATTCACAGGCTCCGCCCTACCAGGACCAGAAACGCAGGCCACCCCCGCTTCCGCCCGGCATCTATACGTGGGGTCTAGGATCCGAACTCGGGACCTTCCACCTGCAAGGCAGACGCTTAACTCCTGAGCCACCTCTCCAGCCCCAGGAATCCTACTTTTTCCCTTCCCCTTGCACTCACCTGCCGAGAGCACTGTCTTTCCCTCATGGCCTTAAGGCTGCCATTCCAGTGCAGCAGTTGAAAAACGGTCATCAGTTCCTGAAGGAGGAAGGTGTAACATACCAGAACATTTATATTAGGAGGCAGAATTTACAGGGGGAACATTTTACAGAGTATATTTTCAAAAAGCATCTAGTCACCATCTCTAGTATGTTCTTAGCAAAAGAAAGGTAATTATGTTTTGAAAAATCTTCTGAAAAAGCCTTTCCCTTTCTTTTTTGAAAGAACTTAGCAATCATTAGAAGACTAATGTTATGTTATAGCAGACTGATCTATGCTATTAGAGCCAGAGAAGTAGGTGGAACAGTACCTGGAACTCCAACATTGATTTGCCTTTGTTGGACTCCAACATGAATCGAAAGGCACCAATTCCTGTGTTCGGGTTGTCAGCTTCTTCCCTATTTCCCTGATAATGGAAAGAAAAAGAAAAATAGATTTTCAATCATAATCATCATCTTGACAAGCACTATCCAAGATAAATAAGACAGTCGCATATTCTTTATGTGCATGTATGTGGTATGTGCATGTATATGAAGGTTTGAGCTCTGGGCACATTTGCAGAGAATTAGTAGTTGAGTTAAGCCCAGAATGAAAATTGTCTAGTAGATGGGGAAGGTCCATTCTATGGTGGATGGGACTAGTCCCCGGGAAGGTGGATAAAATAGAGGGAGCTGTTTGAGAAAATGGGCATCCTTGTGTATATTTGGCCAGGCATGCTGGTAGAGCAAATAAGGATTGTCCCTCTCTCAGCCTTTAAGTGGATATGGTGCAGCCAATTCCTTCCGCTCTCTGGTGTTAGTGTGAATTCTCCTGCCAAGCTGGATCAGGAATTGTAACCACTCTATTGTAAGAGAACAAACCTCTTTGTTTCCTTAAACAGTTTTGTCAGATTTTTATCAGCAACCATACAGATGAACTATAACAGTGTGTATTACATATAGCTCTGTGTGTGTGGGGGGGGGGTGTACACATGTATACATGTATAGGGAGCAGACAATCCTGGCTGTTGTCTACCTTTGTGACACAGTATTTCATTAGCCTGGAGCTCACCAGTTAGGTTAGACTATCAGCCAGCCGGGTAGCCCCATGATCCTCCTGTAACCCTCCCCAGCACTAGGATGAAGACTCACGCCACATGCTTGACATTTTTTACATAAGTCCTGGAAATCAAGCTCAGGTCCTCATGCTTACAAGGCAAGCATATTACTGACGGAGCCACCCCCCTCCCTGCCAAACCAATTGCCACATTAAAATAAAAATAAATAAGTAAAATTAACTTACTATGTTTTATTTAACTCAATATAAAAACACTATTTTTCTATTGAATCAGCATACCTATTAATAAAACATTTTAATGAATTTTCTTGTATTAGCTTTTATAAAATCTCTTCTTAAAACACATCTCAATGCATGCTAAGTGCATTTCAAGACTCAGTAACTATGTGGCTAATGGCTATTCTATTGTTCAACACAGATGTATAGTACTCCAAGATCATTATACAATTAACTTAGATGATAGAGAAAAAGCAATCTGATTTTTTTGTTTTATAAAAAAAAAACACTGAGGTATGATATGGATAAGAATTCTGATTTGGTGAAAATAACAGCATGAGTTAGGCGTGCATAGGATTCATTAAACTAAAAGACTCTCAGCTAGGCAATTCACTTGAAAGGAGCCAGATGCATGGGAAATTCTGGGCAGTAGTTTGACCACTAATGATCTGGGAGTACTATACATCAGCCCAATGTATCTCCTGTTGGGTACATGACCTGGAGGAGAAAAACTCAGGCACATCTTACCTTCAAGTCTAGAGTGCAAAAGTAATTCATTATAAAAGTTAAAAGCATGGACTGGGACCAGTGATATAGCCCAGCAGGTAGGATGCCTGCTTGCAAACTTGGCAACCTGAGTTCAATCCCTAAAAGCCCACATGGTGGAAGGAGAAAACTGATTTCTGAAAGTTGTTCTCTGATCTCTACCTATGAGCTATGAAATGCACATTCTCTTTCTTTCTCTCAAATAAATATTTTAGAAGAAGGAATCCTACTAAATGGGAAGAATATGGAACACTACTTGATAGAATTCTCTCTCTCATATTCTCTTTCTCTCTCCCCACCACACCAGCTCTTATAATGTTGCCCAGACTGGTCTTGAACTCCTGGAATCAAGGGATCCTCTTACCTTGGTAGCCTGAATAACTGGATTACATGTGTAGCACTGCACTTGGCTTCAGAATACTTTTTTTTTTTTTTAAAAAACTTTATTTCATTCATTGTGTGTGTGTGTGTGCGTGTGTGTGTGTGTGTGTGTGTGTGTGTGTGTGTGTCAGGGCACACTGTGTGTCCTTGTGGAGGACCAAGGGTACTTTGGGTGTCACCCTGGATTGCTTTTACCTCCTTTTTGCTTTACTCTGAAATTTCCCAGGCTTTGCCCACCAGGGCCCAAAGTGCAGGCTGCTGCCATTTCTGCCTGGCATTTTTACATGGGACTGCTGCTTGTGAGGCAGTCTTAACCCCTGAGCCATCTCTCCAGCCCAATAATACTCTTTTTTTTAATTTCTTCCACTCATACAAAATTGATAAGTACCCCTTTCCCCTCCCTCCCTCCACCCTTCCCTGGATCCTCTTCTTCCCCCCCTCCTTTTTTCCCTTTCCTTCCCCCCCCTTTCTCCTAGTGCTCCCTCTCCCCCATTCCTGGAGCATCCTTTAGTGTGCATGTCAAACTTCCCTCTGGGTCCTCCTCTCTGATGAGGTGTAAGGACTCAGTGGCATTGCCTAGAGTTCTTTTTTGTGTTCCCCTTTAGTATAGGAACACTATTATAGCTGTTAATCCCTTGCCTCTAAGAATCCTAGTGTCTGTGATCCATGCTAGACTTTGGGGGGTCAATGATATGTTGGTAACTGCGCAGATCATGCAAAGTTCTATTATGATTACTTTGGCCCTAACTTGTATGAAGTATCTTGCATATCATTGCTCCACCCATCTTTAGTCTCTTACAATCTTACCGCTCCCTGTTCCTCAAATTTCCCTGAGCTTTGGAATAGGGAGAGATTAGGTTGGCCTGGTTCCAGGTGGTTGATGTAGAGTCTCTGATTTTCCGAATTATGGTTTGTTGATTTTTTTTGTTTCAGTTTTGCTTCTCCTTCAACACCCTTGGCTCCATCCTGATGGGTATTGGAATCACCCCCTGGACCTCACGAGAGAGTGTGTGTTCAGGGCCGGCAGAAGGCAGGAGGGGCTAAGAATGATCTGGGGGTTTAACCTGGGATGGGGGTGTGGCCAGTAGTCCACCCAAGCCCTGGGCAGCTTTGGCGCTGCTTAGGCTGGATGGTGGGAGGGGCTGGACCCTGTGAGACAGCGTGTGTTCAGGGCCAGTGGAAGAGGCGGTAGGGCCAATAATACTCTTGATAGATGTATTTAACCAGCCCTGAAATCTGTCCTACTTCTAGACTTCCTGTTATGTTAGATAATACATTCCTGTCTTTATTTTCTTAAATCAATTTGAAATTTCTATTACTTGTATACAAAGATATCTTAAACAGATGATGTACTAAATACTTAAATATCATTTTATCTAGTAACATATATGGTAGGTATTAATTTTATCATACTTTTCAGATGAAGAAACTCAGATGTAATGAAATACCTTGGTCAAAGTTATATAGCTAATAAAACCATAATTTCAATACAATAAATTCAGAGCCCATAATAGATACTAGTTTCTGTGTATGTGTGCATGTGTGCATGTGTGTGTGTGTGTGTGTGTGTGTGTGTGTACAATTGTGCATGGAGGCTAAATGTATTGTTCCTTGGGTATGTCTTTTTTTATTTGCCTGAAATTAGTACTGAAACATACCAAGTATACTATGCTGGCTGGACAACAAGCCCCAGGAAGTTGCCTGTCCCTACCTCCCCTGTGCTAGGATTATAAGGGCACACCATCATACCTGACTCTGTGTGTGTGTGTGTGTGTGTGTGTGTAGATTGGTATTTGTGTGGGTGTATGTGCACATATGTGTTCATACAGTCCAGTGGTTCGGGTGTGGCAACCTCATTGATGGCTATCCACCTTTTTTTTAAATGCATGTGTAGGACTTTGTTCAAATGGAAACATTGGTATTAAAAAACCTAACATATTAATATTTTTAACTTTGTTTATTTAGTATTATGTGTGTGTGAGAGAGAGGGCACTATGTGTCCCTGTGGAGGACCAAGGGTGACTTGGGGAATCATCCTGGATTGCTTTTACCTCCTTTTTGCTTCCTCTGGGATTTCCCAGACTCTACCCACCAGGACCAGAAGTGCAGGCCACTGCCGGTTTCATCACCTAGCATTTTTACGTGGAGCCTGGGATCTGGACTCAGGACCTTCTGCTTGCAAGGCAGTCTTAACTCTTAGGCCATCTCTCTCTAGCCCAACATATTAGTATTAAGATGTATCAATAAGTTACTTAATAGCAGCTATATGATGCACAAGGCCCTAGGTTTAATTCCAAATCTGAAAAAAAAAACTTTCACACATTCTCTGTCTCTCTGTTTCTGTCTCTTTCTATGTGATGCCTCCCCAATAAGAAAATTATTTCAAGATGCCATCCCTTGATCTTAAATCATGAGTTAAATAAACCTTTTTAATTTTGTTTTTGTTTAAGACATGATCTCACTAAGTAGACTAGGCTGGCCTCAAATTTCACAATTTTCCTGCCTCAGTCTCCCAAATTCTGGGGTTTTAACCATATACCACCATACTCAGCAAACTCTTTTTTTTCCCCATAACTTAAAAAAAAATAGGTCTGGAGATGTAATTTAGTGGTAAAGAACATGTATAGGATGTGTAGGATCCTGGATTCGAACCCTGCAGCACACACATGTGCACAATGAAACAAAATTCTTGGATACCTCAGTAGTAAAAATGCTTGCCTAGTATACGTGAGGTCTTGGATTTGATCCTTAGCATTGGGGAAAAAAAGTTAAAATTAAAAGTTGGATTAATTTTTAAGTTTTTATAAGAACTGAAGTCTTAGATCAAAAATTTAGGAAAAATTTTTATGTTTTTGAATCATTCTGAAATTCCATAAATCTCTAATCAAAGTTATCAAGACTCTGAAGAGACAATGAAAGAGACAAAACAGCAAACATAAAAACACTGAAAGGGGATTAAAGACTGAGGCATGGAACACACAGCATATAGGAAGTGGCAAAGAATAAACAGAACAGAAATGCAAACAGGAAAAAAAATTGTGTGGTTTCACAACTTTCCTATCCCCCATCTCCGTCTTTCCAACTCCACTTCGCTTACGTTGAAGGAGGCCAGGGCCTCTGAGACGCTCTTCTCAATAAACTCATCAGTGATTCTTCGGGAAGGATGTTCATTAAACACGGAGTTCATTAATGCAATCTTCGCAGCACTTCGTCGGGCCTCAGCTTTTGTGGGGCAAAACTAGATAGGGGAGAAAGAGTGAGAACATATTCACAGGTAAAAAGAGAAAAGA
The DNA here is from genome assembly GCA_023101885.1 of Typhlomys cinereus. Classification (NCBI taxonomy): domain Eukaryota; kingdom Metazoa; phylum Chordata; class Mammalia; order Rodentia; family Platacanthomyidae; genus Typhlomys; species Typhlomys cinereus. The sequence goes on along the minus strand of JALPQD010000083.1, from coordinate 484,748 downwards.
ACAAAGGAGGAAAAGGAAACACGCCTGAGGTGGAAAACGCTTGGACCAGTCAGTTGTGTTTGACACCCTTGCCGAGGGTTTTTTATTGTAGAGATGGCTGGGAAGTGTGGAGTCATCATTTGGATTCAACACCCTGAAGTCATTAAAAAACTGCAGATGGCTGTAGCTCACCCCAAATTAACTGCAGAATGAGAAAGACTGCTGAAGTCAGCATAAAACCACTAGACGTAAAAAATACCTCCATTTAAACTGTCAACAGAACTAATTACTCAAAAGCCAGATTGTGGTCTGCTTGTGAGACATTTGCATCTTGTTCTCTTGTTCTGCGCACAGACAAGGTTGTTTGAATTCTTCTCGATTAAATTAGACCAAGATTAGACCAAGACTGTGTCTAGGCTGCTTCTACAGAGGAAGCCGCTTCTTTTAGGCCACAGTTAAGCATCCTTATTGTTAATTGTTCTTAATTTCCCTTAGTGGACTATCTCCTTGAGACATGAATGGGACTTGACACATTAATGTTAAATTTTGCTTCTTCAGTTTCTACCATACAGCATTGTTTCTGAAAGTCAACTGTGAAGAAACCTCCAAGAAAAATGTCCCTATCGAAGGGGACATATGATGATAAACTTAAAGAGACCAAGGCAATTTCTCTTTCAGAGAATAATAGAAATCAAATTATAATAATAGTTCTGTTATGAGCATCATAAAATTATCAAGATATCACTCAGCATTGTAATGATGTGGGAAGAAGGAATAACATTATTCTCTAATAAACAAAAACATAAACATTTGTCATCTTGGGCCTATAGTTATTTCTCTGAAATGGCTAAGTTCTGAGGGAAAAATTTGTTCCTCTGATTTAAATCAAAGCTTCCTTAGGACTTTCTGTTTGAGACTGGTACTGAGCTCTCATTCATACAGTAGATAAGTGCCTTCCACATGCTGGGCTCTGAATGCATAGCAGTTATTTAATACTGAAAAAGAAAACAGTATTGCAAAGGCCTGGGTTCAATCTCTCTCATGCAAGTGCACATGAGCGCGCGTGCACACACACACACACACACACACACACACACACACACACACCAAGAAAGAAACACACAATCTCTGGAACACTTAGACAATCAGTTACAATATAAATGATATAATCAGGGGCCATAGATAGGTAGGTGTCATAGTTGGGCACAGGTGTCAACTTGACAGTTGAATGTTTAAATTCTGGGCACATTTGTAGATATTTGGTAGTTGAGTTAAGCCCAGAGTGAACCTGCAACAAATTGTCTAGTTGATGGGGATGACCCATCCCATGGTGGGTGGGACTAGGCCCTGGACAGGTGAATAAAATACAAGAGCTGGTTAAGAAAGTAGGCATCCTTGTGTATACTTGGCCAGACATGCTGGTCTGGCAAGTAGGGATTGTCCCTCTCTCAGCTGCTACGTGGAAGTGGTATGGCCAGTTCCTTTGGTCTTTTGGTGATAGTGCATACTCTCCTACCAAGCATGACTATTGTATTCCCTTAAGCCGTTTGATGGTGATTTTATCAACAACCATGCAAGCTAACTGCAACATTGGAGAAGCTCAAGGTGCTTATGGAAACAGATAGCAATGGTTCTAATCTTGTCTGAAAGTTACGCACTTAGGGCCTATATGATTAGGGCCTATATGATGGCTCAGTGGGTAAAGGTTGATTTTATTGGAGACCTGAAGTCAATTCCAGGAGCCCATGTGGTAGAAAGAGAGAATCAGCTTTCAAAAGTTATCCTCAGACCTCCATACAAATGTCATGATTTTCTCTCTCTCAAAATAAAGTATTAAAAAAGAAAGTTAGACAAGCATATGAAAGCTAAACAAAAATATATATTATCTTCTTTAAATTCTAATGGGGCATGGAGATATAGCTCAAGGGTTAAGACTCTGCCTTACAAACAGAAGGTCCTGAGTTCCCATCCTAGGTCCTGTGTAAAAACACCAGGCAGAAACAGTGGTGGCCTGCACTTCCAGCCCTGGTGGGCAGAGCCTAGGAAATCCCAGAGCAAGACAAAAAGGAGGTAGAACCAATCCAGGATGATACCCATGTTGGGCCTCAACAGGGACACACAGTACCCTCTGATACATACACACACAATAACAAATTTTAAAAAGTCCAACTTGGACTTTATTTTTGTTGGAGCTATTCTATTTTTATTGATTGATTATGTGTGTATATGTTAGTGTGTATGGAGGGGGGGTGGGCAATGTGTTTCCCTGTGCAGGCCCAAAGGTAACTACGGGAATCACCTTGGATTGTTTCTTTTTTTTTTTCACATTTTTTTTTTTTTTTTTTCCGGTGCTGGGGACCGAACCCAGGGCCTCGTGCTTGCCAGGCACGCGCTCTACCACTGAGCTAAATCCCCAACCCCACCTTGGATTGTTTCTACCTCCTTTTTGTTTCCATCTGGGGTTTTCCAAGGCTCTACTTTCCAGAGCTGAAGTACAGGTCACCACCATTCCCGCCTGGAGTTTTACCTGAGATCTGGGATCTGAACCCAGTTTTTTCTCAATGTAAGGCAGAGTCTTAACCAACCTCTGAGCTGTCTCCCCAGCTCCAATCTGGACTTTAAATTGACATTTCAGAAGATTGTCTTCCTGTCCACAGCATAAAAAATAATTCTTGATGACAATATTCATACTAGTTCAGAAATTCTTTTCATCATAGGTTTCTCATATAATTATAGAAAATGTTCTATATAATTAAAAATATAATTTTTTTCATATAATTAGCAGTAAACAGAGGGCTGGGGATATAGTTGAATTGGTAGTGTCCTTGCCTGGCATACCCAAGGTTCTAGGTTCAATCTCCCAGCACTGCATAAGCCAGGCATGCTAATGCATGCCTATAATCCTAGAACTCAGGAGGCAGAGGTAGGAGGATCAAAAATCAAGGTCATTTTCAGTTACATAGTGAATTTGAAGTCCGACAACCCAAGTTCAGTATCCAAAACCCACATAAATGTGGAAGGAGAGAACCAACTCCACCAAAGTTGTCTTCTGACCTCCACATGAACACCATGACAAGCCCTCTTCTGGCTAAATCCTGTGTACACACACACCACCACCACCAACAAAATGAAATAAAAAGCAACAGATGGAGAAACCAAGGCCCAGAGAGGTTACTTGACTGTTCACTGGCAGGCAATGAGAATGTGAATCACCTAAGTCTGTACTTCTTTGATCTCTCACCAATCTCAAACATTGCTTTCTTTAGTAATTTGTCTATAGGAAAGGACTGGGGTAGTCCAAGAAAATAATGTACTAGATCCTAAATAAGAAATGGCAGGAAATTGGAATGCAATAATAGAAACCAGATTAGAACAAGGGCTGGGCCTGGTAGTCTGATTCACTGAGACAGTGCTTCATCCTAACCGCTCAAGTTCAAAATAAGTTTGAGTCTTTGCAGGCTGAAAGAAGGGTGAGCTAATGAGCTTCTTCTGTGCGCTCACGAGCCTCAAGATGACTGCCAGAATGATTTGCCCAGAATTGGCTGGTCCTCAAATATGTGACTTCAGGCAGAGATTTAATAGCCAAAGTAATAAAGCCCTTATTAGGGCTTGAGCATTTTTACCTGGAAACTCCCAAAGCAGCTTCCCCCAGGCAGGGTGACATAGCAGACATAGGGAGGGCTGTTGGAGGGAACCATCTCATAAACCACCAGAGCCCCGTTCTTCAAATCAGCTCCACGGGATTGCTTCATCTGCCAGAATTCCTGAAGCGCCTCCACCACGTTCACTACAAAAAGAGAAGCAGTTAAACTCAGCATGGAGATGACCTCGCAGAGGTGCTGTGCTTCAGGTAATGCACCTTCCTGCTCTGAGCCTCTTAGGTCCCTGTCACCACTCAAAAACATGTAAATTAATAAACCTAGCCGGTGATTAACAGGCACAACCAGAGCTTGCCTCCACTCCTCCCCCAGCTTCTTAAACTGTGGGTCGTGACCCCATATGGAATCACAGAAGTGAATATGGGGATGGAGAACCAGTGTTAACAGTAAAAAGGTTTTTGAATGTGCTACAACCAAAAATCAATTCAAATGCAAATGCATAGCAAATAAAGAGTGTTGCTGACAGTGCCTCCTACTGTTGCACCACGGGATTACACAGCAGCCTTGATTCTGACCACACATCACGGTGCTTTGTGTTGAGCACCCAGTCATGTTTCAGGGTGCCACAGCACTGTCTGAACACCTCGCCTCGAGACTATTGTGCCATGACCTATAGTGTTTGTACTGTACATACAAAATTTTCTGCTCTTACAGAAACAGAATGGTTTCATTATGGAAAACAAAGACTTTTTCTACCACCAGCCTCAGCATGTCAAACCAGTGTATTTTTGTATTGTATTGTGTGAACAAGTTTGGTTTTAAGAGTTGCATTAAAAACAAGTGAAAATTAAATTATGGTTTTGGATTAGGACAGAGTTCCAACAATTTTCTGAAATGATCCTAAATATATTTTTACCATTTTGGACGATGTATTTTTTTTTTATTTAAAATTTCATGGGCCAGAGAGATGGTTCAGGGGTTAAGCCTCTGCCTCACAAGCAGAGAGTCCTTGAGTTTGGACCCTGGATTCCATGTAAAAACACTGGGCAGAAATGGTGGTAGCCTGTACTTCTGTCCTAGATGGCAGAGCCTGGGAAATTCCAGAGCAATTCAGGACAATTCCCAAGGTCACCCTTGGGCCTCCACAGACACACACAGTACCCTCTGATACACATAGACACACACACAGAGACACACACACAGACACACATGTAAAAATAAAAAATTTCAACATGTGGGCTGAGGAAATGAATCAATGATTAAAGCCTTTGCTCTTTAAGCTAAAGAACCTGAATTTAGATCCCTAGATTCCGTGTTAAAAAAATGGAAGTAGCCTGTAATTCAAGACTGGAAGGCAGAACCTAGGAAATCCTACAGCAATATAGTATAATATAGTAGAAGAGCAATCCAGGATGATTCCAGATGTCACCCTAGCTCCACCCACACACTCAACCGCACTCTTGTACACATGCCCACACACACATACACCCACCTACATGCAAAACACACACAAATGGAAAGAAAAAATTAATAAAAATCCATCCTCTAAGTTTTATTTATTTATATTGTGTGTGTGTATGTGTGTCCCTGTGGAGGACCAAGGGTGACTTTGGGAATCATCTTGGATTGCTTCTACCTCCCCTTTTTGCTTCACTCTGGGATTTCCCAGGTTCTACCCACTATGGCCAGAAGTATAGGCAGCTACCATTTCAGCCTGGCATTTTCACATGGGACCTGGGACCCGAACTCAGGACTTTGTTTGTAAAGCAGAGTCTGAACCCCTGAGCAATCTCTTCATCCCCTCCCCCCCAAAAATCCAAAGATTTTGTACATGTATATAATTCATTTTAATCACATTTATCCCTTCCCTTCCTATCCTTGGACACACCCCAAATCCTTCCTATTTTTATGTCCTCTTTTCTTTTTTCCAGAGCTAATGATTACAATATTGAATAATAAATGAGCAATAAAAGAAAATATATTTAGGATATAAATTGCTTATTATTGTTATGATTGAGCTTCTAGCTCCATGTTGAAACACACAATAAAGTTAATGAATTAAAAATAGCAGTTTTGTCAGTCTCCTGAGGCTAAGTAAGCCAACAGTATGAGTGCTTAGAGACCAGCCCAGTGAGACCATCTGGGGGGTAAGCACATGGAGCCTGCCTATGGGTGGCCATAGTTGAGGCCCAGGGCACAGGGGACCACTCATGGTATAAGTATACAGACCTGAGCCTAGGGAAGGCCATCCACTGTTTCACTTCATGAACACCAGTTCAAGGGAGACCATCCATAAGTTGTATTTTTGCAAAGCAACATTCTCAGCATCAACTCTAAAAAATGTTGAAGATGCCCTAATGTCCTGTAGATTAAATATTCAGTCAAGATTTAACTTGTAACAGGTACCTCCATCTAATCAGTTTGCAAGTTTTTTTTTCTTGAGACAGGGTCTCACACAGACTAGGGTCGTCTTGAATTCACTACATAGCTGAAGATAACGTTGAACTACTATATCCAGTCTTATGTGGTGCTGGGCACCAAAGAAAGCATGTTAGTTAAGCAACTAACTGAGCCACATCCCCAGCCCTTCATCTTTTTTAAAAACTTTATTTATTAATTCAGTGTGTGTGTGTGTGTGTGTGTGTGTGTGTGTGTGTGTGTGTGCGCGTATCAGAGGGCACATGTGTTCCTGTAGAGAGCCAAGGGTGACGAAAGGAATCACTTTGGATTGCTTCTATCTCCTTCTTGCTTTGGTCTGAGATTTCCCAGGCTCTGCCCACCAGGGCCTGAAGTGCAGGCCGCTGTTTCTGTCTGACATTTTTTACATGGGACCTGGGATCTGAACTCAGGACCTTCTGCTTTTCAGGTAGAGTCTTAACTCCTGAGCCATCATTCCAGCCCCCTGACCCTTTATCTTTAATAAATGACAGAATTATATGTATATTAAGTAATTTATTCTTTTAATGTTATTCACTATTATGAATGTGAATGATGAAGTAGGTGTTTGTGGTATGCATGTGGAGGTCAGAGGACAACTTTGTGGAGTCAGTTCTCTCCTTTTATTTTATGACAGCTCCAGGGATCATACTCAGGTCATCAGACTGGCATGGCAAGTCACTTTATTCACTTGCCAGCCCAAGAATTACTTTAAAATAAATTTCTTTATGATTTGTTGTCAATAAATGTCAGTGTTTATATACTCCTGAGTCACATAAAAATTTCTAAGACATTTAAAATGTATAATTAAATTTTTAATAAAAAAAAAAAAGAAAAGGGTCACAAAAAAAAAAATTTCTAAGACAAAAGGCTGTTGTGAAAGAAAAAAGTTTAAGAAGCTCCACTCTGACTGGGAAGGTGGTTGAGTGGTTAAAGCATTTTCTTTGTAAGCTAAATGACATGAGTTCAGATACCCAGATCCCATGTAAAAATGCCCGGAAGGTAGAGCCTGAGAATCCCCAGAACAAGTTGACAAGCCAAATGAGTCCTAATAGCATAATCTGGGCTTAATTAGAGATCCAGGCTCACAACAATAAGATGAGTGATCGAGGATGATTCGAGATATATCACTTATCACTTTGGGGCCTCCACAGGTACATACACTCAAGAGTACTTATATACTCCTCTTCCCACACGAAGGCCCACCCAAATGCAAACATACATACATACACTACATACATACATACATACATACATACACACACACACATACATGAGAAAGGAAAAGAGGAAAAGAAGCCCAACTCTAGTTTACCTTGTGTGTGTGTGTGCACACGCATGCACGCATGCATGGCAAGAGGCATGCTTGCCATGATACAAGTGTGAAGGACAGAGTACAGCTCTGGGTATCAGTCCTTGCCTTCCACCTTAAGATCTCTGTTTGTCATGTATGCCAGGTCAAATTAGCTGGCCTGCAAGCTTCCAGAAATTCTCCTGTCTCTACCTCCCATCACTCTGTAAGAGCACTGGGATTACAGACATGCATTGCTGTGCCCAGCTTTTACATGGGTCCTCAGGATTTGAACTCATCAATTTACCACTAAGCCTATGCTTCTCTAGATCACATTTTGATTAGTCCTGTTGGAGGCAGAATTTCCAAGTTATTTATTTATTTGTGCGTGTGTGTGCGCATGTCAGAGGGTATTGTGTGTCCCTGTGGAGGACCAAGGGTGACTTCAGGAATAATCCTGGACTGCTTCTACTTCCTTCTTGCTTCATTCTGGGGTTTCCCAGGCTCTGCCCACTGGGGCTGGAAGTGGAAGCCACTGTTTCCACTTGGCATTTTTTTACATGGGACCTGGGATCCGAACTTAGGACCTTCTGCTTGCAAGACAGAGTCTTAACCCTTGAGCCATCTTTCCAGTCCAGAATTTCCAAGTTTAACCAACAATTATTGCTGTGTAAAGTACAAGCAGATTCTTCCCTAGTCAATTGACTTAGACAAGCTGATTTTTAGAGGAGTTGTACTTGGAAACAATCACTCGTGATCTTTTCTGTGGGTCTCTTCACACCTTGCTGGGTACGTCAACAGTGCAAAGTTCTCACTGCTTGTGACATTTCTTGGGACTGTGTGTATACAGCCAGAAACCTCAAGGGATGAGGTTCCTCAAGCTCAGTGTTCCTCTGGTGTGAAGCAGCCCGTGCAGGCATGCACCCAAGTCCTCTGCACTGGACTTGGGAAACAAGGGGAACTGATACACACATGACACTCATGCCACTTGCTGTGCTGTGAGTATTAAAATCACTATTTCCAACTCAGAACTCTTGTAACTTCTACCAGCATTTCCTAAACAATAACTGATTTTTTTCTCTCTCTCCATTTTCATATGTATATGTGAGTATGTGTATGTGTTTTGCAAGCATGTGGGCATGTAGATGTGTGTGGAGAGGTGCAAACACATGTATGTTGAAATCAGGAGTCATCATCTATCATTTTTCCACCTTATTTTTTGAGGCTGAGTCTCTATAAACCAGAGTTTACTTGTACTTCTAATCTAGCTAGGTTGCTCTGGGATCTGCCTTCCAGGGTTGGAATTACAGGCAGGAACCAAACTCACCTGGCATTTTTGTTTGGGATCTGAGGATTCAAACTCTAATCCTTTTGCTTGCATAGCAAGCTCTTAACTGTTGAGCCATCTCCCCCAAACTGGCTAACTTAGTAAGTAAGGTAATATCTAACTCCCGACATGGTGCTGTATTCTAGAGTATTTCCTCTTATCCCTCAATGTTTGGACTTAGTCATCCCACAAGTACATACTGAAATCTACCTGGCTGTGTTCTAGATTGTAGGATAAAATTTTGGCTCCTTCTCCTTTGGTCTACAGTATAAAGGAGAAAAAGATACTAACCAAATGACCTTGAACACTAATACAACTGTAGAATAAAATTTTGGTTCTTTCTCCTTTGGTCTACAGTGTAAAGGAGAAAAAGATATTAACCAAATGACTTTGAACACTAATACAACTGTAACTGTGATAAGTGCTGTAGAGGGAGAGCCAATTAGAGATGCTATAGGAGTATTTATCTATCGTTAAGAAGGTTAAAGAAAACTAAGCTGAGATAGAAGTAGAAATCATCTAGGCTAAGGGTGAAAGAATAGTATCTTGTATATATGGAACAGTGAATACAAAGGCTTCTTGACAGCAGGAAACAATGAATAAAAGAAGCCATTAGGGCTATAAGAACAAGTGAAGGAAGCCAAATGCAAGACATGCTTGTAAAAGGAGGCAGCCTATGCAAGGTCTTCCGACTTTATCTAGGGCAAGATGCAAAGCAGTTGAGAAATTTTACACAGGAGGGATGGGGTCAGCCTATGGCTCCAACCATTTCAAATGGCTTTAACTAAAGTCTCATAATAAATCATCACACATGTCCTTAGTATCTTACAACATGACCATCTCCTACTCTTAACCATCACAAAAAAGTCATTCTTTTTTTTCTAATTGTGTTAGTTCAGGTCTGGCAAGAAGACACTAAGATGGGATGGATGTCCATGAGATTTATTGGAGAAGGCAAAGACAGTCTTCAGATCACAGCAAAGGTCTAGACAGGGAAAAAAGGAGGTTTACTTAGATTTGAGACTTTCAAACTGTAGTTTCAAGAGTGGTTTGCTCAAGTCAAGAAATCCAAGCACACAAAATCCCATACCCTGCAGTTGTGGTGATAGGCCGAGAGGGGTGCCTACAGCAGGGACTCTGATCTGCATATTTTAATGAATCAAAACTCCACTTCTAAGGGATGCAAAGAACAGCACAAGGCCCCAGCCAGCAAAATGACCAAAGTTTATTGCTATCTTTCACCTGCTTTGCAAACTGAAATTAGGACACCATCTACCAATCAGTTTGAAAAATCACACAAACCTGGTATGTAACTGACTTTTTAGAATAACCATTCTTCTATTAAAGGCAGCATCAAAAGGAAATGCTCTTTCCCACCCTTAGAGTTTGGCAAGAACTCTTCAAGGGTCACTACTGCCCAGAAGGCTTAGGCGTCTTTGTTCTTTCTGTTGAGATCTTTTCAGTCCCAGTCCCCTCTTTGAGACAATTTAGCACAATGCATTGGATGTCAGTTTTCCTGACATGTGAACAATAGGGAGAATTGTGGAGTAAAGGAGGAGGGGTGGAGACCACCATAATTGGGAAGGCCCCTATTTAAAGAGCACATGTCCATTCCATAGCCAATCAAATCCTCTTGGCACAGAGAATAGGGCTATTTTTTAGTGATTTACTCAAAGTCAAAGGGAATGGGCAGCTTCTATCAGAAATGTGAGGATAAAATGAAAAACTTGGGAAATTGTGGTCTGTATTTGAAAATGCTCCTGGGAAATGGATTAATGAGGGGAAGAAAAAGGGATGGGAAGGAGGAGGGACAGAGGGAAGAAGGGATTAGTATTCAATAAGCTTGGAAAACTAAAAAAAAAAAAAACAAATGAAAAAGAAAATGTTCATGGGAGTGATGTTGAAAGCTAAGGGACTTCAGAGATCATGTGGTCCTGCTTAACCTAAGAAAGGACAAATTGGGGCTGGAGAGGTGGCTCAGGGGTTAAGCCTCTGCTTTGCAGGCAGAAGGTCCTGAGTTCGGATCCTAGACCCCATGTCTAGACGCTAGGCGGAAGCGTGACGGCCTGTGTTTCTGGTCCTGGTAAGGCAGAGCAGGCGGTCTATGGTGGTTCCCGAATTCACCTTTGGTTCTACACACACACACACACACACACACACACACACACACACACACGAACAATTGAATAAATAATTAAAAAATTAAAAAAAAAAAAAGAAAGGACAAATTGGGGCTAGAAAGATGGCTCAGGAGTTGGTCTTTGCCTCAGAAGCAAAAGGATCTAAGTTCAGATCCCCAGATCCCATGTAAAAAATATCAGGCAAATATGGTGGCTGTCTGTAATTGTGGCCCTGGAAGGCAGTGCCTGGAAAACCCCACAGCAAAGCAATAAGGATGATTCCTGATGTTACTCTTGGACTTCCACAGGCACACACATTCAAGCATCCTCTTATATATGCCCAAACACACATGCATGTGCATGCGCGCACACACACACGCACACAGAGACTATGTGACAAAAAGGAGAGGGAGAAAATGACTTGCTGCAGGTCACACAGTCTTTGACAGAATTGGGGTTTGGAACAAATGCTGGAGAGGATGTGGAGAGAGGGGAACTCTCCTACATTGCTGGTGGGAATGCAGGCTCATACAGCCACTCTGGTGAGCTGTCTGGAGATTCTTAAAGAAATTAAAGACTGAAATGCCATATGACCCTGCGATTCCACTTTTGGGTATAACCCCCCATACAGCAGAGGTTCACCTCGATAGCACAAGCACAACCATGTTCATAGCAGCACTGTTTACAATAGCAAAGTCATGGAATCAACCCAAATGTCCAACAGTTGACGAGTGGATAAGGAAAATGTGGTACATCTATACAATGGAGTACTACTCAGCCATCAAAAATGATGAATTACTGGAATTTGCCGGGAAATGGATGTCATTAGAAACAATTATATTAAGTGAAGTATCCCAGACCCAGAAAATTAAGCGCCGTATGTACTCCCTATTAGGTGGCTCCTAGTACCAAACCCACCCAGCCCACCTTGAGACACTCATAGATAAATCTATGTATTACCTACAGTAATTGCAAGAATTATGAACAGGAGGGATGGGGTTGGAGGGCCACACCAGAAACAAGGAGAGAAGTGACCATGTTACAGTAGAGAAAATAGGCCTTCATCAAGGACTGCAAGAAAGTAATGTGACACCTGGTTAAGTTCACAGACATTCGTTCCTGATCATTTACAACTAAGGGGGTATGAACTCACCAGAAGGGGAGGGCATATAGTCCGGCAGATTAAAAAGTAACCATTTTGCAAATGGGTGATTGACCCCTCCCATTGCCAAATGCCATATGACCCTGCGATTCCACTTTTGGGTATAAGTATTACATCTACCCTTGAATATGCTCTTATAATAAGACTCCAGTTTAACAGTTTTTTGTCTCTGGCCAGGGGGTGACATACAGTGCCCATCAGGATGGAGTGAAGGGCATTGCAGGAGCAGCAAAACTGCAAAAGAAAATCAACAAACCACAATCCAGAACTTGAGACTCTATATCAACCATCTAGAACTAGGCCAGACTAATCTCTCCCCATCCTGAAGCTCAGGGACATTTGCAGAAGAGGGGGCGGTAATAGTGTAAGAGCAAAAGGATGGGAGGAGCAATGATTTGCAAGATACTCCACACAAGTTAGGGCCGAAGCAATCATAATTGGACATTGCATGCCTGGCGCAATGTCCAACACACTATTGACCTCACAAAGTCTAGCATCTGCTAAAGGCACCAAGATCCTTGGAGGCAAGGGATTGACAGCCACAGTAGTGTTCCTATGCTTAAGGGGAACACAGGAAAGGGTTCAGGGAAATGCCACTGGGTCCTTGTACGTCATCGGAGAGGAGGGCCCAGAGGAGAGTTAGGCATACACAATAAAGGACTCTCTGGGAATTGGGGGGGAGGTACTGGGGGAGGGGGAAGGAATGAGGGGGAGGAGGGGGTTCGGGGGGGGAGGAGGAGGGAGGGAGGGAACTGGTGTACCTATTAAGTTTGTAGGAGCTGAAATAATAATAAAAATGTATTTAAAAAAAAAGAATTGGGGTTTGGATCTAAATGTCCTGAGATCAATAGCTTTTCCAGTTTGGGAATCTTAACCCAGAACTGAAGATTCAGTCCATGTTTGAGTTGCATAGAGATTCACAAGGTCCCTAAAACTGTTAACTAAAGTAAAGTTGTTTATGTGTACTACGGGAGTAGCCCCTATTTTTGTTTATTACATTGTCAGTAAGAAATCATGGACTTAATGGTTTTAAATAAGTATACTTGAAGCAGTGATGTATGTAGCATATATATTTTACAGATGCAAGTACTTTTTGGAAGTCACTGACAAATGCCATATTGAGACAAGAAAGACTGAGACATTGAAAAGTGTCTAAATGCTTACACCATGATGTTGAGAACATTTTGGTTTTCACCTTTAGAAAATAAAATAGTGGATGAATGTCTAAGTGGAATGAGAAGTACAGATCTACCAGGAGAAAACAGAGAAATAACACATAGAGACTAGAATTATATCTCAGTGTTAAAGCAGGTGTTCAGCACTCTTCAAATCTTGATTAAAGCCCCAGTACCAGTGCTTCCCCCTAAAACATGAAACTTCAGAAAAATTTCATATCACAAGATAAGGTTGGGGATGTACCCCAGTGGCAGAGCACTTGGCTAACATGCACAAGACCCTGGGCCTAGGTTAAACTTCCAAGCACTGAGAAGAAAAAGATGGATGTAAGGACAACAACAAATACAGTAATAATAATATTAATAAAACAATAACAACAGAATAAATTCAGGGCTAAGTATAACACAAATGCAGCCTCAGTACTCCAGAGGAGACTAAAGCAAAAGGATTGCAAGTTTGTGGCCAATCTAGGTTATATGAGCCCATCATAAAACACGGAAGCAACAAGCAAACAAACAAAAAGCTAGAATAAAAGGAATAGAGACAATATTGTGGTGAGGTTCCAGAGATAAAAAGACAATAAATATATAATGACATTGAAAGGTTAAAAAAAGGTTTTCTCTGATCATACAGGTTAACCTAACAGTTCAAAATATTATTATGAGATGTAGGGTGCTAGTTGACTCTGTGTGTATGTGTGTGTGTGCGTGTTATGTTCATATGTGATGTGCACATACTGGTACATTTGAGGCCTGAAAAGAATGTCCAGCATCCTCTCTATTTATTCCTGCAGTCTTGTTTTCTCCATTACACTGGAAGCCAACAACCTTCAGTGATACTTCTATCTCTATGGAGAATGCCAGATTTGTTACCTGAACTCTGGTCCTTATGTTTGTGCAGCAAGTGATCTTAACTACCAGCTCCACCTCTGTAGCCCCACACAATACTTTATCTGATATTTCTTTTTCCAGTTTTGAGAAGGTACCTAAGGTTGTAGCCTTTTTGCAGTAACCTGGACTTTGGAATGTGATTGTGATAGGCTAGATAATGCCAAGATGTCCATATCTAATCCTTGGAACCTATGAATGTTACCTTCCATGAAAAAGACTTTGCAGATATGTTTAGAGAATCTGAGATACAGAATTACCTTAGATTGTCCTGAACAACACTGAATGCATTAAATACAATCAAAAGTGTACTTATAAGTAGGAGTTCAGAGCTAACAAAACATGGAAAAGGAGATGTGTAGCAGAGATTGGAGTGATTTAGTCATGAAGGAGGAATGCCAGCAGCCACCAGAAGTTAAAAGAGGCAAGGAATGGATTTCCTCCCTGGAATCTGGAGAGCACATAATCCTGCCAAGATCCTTTTAGCCTGGTAATATTGATTTTGATTTCTGATCTTCATAACTGGGAGAATACATTTCCGTTTTGTTGTTAAAGGTCAATTTTTGTTAACCTCACACTCCCCATGAAACCAAGGATGATCCTGAACTCAGGATCCTCCTGTCTACACCTCCCAAGTGCTAGGATTACAGGCATGCATGCCATGCCCAGCTCAATTCTGCTAAATTTTTTGGCTTGCTTTCATTTTTTTGTGTATGTTTTGCATGTGGGTGGGTATACATGTATGTGCGGGTATATATACAAAAGGGGATTTTATATGTATGCTTATGGAGGCCCAATGGCATTGGGCATCATCTTGGATTGCTCTTCTACCTTATTGCTTTGCTTGGGGGAGTCTTCCCAGGTTCTGCCTTCCAGAGCCAGAATTACAGACTACCTCTATGTCCACCTGACATTTTTTATGTGGAATCTTGAGATCTGAATTCAGGTCCTTTTGCTTGTGAGGCAAAATCCTTAACCACTGAACCACTTCTCCAGCCCAATTCTGTCTTTTTTATTATTTGTTTAAATAACTGTGGCAGTTTGCCTGCATGGTTGCTGATAAATGCACAACCAAATGGCTTAAGGGAACAGGGGTTTTGTTTTCCCTTATGATAGCCTGGTTATAGTTCCTTGTCCAGCTTGGCAGAAAAGCCCACACCAAAACCAAGGGCCAAGGGAACTGGCCATACCATATCTATGTAACGGCTGAGGGAGATCCTTACTTGCCAGACTAGCATGTCTGGCCAAGTATACAGAAGGATTCTACTTTCTCAATCAGTTTCCTCCATTTTAGTCACCTACCAAGGGACTAGTCCCACCCACCATGCGACAATCTCTTGCAGATTCACTCTGGGCTTAACTACTAATTCTTTACAAATGTGTCCAGAACTCAAATCCCCAACTGTCAAGTGGAAACCTGTATCTAACTATGTCAATAACTTATTTATTTATTTATTATTTATTTATTTAATTTAGTGTGTTGTGTGTGTGTGTGTGTGTGTGTGTGTGTAAAAGAGCACTTGATTATGTGTGCCTGTGGACACTCTAGGGTGACTTGGGGAATCATCTTGGATTGCTTTATCTCCTTATTGCTTTGCTCTGGGATTTCCCAGATTCTGCCTTCCAGGGCTAGAATTGTAGGCCACTTCCACGTCCTGCCTGCACTTTTTAATGTGGTATTTGAAGATCTGAACTCAGGTTTTTTCATTTGTGAGGTAAAGGCTTTAACTACTGAGCCATCTCCCCAGCCTACCAATTACGCTGTTTTTAAGTAAAAGATTTGCTATCTAAGTCCTAAGAAACTAATGCCAACATTTTTAAAGATTCTAAATGTTCAGAACCAATCAGTTTAACCCCAATCACTTACAGGAAAATAATCTGTCTATGATTCTGAAGAGAAAGAGTAACTAAACAGAAAATATTATACAAGATTCATTTTTTTCAACCAATAGCTAGGCAAAGTATCCAATCACACCCAGGCCAAGATGCACATATCTGTAATCTCGGCATTTAGGAAGCTGAGACAGGAAGATCAGGAGTCTAGGCTAGCCTGGAGTACACAGTAAGACCTTGTCTAAAAAAAATCTACATTCGCACAGCCATATTATATAACATAAAGGGACAATAATGGTTCTAAACAGCAAGCTTAAAAGAGAAGTAGATCAGTTACAAACAAAAGATGGCCAATTATCAAACATCAGAAGAGGTCTATATGCCATGGGGGGAGCAAAGTTAAGTGGGAAGGTTTACAATGCTTATTATATGCAGTTTTCAAAGCATTTCCAAATGCACAACAATGGCAACTGCTGGCAAGGACCATGTGTTATTCTTTATATTTTATCTCCACAAAAAATATGCAGACATATTGCAAGACCCATTTGGGAAACAGTAACAAGTTAAGAAACAGGCCAGAAGTAGTAGAACCAGAATTAAAAAACAATATTCACTTGGTTCCAAAGCCAACCCTCCTTCTATTGTACTATTCTGCTTTGTTGCACATTAATCCTCACACATGCTCTAAAGCAGACTGTGAGCGCCATCAAGATAGCAACTAAATATGTGCCTGGTTCGCCACTGCATCTGGTCATCAGTAAATATTTGTGAAATGAATAAATGGAACAGATGAGGCATAGAGAAATTAACAAATATCTCCAAGATCACTATATGACAAGGCCAGGTCCCCCAATCTAAATTCTGTGCACTGTAAGATAATTATGATCCAACAATAAGTCAGGCATGACACCACATTTGTAATCCCAGCAGGTGACAGGCTGAGACAGGAGGATTGCCATGAGTTTGAAAGTCTGGGCTACATAATGAGGCCCCGTTTCAAGAAAAAAAAAATCCAAGAGATATAGAACAGTATTTGATTCTTGAGCAAGTATGGGCAAGAAGGGGGTGGGGAGATAAAGGACAAATGGATAAAATAACAGAAAAGAGTTTTTCTGTGTGTAAATTCTGAGAGCCAACATAAGTGAAGGTAAATTTAAGCAGACTATTATAGATGATGAATTTAGAGCCATCAGACAAACACAAAGGATTTGAATTGAGGATGATCTGTAAGACATTGCAGGATGAAGGAATGGTCTGGAGGTCTGGACAGAGACCAAAGTGAATTGTATTCAGGGGAATAGAGCCATCCCCCGGATACCATGCCATCAGTCACAAGGGTATATGGGTACATGCCAGCGGCAGCTTCGCCTATTAATTGAAGCAGAATAAGTGGTTCCATGTGGTAAGGAGTTTGAGCCAAATCAGCAGAGAGCCTGAAGCCGAACTATCTGCCAAATTCTCCTCAAGTACTGGCTGGACACCCAGACTGGAAATGAGAAACTCAAGAATAATAAGACTGTAGTGAGAGGTGGGGAGATTGGAGGAAAGAAGCACCTGCAAACTCTGAAATCTGACTGATGGCTCTTTGTCAGAGCAATCCTTTGTTCCTCGTCCCCTCTAAGGCAATCAGAAAGGTTTGCAAAGACACCCAGTTTAGAAGCTAAACTAGAGGCTCCCTAGGGCAAAGAAACATAGATAAAAGTACATTTCTCTTTAATTTTAATAAATGTTTGTTAATTCCCAGAGGAAGACTGCAGACATAGAGTGACTATTTCTGGCTACTGCTGTGCCCAGAAGCAAAGTGCCCCCTTGTATTGCCTTAAAGGACCAGAAGCAGCAGAGTAACAGCTGACAGCACTTTCACCACAGGACCTTGTTAGCTCTAGGAATTGAACTGGAAAATAGCTATGTTTGCTCATGAATTTCAGAATTGTATCCATTTGGATCGCCAGAACCCTGTTGAGTGCTTGCCCGTGCTAGGAATCCAACTTGTAAAAGGAAAGAAGGGAAATTAATGGTAAATGAGTCATTACAGACACACAGCAAAGTGGATCTAAAAATTTGTTTTCCACTGAAATCTTTGGGTTTACAAAGATGAATTTAGGAGTAGGAGGAAAATGAAACATCTTCTCATGGAAGAATGAACCAATGAATTTGAGATTACAGTCATTTTAAGTACTTACTATGTATCATTGGCATAATCTCAACCAATCCACAGCATAACCCTTGAGAAAACTGTTGCTCAGTGAGACTAAGTGACAGGGTTCTCCAAAGCCTGCCTGTACTTTTGTTCACTAGACTTGCAAGGAAGAAAGGAGGAAGGAAAGAAGGCAGGGAGGGAAAGAAGGGAAGAGAAGGAGGTGAAGAGATAAGAGACACAGACTGAGGAGAAGCCCACATGGTAAAAGGAGAGAACTGATTTCCTCAAATTGTCCTCTACCTCCACCCGTGCTTCATGGCATGCATATTCTCTCTCTCAAAATAAATAGATGAAATACTTTTTAAAAAGAAGACAGCTAGATAGTTAAGGATATAGTCCCTTCTAGATCAAGCAGGACCTGGCCAAGCAAACAAAAGCAATGTGTTGAATATCCCAGATTTAAATTCTGAATCCTGCGCCCTTCATTGTATATTCCTTATCGCTTACACTATAAATTTGAAACCAGAACTCTGACAGGAAGTTCTACACTGGTTAAACAGAAACAACAAAGAAAAGCAAGACCGCTAAGCAAAATAGGGTTTCTGTCTGGCTCATTTCCACCGAGTTTAGCATTGGGAGAGCCAGGCCTGAGATTTATCCTCAGTTCCTGGGCAAGGGCCAGGAAAAGCAGGGCCAGACAGACAGAGGCAGGAGTCGTGCGGATCCAAACTAAAAAGACACGAAAGTGAGGTAGTAAGTCACAGGAAGCTGGCGTGTGGGCTCGATGGTGTGGATCCAGATTCAAAGACACAATTATCCCGAGTGACTTGTGAAGACACTACCTAATTCCCCTGCAGATCTGCAGTTGCACCGGAAATTTCGGCAGGAAGATAAAGTAAGTGAAGAAATGAAAAGTCAAAGTTCAGTAGACAGGACAGGAATTGCTGAAACTAGAGAGGAAAGATGGAGAAGGACATGGATGGGCGATGCCTCGGATCTGAGATTAAGAAAAGGATCAGATCTCACACAATGGGGACCGGTGTTCAAAGGTAGAAAGATGTTAAAAACCTTAAACAACACAAGTTCTGTTTCTGACAGTGGAAGAAAGTTGGGGGAAAAAAGGCGCGGGAGGGGGGATGCCTGAGGGATGGCATTAATAACTGGAAGACACGTTAATAACGCAGCGAGTGTGAGTGCGCGCGTTTGTGAGTGTGCGGGTGTGTAGCCCAGAAGGAAACCCCCCAAAAGGAAATGCACGCCAAGCAGAGCGACCCGGCGGCCTGCGGGAGCCCCGCTCCTCCACCGAGGAGTGCCCCGCCGGAGGCCGGCCCCCCAGCCCCCACCCGCGCACTCACCTCGGCCGTACCCCTGCGTGTGCTTGGCGAAGCTCCTCACCACCGCCTCCACCGCCTCCCGCAGGACGGCGGGGCTGCCCGCGGCGCCGGGGGGTAGTGGCAGCCCCGCGGCCCCCGACAGAAGCAGCGGCGGCGGCGGCGGCGGCGCGGGGGGCGGCGGCGCCGGCGGGGGGCCCGCGGGGGGTGTGGCGGCGGACGCGGCGGCTCCGGTCACCCCGGGCCGCAGCGCCCGAAGAGTGCCCCTCCCGCCGGCGCCCACTCCGGGCTGCAGCCGCTGAGCGCGCATCGTCTCCATCCCGGCTGCCTGGGGAGCAGGGCCCCGAGCCTGCCAGCCTGGCGAGCTAACGGTCTCAGGCACCCCAGTCACCGAGCTCCCGGGAACTGAGGGCGGTGCCGGGATCCAGCCGTCAGTCAAGAAGGGGGCGGGGACGAGCCAGCTCTCATGCCAATCACTAATAGAGAGGGCGGGAAGGGGCGGGGCCCTGCGCCGCCCCAGGCAAATGACTGAGGAAGGTGGAAGTTCTGAGAACCAATGGCAAAGAGGAGCAGCGACATCCTCTCTGAAGGGAGGCTCCCGAGCATCTTTGGGAATCCTGTGGTAAGCGCAAGAAATCTGGCCAGACCCTTGGGGCGGGGCTTGAAGAGAGACAGAGAGGAAAAAAAAAAAAAAAAAAAAGGTCTGGAAGTAAGGCAGGGGAGAATTGTGGCTGGTGTAAGAGGATTCTTAAGAGATCATTTCTCCGATCACTTCACTTTACGCATGTAGGAGCTAAAACTGGTTCAGAGAAGTGACCTGACTCATTTAAGATCATGTACAATTGGTCGTGGAGCTAAAGCAAAAGATGATACTGACAGTAAATGAACCTATAGTATGTAATAAAAGTTGCTGCATTGTGTTGAATAATCACGAACTAGATTTCACTATTTTTTACTAAAAAGGAATGTGATGCTCAAGGAGTCTAGATAAATTGTCCAACACCACAACAGCTAGGAAAGGACAAAGAAGAGATTCAGACACAAGTGTTTTGATTACAAATAGTTTCATCTATTCACTATGCTACTGTTGGGTAATTTTATGATTTCACCTATTC
The DNA here is from genome assembly GCA_023101885.1 of Typhlomys cinereus. Lineage (NCBI taxonomy): Eukaryota > Metazoa > Chordata > Mammalia > Rodentia > Platacanthomyidae > Typhlomys > Typhlomys cinereus. The sequence continues at coordinate 464,352 of JALPQD010000083.1, read as the reverse complement.
TAAGCTAGTAAGAATGTGAGATACAGTAGGTAAATAACTCCCTTTATACCATTCCAGAAAGAAAAAGCCATAAATACATGTGGAAAACCAGCAAACTGAGAAATTCGGGAAGCAGGTTGAGAAGGGTAGTCTTCATAGAACTAACCGGACTGGGGACCTCTGATCACCCAGACAGCTCCCAAGCATGCACACTACACACCCGTGTCAGTTGACTATGTAAAGTTAGGCTACCCACTCCCACCTCTCCTATAGTGACTCAGAAATCAAGGATGGATTGATGCTGATTAGAGGCAGAAGAAAACGGATGAAACATACCCGGTGACATAATTAAACACTGTAAAAAAAAAACTGTAAGTAGTCAAGAAGTAGACCATATCTGATGAGGTGGAGAAAGGGACTCTTTGTAAGAATCTCAAATAGTTTAAGGTTGGGCATCACTAGGGAGACTGGAAGAAATGTAAGCCTATCAAATACCCAAAGATTTTACTTCAAGACACTTGCCTCTTCTTGTACAATTCATGTACAAGCCTCTTCTTTCTGGGAAAGAAGGTAGCTGTAACTTTTAAGTTATTCTCCCCCTGGATCATTGGGATTATAAATTGCTATCTCACTCCTCCCTTCTTCTCTTTACCCATGCCCCACACTTTTAGGCATAAGTGACAAAACAGAGACTTCAGAACACATTTATTTGACATGTCAAGTGGAGAGAGGAGTGATTTAGGGTTTCTCCCCACTTTTACCTGTGGGAGATGTTCATAAGCTCAGACAGACAGAAGAGCAGCTTCAAGCCCATGACCCACCCACTGGGTAAACAAGACAACCTGTTGTAGTGTTTGGAGAAACTGGGCAGGAATAAAAATCAGGTAGTCAAGAAATGAGGTTGAGGGCAGGAAGGGCAGGCAGTAGCAGAAATGAGACTGACAATTGCTGCAAGAGCAAGAAAAGTGAAGAAGACATCCTGAAAAGTGCTGCGGGGTGGGGGTGGGGGTTGTCGAAGCAGGGACAGGCATTTAGAGAAAAGCGAGGCCTGCAGCATGGGGTGACATTCATGAAGAGAGTGAATGTACAAAATTATGATGGACTGTATTGCAGGGCAAACATGAAAAGCAAGGGATTGCTTCTGCGGGAGGCAAAGATGCAAGAGACTTACCCATAGGTAGGGGCTCCCTACTGCTTCTGAACAGCTGCAGGTGAGTCTGGGACCCTGACACAAATGGGCCTGTGTGTTTATTGGTGTGCTGTGTCTGTGGGTACCCAAGTAATCCCACATGCGTGTGAAATGACTAGGGCACGAATGCATGGAGCTGTGTACCCAGTAAATACAGTATTTATCCTTCCTCGTTAGTAAATCTACTGTGCTTGTGGACACATGCTTACCCATGTGTGCGTGCACAGTGCTAGGAGCACATGCAAGAGATCCCTGTGTCCATGGCAAGGGCTGATTCTCCCGCCTGTCTCAGTAAGATCCTTTCCCCTTTCAGCTCCTCTCACTTCTCTCAGCGCCCGGGTTCCCCTGGCCCGCCTAGGCTCTGGAAACCCCCTAGCAGGCGAATTTGTTCAGTCTGCATGGAGTGGCGCCTCACCAACTTGCGCTTGGTCCGGGGAGACCCGGGTCCCCCGGCGTGAGGAGGGGCAGGCAGTGAAGGGGCGCGGCCTCCAGCTTGCGGGCGAATGTCAGGGATGGGAGGATGGGGGCTGACGTTGAGCGGAGGCAAGAAACCTGGCCGCGTTTGAGAGATGTGGTCCAGGAGCAACGTCCCGGAGCCCCTCCGCTCCAGCAGCCCAGGACTCCGCCTTCGTCCGCTCAGTGGGGACACAGCCCCGGGCAGACTTTCCTGGGACTGGCGCGGGGAGGAAACGGAGCCGGCTGGAGGGAGGGTCAGTGGGGAGGCGCTGTACCGGCGACGCTCCAGGGACAAGCGGCTGGACTCGGGAGAATCGGGGCAAAAATGTCCAGGGGTGTCGAGCTCCACCGGCTCCATGCGGCTCAGTTTTTGTCTAAGCCCGGAAGCGGGACCAGACTCCTGAGCCTCGGGAGCGGTGTTTCGGCGCGAGAGAGGACCCCCGCCCGTCACTCTCTCCGCCCACGGGGGCGGGTCCTCCGGGCCCTCGGTGCTGTGACGCCGAGAGAGGCGAGGTCGACCTGTCAGGGTGAGCCCGTTGAAGTCGGCCGTCAGGCGCTCGATGCCCGGCCTCCCTTCAGCCGGAGGGATGGGCTGCGGAGGAGCCACGAGGCCCCAGGGCTCTGAGTTAAGCCTTTTCAGTGGTTTTGGAGGATGTCGAGGCTGTTTGGGGAGCGATTCAGAAGGGGAAGGGTCATCAGGGGGCTTAGGAAGAGGGAATTCAAATATGTCCCGCTTCTCCTCTTCTTCCTGGGTGCGAGGAGATAGCAACCCCCTTCCTCCCGCTCCTGCTGCTGCTTCTCCTCCTGCTCCTCCTCCTCCTCCTGTTCCTCCTCCTCCTCCTCCTGCACTTTGCAGCTGAATTTCCGAAGGCGATGTGCAGACTCCTGGGCTAGGAGGAGCGGGTGTAGGGTCCTCTATCCCCGGAGACGGTGGAGAATTAAGATACTGCCGGGTCTTCTTGGTGCCCGAGGGCGAGGTATCGGTGGTTATGATGATGACCTCCGTGCCCTTGGCTTTACAGGCATCCAGCAGGGTGGCAAGGGTCTCTCGGTCCCCGCGGTCCAGAGCGTGGACAAGCGCCGAGGCACCCGCATGGTCACGGACAGAAGGGTCTGCACCGTGGGCAAGGAGCAGCGAGGCCACTGCGGCTCCTCCACCCCCCGCGCAAGCGTGCATGAGCGCTGTGCGCCCTAAGCGGTCTGCGATGTTGGGGTCCGCGCCTTGCTCAAGGAGGTAGCGTACCATGCGCGCCTTGTTCTGGGGGTCGTCGTAGCGAGCTCTGCAGGCCGCCATTAGCGCAGTCTCCCCTTGGGCATCACCCTCATTCACGTAGGCTCCTCCCTCCAGAAGCAAACGGGCCAAGCGCAGCTTACCCTGACCCACCGCCCGAAGAAGAGCGTGGCCCTCGGTGTGCAGCATAGTTGTGGCTGAGGCGAGAGCACCGATGGAGCCGCGACTAGGACCTGCCGAAGATGGCTAGGAATGTGGGGGTGGTGGCTGGCAGAGCCTTGAGGTGTCAGTAGTGAAGCCTATCCCTGTGAGAAAGAGAGAGAACTTATTGACAGGCTCATCAGGGAAACTGAGGCATCCATAGAGGAACCCAGCCTGTGAAGGGGGAGATCTCCAAAGCACACAACCCTCATTCCTCCTAACTCCTGCCTCTGATTCGCCCCATCCCCCTGCCCCAGCGCATGCCAGAAGAGATGGAAAGGGTGCACCCGCACTGAAGGATGAGAGCGCGTGCAAATACGTACGTGCACGCGCAGATATTCGCACCCCCATCCTCACTCCACGGCTTATCAGACCTTTCCAACATCCCCCTTCCTTTTACCACACTTGGAATCCCCCTCTCTAAGATACTGAACGCCACCCACCCACACACATGCACCCGCACGCTCGCACACACATTTCCATTTCTAATCCCTTTTTATATGGCCACGTTCCCCAAAATTGAGTAGGGGGAAGAAAGCAGCTTATAACTGGGACCAAAAGGGGTAGAGGAAGAATTGGGATTTTCTTTTACCCCTGCTATGTTCCCCATCAATCCTTGCTCTTTCCCCTCCCAGACAGACTGTGCGCCCAAATAGATACCTGAATGTCCGCAGAATCTCTGCCTGGCCAGGATCGAGGCCGAGGCCATGGGGGCATCTCGGGTGGAGGAGTCGTGTGCCTGGTGGCCCACATGGCGTGGGGGGGCACCCAGATTTCCTTGGTGTCAGTATCTGCGCCCCGGCGCTGGATCCTGGTCCCTCCTCCCGGTGCGCCCCGGGCACAGCGCCGGCTCCAGAGGAGAGAAGCGGCAGGGGGGGAATGGGGGGGCGGAGCTCTGCTGTGCTATTTATAGCTCAGTCTCTGCGGGTGGGGGCGTCGAGCACCAAGCCGCTCCCCACCCATGCGCATACACCTAACCCCTAAAAGAAAAAGAAAAAAAAGAGGCTCCAATCTTGACTTCCCTCTTAATCTACCTCCCCTCAATCCCAACAGACCTAAGCGATCTTTAGAGGACTCTTCCGCGACCCATTCAAGCGTCGTTCGGATTCTTCGCCAAGCTTCAGCAGATCTCCAGGCGCTCCTGTGCGCCAGACCTGACTGCCACACACGGCAGATGGCACACTGTGCAGAGGTGTAGGAAGACGATTGGTATCTGCAGCGGCGTCCACACTGTTTAGACAGGCAGGAGATGTGGCTGCCTTGTTAAAAAAAAAATCAGGCAAAGTGCAGTCCAGGCTGGAGTCAGAGGCAGCAATACATCTCCACTCCCCCTCTCCCCTAGTACACCACACGCAGCAGAGCCGCTTGGATCTCAGCTCCCTCGTTTAGATTTCTTGGGTGTGAGGAAGGTGGAAATCACAGGGCATTTTTAGGGCAAGGAGCATTCATTCCCAGATTCTTCTTTCCCCCCTTTTTTTGGGCGGGGGGTTTACAGGAAACAAGAAAGGAGAGCAAGAATAGTGAACCTTGTAACACATTCTCTCATTGCATCTTTTTACTGTCCTTAGATTCATTTTTTTCCCATCTGGCTTGAAGGTCCCAGCCCCAGTTATTCATTATGTCTTCTCTTCCTATCTGTCACTATGGGTCTCTCACTGTCTCTGCCTCTCCGTGCCACCTGCCCCATCTCCATGGTAACCAAGGCTTCCATCTGCATATTTTAGGAATCAGTTTGTGTCCAGCTGGAAGGTACCAAAGGAAATGAGGGCACGCCAATACTAAGGGTTTGGAAAGCTCATCTAGGATCCTAAAGCATTCAAAGGGTGGAGGCCACCAGACACAAGCGACTAAAAATAATGTTACTGGGGAATGAGGAGAAATATTTGCAGAGAAACCACCCACTTTACTAGTTACTGGTGCCAACTATGTGCCAAGTATTTTACATACATTATCTCCAAACCTCACAACTCTATCAAATAGGAACTCATTTCTTCTTGTAACATGGGTAATAAAGGTTAAGTTCTCCAAATTTTACCACTATGTTTTGTATTATTCTAAAACCCAGGCACTTGCCACTACACCTACATACATACAACTTCCCAGTCTAAAGGTCGCATTCTCGGACATCTGGGATATTCTTGGTGACTAACTTCCAGATTTTATTTCCACCTTGACTCCTTCCCTCTATTTGTTTTGTGAAATCAGGACTCCACCTTCCACCTTGCAGAACTTCACCAAGGGGTGTGTAGGAAACCGAAGGCCATGGAAAACGGGGAGGGGAGAATTAGGCTTCTGTCTTGCCTCCCCAACTTAGCTTCTCTGGTCCCCAAACCTTGTCTTCCCCAACTCCTTTCTCAAACACAGCAGCAACCTATAATGGAGGGGGGTAGAGAATTTTATGTCTGAGATTGGAGATTCAGGCTCAGCACTCAGGAAACCGAGGCAGGAGGATTAGGACTCCATAGGCCAACATGGGCTAGGTAGCCAGACCCTGTCCTTAAACAGCTAAAAAAAACCAAGTATCTATTGGTGGTGTCGAAGAAGATGGTGTAGGATTAAAGAGTGGGGAACCACCCCAAAAACTGATTCCTTGAAGAGTCTTTCATTGGGTACTTTTCTCATAGAGGCTCTCTTAGGGCCTTTCTTCGGTGCTCTCTCAGCAAAATCCCTTGATGAGCTCGAGAGTAGGTCATTCCAGCGATCTGTCTTGCAGCTGGGTTGAGGTCAGAAATAACAGTCCGCAGGTGGTTCATCCCTATCTCTTTCCACTGCCCTCTTCCCAAGCCTGGGTTCCCGGCGTGTTAGTGTCCCTCCTCCCTTCCTGTCCTTGGCTTCGAGTGGGCGGATCTCCCTCCTCTGCTCTCCCAGATTGACGGGGAGAATCCACCAATGGAGAGCTCCGAGGGGCGGATCAAGATCACGGGCTTGAGGAAGAAAAGCAATTTTCAAGTTGGCCGCTGCTTGGACCCCGAGTGGGGGAGACAGAAGGTAAGGCTTTGACCTGGTGATTCTGGCCGGGTTCTGTCCCATATCCCCCCAACTAGACAACCCGGGCCTATTGCAAGATAGACGCTTTCCGGCAGCCTGTTGGATCAACCCCCTTCTGGTTGCCTACCCTTCTCCTTGCTGTATCGATTGATTGTGTACCAGAGAACCGTAGCTTTCTTTAGTTAGGGACCGACATTGAAGCAGAAAGCGAGAAGGGTTCATTCTTGTAGCTCAGGCCTTACTAGGTATCAGCCTTCCCTGAATCTATTAACGTTACACTCCCCGCCCCAACCCGACGAACTCATATATCAATAATCAGTTGAATTACCTCCTACCTGTCGCTTTCCTGAACTACCTTCTTGAGAATTATTTGTTCCCCGCTCTGATGATCTCTCTCTCTCTCCTGACTTGGCAATTGTCAATCCTCCTGCCTCAGCTTCCCCACTTCTGGGAATTCCAAGCCCTCTTTTAATTTTCCATTCTTCTCTAAGATTTCATGGGGACAGATCCTGATACCTATGCGCAACTACCAATAATTAATTGAATATAATTAACTGATCTTTGAGAACTAGCACTCTTGTTGGGGAGGGAAATTTTTAAGCTACTAATATAATTAAGGGACAATAAAAGAAACTATATAATTAAAGGCCCTTAAATTAGTATTTTATAATTAGTCTCAGTTTAGAGACTAATTTTCTAAACTGAGAAAGAAAAAAAGCAAGGAGACTGGGAGGAGAAGCTATGTGAATTACAAGTTCTGAAGGCCGATGGAGTCATTTATTCCTTGTATATTCAACAAATATTTATTGAGCATCTGCTCTATGTCAGACACAATGCTGGACGATGATAGTAACAGTGATTCCTTTAGCCATGAGCCATCTTTTCTCTGATAGATTCTATTTAATAAATTATTATTCAGCTTCAATGTGAACTTTATTATTTTTTGGTAGAGCCACAGTGCAGAGTGTGAAGACAGGGTCTTGCTATGCAGATGCCAAGCTGGCCTGGTTCACTGTGTAGTTCAGGGAGACCTCCAAGTTGCCATTCTCCTGCCTTAGTCTCTCTGGATTGCTGAGATTATAGGCTTGTACCCCTATACCCAAAATAACCTATTTTATTTGTTTTTATTTTTTATTTGTTCATTCTAATTTTTAATATTTATTCTTCAATTAATGTCCAACAGATATTCTAAATGAGAAGTATGTATCTCAGTGAAATATATGCTAATAAAGAAGTCCTGTTCTGGTTGTAACTTTCTTTTGTTCTCTCTCTTATTTATTTATGTATATATTTATTTTTTGAGACAGGGTCTCATATACCCCAGACTGGCCTCAAACGCAGTATATAGCCAGTTATAAACTTCCAGAATGCTGAGATCAAAGACTATGCTACTATATTCAGTGTATGCAATGCTAGGGTGCTAGGGGTCAAACTCAGGACTTCATGTATGCTAGGTAAGTTTTGTTTTGTTCTGTTGTGTTTTTTGATAGTGTTAAGGATTGAATCTAGGACCTTATAAATGCTAGGCCAGTGTTCTACCAGTGAGCTACAACTTCAGCCCACCAAGTTATAGCATTTTTTAATTTTTAGATCTTAAAACATACTTATTTTTATTTATTTATTTTTTTAATGAGAAAGAGAAAGTACAGGTACACAAACACCATTCATGTAGAGGTTAGAAAATAACTCTAGGAAGTCAGTTCTTCCTCCTACTGTATGGGCCCCAAAGTATGAATTCAGTATGAGTTCAAGTTGTCATGTCACTGATCCTATAGCATTCTTAAAAGCAAACATCCTTTTTATTTGCTTATTGTAGAACATAGTTGTTGGAAGAAATTTGGAAACACATAAACATATTGACTATATCAATATCTTGATATATAGTCCTTCAGTTTATTCTCTGTGTATATACGTATGTGTATTCCATACATAAATAGACCATACAATAAATGCAATTTTATACCAAGAATGAAACAATAAAAGAAACAACAACAAATATACTTTTTATTATGTTTCTTGATACACACTTTTATACTATCAACCTTCTGTCTTTAAATACAGGTTTTTTTATTATTTATTCAATTGTGCATGTATGTGTGTGTGCGTGTGTGTGTGCGTGTGTGTGTGTGTGTGTGTGTGTGTGTGTGTGTAGAACCATGGGCGAATTTGGGAACCACTATGGACCACCTCCACCTCCTCCTTGTTTACTCTGCCCCGGGATTCACAGGCTCCGCCCTACCAGAACCAGAAATGCAGGCTGCCCCCGCTTCCGCCTGGCGTCTATGCGTGGGGTCTAGGATCTGAACTCAGGACCTTCTGCCTGCAAGGCAGAGGCTTAACCCCTGAACCACCTTTCCAGTCCCTTAAATACAGTTTAAAGTCATATTTTTTTTTTATTCAACTGTGTACATGTGCATGCGCGTGTGTGTCTGTCTCTGTGTGTGTGTGTGTCTGTGTATGTGTAGAACCACGGACGAACCCGCGAACCACCATGGACCCCTCCACCTCCTTCTGCCTTGGGATTCACAGGCTCCGCCCTACCAGGACCAGAAGCGCAGGCCGCCCCCGCTTCTGCCTGGCGTCTATACGTGGGATCTGGGATCCGAACTCAGGACCTTCCGCCTGCAAGGTGGAGGCTTAACCCCTGAGCCACCTCTCCAGCCCTAAAGTCATAATTTTTATGGTTAAATAATAATCTAAGTGGTTTGAGTTTTTTTAATAATTCATCTGCTTTAGAATATTTAAGTTATTTCAGAATTCTCTTTTTTTTCTAAAAACAAGTTTTTACTCTGTAGCCTAAACTAACCTGAACTCTCATATCCCTGACTTCCTTCTGCCTTAGCCTTTTTACTACTGGTATTACAGGTGTGTGCCACCACACCTAGTTTATTTCAGAATTTTTACTACCATAAATAGCTCTTTAAGGACTGGGGAGATGGCCCAGAGGGCAAAGTTGCTTGTCATGCACATCATAGGAAGCAGAGTTCAAAAACCCAGAATCTACACAAGCATGTTTATAATACTAGCTTTTCCAGTGAGATGGAAGGCGGACACAGGGGAATACACAAAAACTCAAGGCTGGCTAATCTGGCATACACAGAGGCAGACAATAAGGATTCTGATTCAAACAAGTTGTTGGGCAAGGACGGATACCTGGGGTTGTCTAACACACATACAAACATACTGACACTTATAGCTCAGTATTATTTCATGACTTCTTTGGAATAGATTTTTAAAATTAGAATTACTTGATTAAGGAGAAAATGATTCAAAAAAATTTTTGTGTGTGTGTGAGATAAATTCAGATGGTTAAAGTGCTTCCTTGAAAGATTGTGTTTATTAGAGTCCTGTGTTTATTAGAGTTATGAGAGTGTCCATCTGAAAGAAATTGGTTACTATTTGAATCTTTGTTATTCACATAGGTAGCCAGTAGTTTTATTGGCCATTCTTTTGTTAATTGTTTTTTTTTTCTTCTTTGTCCATTTTTCCTTTTCTTTGTTTGGCTTGGCATGAAGACAGGGTGTTACTATATGTAGCTCAAGCTTTCCTAGAACCTGCAGTCCTCCTGCCTCATACTGGGATTAAAAGCGTGCACCACATACCCAATTTACTGCCCTCCCTCCCAGTACTGAGGATTGAACCTCAGGCCTTCCCATACATGCTGTATATACTGCAAGTACTCTTTATTGAGATGAATCCCCTATTTTTCCTATTGGAATGACTTTTTTTTTCCATTTAGATATCCAAAAGTCCTAATATGTGTGAATTTCTTATCTTGTTTGTTACAAATATGGCAACTATAAAAAAAAATCAGACTTTCCCTGGACCTCAGTCTGTTTTGTGGCTCAAAGTATTATCTGTATGCTGATGACTCTACCAGGATATAAACTCCATGTGATAAGCATCATGGGTACAATCAGAGTTTTTATTTCTTTGTTTTGTCCTTTTCATTCAGTGCTTTATTCTTAGGACCTGGCACTTAGTAGATTTATTGTTATCAAGCCTATTTTATGGGAGACAAGAAAAGACTTAGAGATGATAAATAAAAAGCCAAAGCTTACGTAGCCAGGAAATGACAGGACTAAGACTGTTCTTTGTTGAAGTTTGGTTTTGGATTTTGTTTTGTTTTGTTTTGAGAAAAGGATTGCTGTTACTTAGAGTGGCCTTGAACTCACTGTGTAGCCTAGAGTGTAGACTTTGAGCTCCTGATTCTTCAACTTCCACCTCTCAAGTGTTGGGATTACAAGCATGTACTAACCTACCACACCTGACTCTGCCTGCCTTACATTTGGTGCATTTCATAGTTGAAACTGTTTGTTAGGACCAAGGAAATGACTCAGATGCTAAAGCCATTGCCCCACAAGCAAAAAACAAAAACAAAAAAACAGAGTTTGTCTCCGCATATTCCACATCAAAAGTATTGGGCAGAAATGGTGGCAGCAGTCTGCACTTCTGGCTCTAGAACGCAGAGCTTGGGAAACATCAAAGCAAAGTAATAAAAAAAGGAAGGAGAGGAGTTACTTACAGCAGCATAGATGACTCAAAGGCAACTGTATCACTAAAAGCCTAGCATGGGTAACTCAAGACTACTGCCTTCCTGGAGCTCCTACAGGACTTGCAGGCAGCTTCACAGGTTAGAGTATCTTCTCTCCAGCTGCTCTCACTGTTTATATAATTGGGGGAGAAGGCTCTGCTTCTGAATCTTGTAAGTTTCAGGAACTTCCTGAGACTTGTGAAATAGAATATTTCACAATTCAGAGGAAATTGCTACATAATAACATGGTTTCATTATGACATTTTCCTATAGTATATAATGTATTTTGATCTATATACATTCTTTGCCTTCTATATACATTCTTTGCCCACTTTGTCCCTCTTCGACTCCGACTAATTTCCTTCTTTGCAACTAGCCCTCTTATTGCTTTCATGATGTGTGTGTGTGTGTTCTAGTGAGTTTCATTCACAGTGTTCACAGGAGCCTGGGTACCTTTCTGCTGATTGCACCACTGAAGAAAATGTTTCTTCTTTCCCTATTAACCATATATCAATCCTTAGGGAAAGGTGGGGCCTCATGAATTCCCTTTCCTTCCATGATAAGTTGTCAATTGGCTGAGTCTTGTGAAGATCTCATGCAGGTGGTCACAACTGCTGTGAGTTCAGGAGTGCAATAGCCATGTCACGTCTGGGAATCAATGTTCCATACCACTTCACCCCTTCCTCTGGCTTTTACATTTATTCTCCCCTTCCTCAGTGTTCTCTGAGCCTTAGAGGGGATAATATAGATGCCATGGTTATACCTGGAAATTCAACAGTCATTTGTTCTCAGTACTTTGACTACTTATGAGTCTGAGCATTGCAGAAAGAGGCCTTTCTGACCAGTACTGACTGTAGCACTAACCTATGAGCATAAACATAAATATCTAGAAAACAATTTGACAGACACATCATATTCAGCTAGCAAAACAAACAGCAGTAGCTGTTTCACTAGAGCATATGACCTCCCCAGACATGGGCTTTTACAATCATTCATTGCAATCTTAAATAATAGAGATTCATTGTAGATTCTCAATCTCTCTGGAGGAGATAGATATTATATAGTTCCTACCCACCAGTTTGTTGTCTAGATTAAATAATATTTTTTCTTCTTTTCCCTTTCTTTTTTGAAGGTCACTTGTTTTAATTTCATGTTTTGTTGCTGTAATAAATACCTAACTTAGGGGAACAAAAGCTTTACTCCAACTTACAATTTCAGGTCACAGCTCATCATGACAGGAGAGCTACCAACTGGAGCCAAGGGAACTGGCGCCACAGCCAAAGTCAAGAGCAGAGTGGGGTAAGCAAGCACTGCTAACTTCTCTCCATCTTTATCCACCTGCCCAGGTAATGGCTTCCTCCAAAATGGGCTGGGTCTTCTCACATCAATTATGCAGTGAGCACAGTCTCTTATAGGCTTATTCAGGGACCTACCTGCCTTAACTAGATAATTTCTCACAGGTATGTCTAGAGGCCCACCTCCCAATGGTCAAGTTTCCAGCTGAGACTGACTGACATACTTGTTTAATGTGTAGGGTAAATGGAAATGGAGTTAGATTTTCCTAACATCCTAGCTCAAGGCCTTTTCTTGACTGCCCACTGCTATTTGAACTGCTGTTACCTCCACTGCTAGAGTGTGCCTGTCCAGTAGAAATCTGGTGAGTCCTCCCCACCCCCAGGGGACAAAGATATGGTAACAAGCTCTCACTCTTTTCCTAATCTCACAAAATGTCCTCTCTGTCATATGTGCTTTTCAGACACTTTACAGCTTAAAATCTCTCAACCAGCAACCATTATTCCTTATATTTTTCATGGCAGTTAGACTTTGAAACTTTTCCCAATTCCTCAGACATGTATGATTTTAGTTGTTAATTTTACCAGAGAGTCTCAGTGTATCTCAGACATGCCTAGAATTTGTTATGTAGCTCAGACCGACTTCTGACTCGCAAGAGTCCTCTTGCCCCAGTCTACCAAGTGCGAGAATTATGGTTTGAGCCACCATGCCAACCTAATAATTTTCTCTTATTATAAAAGAATGTCATTGTTAGATATAGGTGACATCTTAAGAGTTGATGGTTTGAGCTCTGGCCACATTGGTATCAAATTATTAGTTGAGTTAAGCCCAGAATGAACCTGCAGGACATTATCTAGTTGATGTGGAAAGTCTACCCCATGGTGGGCTGAACTAGTTCCTGGACAGGTGAATAAGATGGAGAGAACTGATTGAGAAAGTTGGCATCCTTCTGTATACTTGGCTAGATATGCTGGTCTGGCATGTCTAGATTGTTCCTCTCTTGGCCATTATGTAGATATGGTATGGTCTCAGTTTCCCCAGCTCTTGATGTTGGTGTGGTTTCTCCTGCCAAGATGAACAAGAGACTGTAACAGGACCGTCATAAGCCAGAATTAAACCCCTTATTCCATTAAGTGGCAGAATAGCTATAACAAAGTATTTATTCATTATAGGAAAAAAAATCAAACATAAATAGAACGGAGGTGGAGGAAAGGGAAAGGAAGAAACAAGCACAAAAATCCATCACCTCAAATTAACTAGTTTGGGACAAGCAAGAAGACTCAGCGGATAAAGGCATTTGCTGCCAGACTTAATAACTTGAGTTTGATTCCTAGAGTTTAAGGAGGTGGAAAGAGAGAACCAACTCCTGAAAGTTGTCCTCTGACCTCATATGCACATTGTGGCATGTCCATGCATGCACACACATGATGCAGAAAATATATATTTAACCAATGTTAATTTTTGTTGTATATCCTTTAATCACCACTTTTAATTCATATGTGTTTGTATTTTTTAAAACTTTATTTAGTGTGTGTGTGTGTGTGTGTGTGTGTGTGTATGTGTTGTGTGTTGTGTGTCAGAGGGCACTAATATGTCCCTGAGGAGGACCAAGAGTGACTAAAGGACTCATCCTGGATTGCTTCTACCTCTTTTATGCTTCGCTCTGGGATTTCCCAGGCCCCGCCCACCAGAGCTGGACGTACAGGCCACCGCCATTTCCACTTGGCTTTTTTTTTATTCACTTGTGCGCGCGCGCAGAGAGTGTGTGCGTGTGCGTGTGCGTGTGCGTGCGTGCGTGCGTGCGTGCGTGCGTGCGTGTGTGTGTGTGTGTGTGTGTGTGTGTGTGTGTGTGTGTGTAGAACCACTGGGCGAATTCAGGAACCACCATGGACGCCTCCACCTCCTCCTTGTTTACTCTGCCCGGGGATTCACAGGCTCCGCCCTACCAGGACCAGAAACGCAGGCCGCCCCCATGTAGGATCCAAACTCAGGACCTTCCTCGTGCAAGGTAGAGGCTTAACCCCTGAGCCACCTCTCCAGCCCGACTTGGCATTTTTTTATGTGAGACCTGGGATCTGAACTCGGCATCTTCTGCTTGAGAGGCAGTACCATCTCTCTAGTCCTTATGGTTGTATTTTTGACAAAATAGATTATCTTCTGTACACTAAATTGCTTGTCATTAAGTAATCTGTTATGGATTTTTCTTTTTCTTTCTTTTTTGTTATATTGTAGATCAAATCCAAAGTTTCGCACATGCTAGGTAAGTACTTTACCATTAATCAAAAGTTCCAGGCTACAGAGTGAGTTCAAGGTCTGCCTAGGCAACCTGCCAAAGCAACATGACATGACTGTCTCAGAATTAAATGGGCGAAATATAATTCACATATAATATCACATTCAGTGATAGAGGGCTTTCATAGCATGTGTACAACCTTGAATTTACTCACCAGTGCCACATAATAAGATAAAATAAAATAGTTCACAGGAAAAACTGGGGAGGTGGTCCTCAGAGTTCCCATAGGGCTCTGGCGTATAATTCTCCTGTTATCAATGTGTCTGTCATTAAACAGTTAATTCATCAAGGCATTGTTATTTGCCAGGGTTCACAGTTCATTCAGTTGCTGAGGCTCTTTTCGTGTATCAGGATGTCTCCAAGTCTCCTGGGGCTCCTCTGGGCTGTCTCCCACTCCCCGTTTTGGATAGCTTTGGTAGTTCTGAAGAGTAATAGTCCGGTATATATTGAAAAGTGATGTTTGTTCAAAGGTGAAAGTGGGATTTTAGGCTTTGGGAAAGATAGTCACAGATGTAAAAGAATCATTTCAGGTCTGACTATGATGGCGCATACAAGCACTTGTGGAGCTTAGATAGGATGGCAACAGTTTAAGGGCAGCCTGGGCTCCATAGTCTTGTCAAAAACTTGTCATAGACCTTGTCAGAGAGTGAGAAAAAGGAGGAGGAGGAAAAGGAGGAGGAAGAACAGGGAAGAAGAGAGAGTAAGGGAGGAAGATCCTTGTGGTCCTAATCAAGAGTTCTTAGTCATGGAGAGATAATCCAGCAGGTGAGATGCCTGCTCAAGCCGGAAACCTGCGTTCAATCCCCAGAATTTCATAGATAAGAAGGAGAGCATTCACTTCTGAACGTTGTCTTCTGACTTCCATTTGTCAGAATAGGTAAAGAAATTTTTTTAAGTTAAAAAGAGTTCAAGGCCATCCAAATTTGAAGCCCACCTGAGTTATATGATGAGACCCTATCTCAAAGAAAAAAGGAAGATAAACATTTCTGTAGCATCATATTAAGAGCATGTGTTGTCAACTTGTTTTCCTGGTGTTGATAATGATCCTGGTTACTTGGCTGAAGTAATATTTAGTCTTGCCACTGTAAAGTTACTCTATACTGTCCAACTTTCTAAAACCGCATTAGACAAAATTTCCTATACAATCCATTCTTGAGTCAGGAGTTACACTCCTGTCTTAGAATGACGTATCTACATATTTTATTAGGAATTCTGCAAGAGATGTTCATCTTTATTTATTTATTATGTTGGAGACATGGTCTTGCTTTGTAGCCCTGGGTAACCTGGAAGTCTTTATGCAGACCAGGCTGGCCTCAGCCTCCCAGCTCCTGGTGTTTTTTATTTGGTTGGTTTTGGGTTTTTTTGAAAAGGGATTTGCTATGTAACCCAGGCTATGCAGTAACTGGTGATTCTACTGTCTCTGCCTCCCTATTGTTGAAATTTTAGGCATATATCCCCAGCCTAGATCAAGTTTTTCACTTCCCTTATCACTCTCTCTTTCTCTCTGTCTGTCTCTTTGTCTCTGTCTCTCTCTCTGTCTTTGAGACAGGGTCTCTCTCTGTACTTCTGACCAATCTAGAACTCATAGTATAGCCCAACCTTGCCTTGAACTCACTGCTCTCCTCCTGCCTTAGCCTCTCAGTGCTCTGCTGGGATAATAGACATGAGCCGCCAACCCAGGTCAAGTTTCGCTTCTTTTCCTTCCCTTCTTCCTTTAAATGATGATGATGATGATTTGTATGTTTGAGCGTGAGCATGTGGAGATCAGATCCACAATTTGTGGAATCCGTTCTCTCCATTCACCTTCATGTGAGTTCTAGATTGATCTCAGGTCTCAGGTCATCAGTAAGCACTTTCAGCCTCCAAGCCATCTTGCCACTCTTGAGTTTCATTGTTATTTCACGATTTTATTCCCTAGTGTAAGGTTGAGTTTGTTTCTTTCAAAGGGGACTTTCAGATTCATTTGAGTGGAGGGCTGCCTTCTGGGAGAATAGACACTTTTTCTTTAGAAAAATACTACCAGAAGCTGAGTGACAAGATTTGGATTAGATGACTAATGGAGGTCTTCCCAATGATAAGATTTTGTGCTTCCAAGTAGTATTCAAAACCAGATCAACTCTATTGTAATGCCCCCCCCAGTTGACAATGAGATTGGTGACTCATCCCTGTGCCCCCACAGTGCCTGGCATTCTACTTTTTTCATGCCTTAGTTAACAAATGTTTTGCTAAAATGTATGGGATTGGTTGAATTGGGGCCTGGTTGGGTTTGGAAAGCTGAAAGAGAAGAAAAACTACAACAATTATAGGTAGAAACACAGATAGTAATGAAGATCAAACTGTTTTAGGAATTTAAGAAAGTTTTAAATAGGCAGGCAAGATGGCACACCAGGTAAAGGTGCCTGTGTGCAGACTGGTGACCTGAGTTCAATCCCTGAGCCCACATGGTGGAAGGAGAGAACTGACTTCTGAAAGTTGTTCTTTGACCTCCACCTGTGTA
This sequence comes from Typhlomys cinereus, assembly GCA_023101885.1. NCBI lineage: Eukaryota > Metazoa > Chordata > Mammalia > Rodentia > Platacanthomyidae > Typhlomys > Typhlomys cinereus. Next base: position 447,691 of record JALPQD010000083.1, on the reverse strand, counting down.
CTACAGCATGCAAGTGCTCTCTCTAAAATCTTTCTCTCTTTCTCTCTCAAATATATGAGTAAATAAATATTTAATAAAAAGAAAATTTTATCTAGATTCTGATCACTTTCTCCTTAGTGCTATAGTTATAATGTGCTGGAAATACCCTATCTGGAACTGTGTCCTCTCTGGCAGGATTGGTGGAATGGCACTAGCTTTTCAAGTGTCATGACAAAAAGGCTGGGGAAAGTGCCATGGCAAAAGGTAGGCTACCTGTCTAGCTGAACAAGGGCCTGGGTTTGAATCTAGCACTTCAAGAGAGCCAAATGTCACACAGAGAAGACTGAGCACCCTGCATCGCCTTCACTTTCTGTCTGTTCTGTTGGACTTCCTTACCTCTTTGTTTTTGTCTTTCTCAGGTTTTCTCACTGGATCTCTGAAAATTAAGGCCCCCCTCTACCATGGCCAGCCGGGGTGGGGGCCGGGGTCGTGGTCGGGGTCAGTTGACCTTCAACATGGAGGCTGTGGGCATTGGGAAGGGTGATGCTTTGCCCCCACCCACTCTACAACCTTCTCCACTCTTCCCAGTGAGTGTTTCCCCTCCCTTCTCAGACTGCCACATGCCCCTCACTAACTACGTGACCCCAGAGTGTTCCTTAGGCATCCTAAAACCATCCTCAACTTGCCCCCCTCTCTCTGTAACTCCAGCCCACAGGAGATGTTTTCCAGGCAAAGATGTGTTCTTACACTTAAAAGAAGTGTTTTGCCCTTAATTCTTATGCTTCCAACTCCCCAGTTCTGACAATGCTCCCTCCTTCTCTCCTGGCCCCTGGGAACAGTGTATTAAATTTAGCTTTGACCTATAGTATTGTCACGCAGAACTGACCATTCTCCCATCTTCTTAGCCCTTAGAGTTCCACCCAGTGCCACTACCCTCAGGAGAGGAAGGTGAATATGTTCTGGCACTGAAACAGGAGCTACGTGGGGCCATGCGGCAGCTCCCTTACTTCATTCGGCCAGCTGTCCCCAAGAGAGGTCAGTCGAAATGCTCATATCGTGTTTGGAGTGCCTTTCAATGGGCAGTGCCCAAACCCAGCATCCTCAGAGGCCAAGAGGCATAAGAGTATAGGGTAGAACATAGTCATTACTACTGTATCTGAAATACATTACAGTATTTGTAATGTACAGTTATCTGGAGATAATGGAGATTATTTCACATGTAGAGGCAATATATTACATAAGGAAAATATAAATCTTAACAAAATTTGATAGGCTACAACCAATCAGCAGGTTGATCTTCATGGGGAGGGGTCTTCTTAATAATCTGCTTAGGTATAGAATACTTTTTAAAGTTATGCATTTATTTATTTACTTATTTACTTATTTAAGAGAGAGAGAAAAAGAGAACATAGGTCAAAGGACAGCTTTCAGAGGCTTGTTCTCTCCTTCCACCACGTGGGCTCCAAAAATTAACTCAGGTCACCAGATTTGTGAGCAGGTGCCTTACCGAGCTATCTCATTGGCCCAGAATTTTAACTTCCAGATTAGTGACTTCATAGGGAGTTCAGGGACTTCAGAAGGATGCTTCTGTGGGGAGTCAGAATAGTAGTGAGGAAGAGAAGTATTTCAATGTATGGGCAGTGGTGCTTTCCTACTGAAGCCCTGTTAGCAGAGAGATAGAGGGATGAAAAACTTACCAAGTTAGCCCCACTACTATGGTTTTTTGTTCCCTCCTCTACTTCCCAGTGTGGTAAATTATTTCTCTGAATCACAGGGTCTTTGTGCTAAGAGAGAAAAAAAATCTGTCATAACATGGGACCACAAAAAGAGCAGGTTAGAAAGTGATGGTCTTCACGGAGCTGACACCACCAGACTCAGGCGTTTGGAGAGGGGACAGCTAATTCTTTAGATGTAAGAACAGCAGTGCTGTTCTAGGAACCAAACTCTGACTCTTGACCTCTGACTCCTTAGATGTGGAACGTTACTCAGACAAATACCAGATGTCAGGGCCGATTGACAACGCCATTGACTGGAATCCTGGTAGGTGACTGGCCCTTTCACTGAATGCCTTCCTTTCGGATGTTCCTGCAAAGTCCCACCCTCCCCTCCCGGCATGCAACATCTGTACATCCCTCCCAATACAACATCTGCAAGTTAGAATCTTAGATGTGCTTTAAACACACTCTAGGACTCTGGGACTCTACTTGAAAGCCCTGTTTATACCATTCACCCCTCCAGAAGTATCCAGGCTACTGTTTTTTGTTCTGAGAAACTTCAAGTCAACCTTTCCGTCCTGACCCTGACCCTTTAGTACCAGTCATTATTTATGGAAGACTCCAGGCAGGGTCCCATTGACTCTCATGCTCTCACTGTTCCTAGATTGGCGCCGTCTACCCCGAGAACTGAAGATTCGCGTGCGAAAGCTACCAAAGGAACGTGAGTACTTGAAAGAAAAGGAAGCGCCCTTCATCAGTGGGGTGCCACGGCGACCACAGGAGGGCAGCAGAGTGGCATGTTTGCGCAGGAGTAAGGACCTGTTCATCGAAAGTTCATTACTATTAGTTCATTCTTTTCAATTCCCGCCCCCAACAGGGACCACCATTCTACTTCCCAAGAGGCCCCCTAAGACCACAGATGATAAGGAGGAAACAATACAGAAACTGGAGGTGAGGAGAAAGCGATGAGCTCCAGATTCCTTCCTCGTCCCTTGGCCCACCTGTCTATCAGTTTCCCCCTGCTAGCTAAGTGTGGATTTGTCTTTCTCTTCATCTTCACATGAGACTCTAGAGAAGAAGGAGGAAGAAGTGACTTCAGAGGAAGATGAGGAGAAAGAAGAAGAAGAAGAAAAGGAGGAAGAGGAAGAAGAGGAATATGACGAGGAAGAACATGAAGAGGTGAAGGGAATCATCTGCCTCCGTCCCCCTCCTTTCCCCTCAGAAACTGTGCTCTTGACTCTTCAAGCGGGAGACTTCTCCTCAGAGAGTTGCAGGGCCAAAGGAGATGATTCCACTGGAGGAATTCCTCAGATGCCCTTAGACGCTTCACAAAGATGAAGAACAACTGGCAGGACTATTCCAGCCTTGGGAGGGTGTGACTGGGAAGGAAAGGAGGGAGGAAGGAATGCTGAAAGTCTACCTGACCTTCACTCCTTTCTCTATTTCAGGAAACCGACTATATTATGTCATATTTTGACAATGGAGAGGACTTTGGAGGTGACAGTGATGACAATATGGACGAGGCTATCTACTGACAAAGGCCCTGAAATGCACCTGAGTCCTCATATCTTTCTTCATTTGTGCTCTAGAGACGAATTGTCCCTATTGTTGAGGGGTTTCCTGTTGATATTTGTTTTGTTTTTCAGACAGGGTCCAGTGTAACTCAGGCTAGCCTCTGACTCACTATTTAGCTGAGGCTGGCCTTGAATTCCTGAGCTTCCTGCTTCCACCAAGAGTTGGGATTACAGGTGTATGCCATCATGCCCAGTTTCCTACTATTATGCCAAAAAAAAAAAATATCAAAAATCATTTGGTCAAAGTCCAGACACTTGTTTGGTCCTGGAGATAAGAATGGAGAGTCACATACATAGTTTTCTTCTAGCTCCTCCCATCTTTATATTACCATTCAAGTATCAGGAAAGGGGGGGTGAGAAATCAGCCAGTGTTCCTGTAATATGAAAGGAGGAAGGACAGTCAAAGTGTAACTGGGTTGTTAGCACTTAGACTCCCATTTTTATGAGTTTTTGTGAGTATAACTGGAGGTGGGAGCAGCCAGGAGGAGTAAAGTCTGTTTTTCATTTTTAAATAAAGCATTTTTATCTGTCTCTGTCTAGGGTGTGGTCTGCTGGGAGAAGGCTGGAGTTATTTTCACTGTTAGGGAGTTTTAGAGCAGCTCTGCTAGGAAGGTTCGAAGGTCTTTGAAGGTCATCCCATCCCATCCCATTTCCCCTCCCCCTTGCTGGGATTATCCTGAAGGAATACACCCTATTCATCTAGAGAAACTGGTTTATTAAATATGGAGATGAGTTCTTTGTTGCAGATAAGCTTAAATTCCCCAAAAGAAACAACCTGACTGTGAGGTCGGCCACAAGATTAATTGGATTGGGCCCCATTATGAACAGACCGGGTTTGCAGAAACTAGAGCTACCCAATGAGGAAAAGTGACTTTTCCCAGGCCTAAGCCTATAAATAACCCAGACCCTGGCAGCCATCTTTGGCTCCCTTGTTCCTCGTGGATTCCATCTAGAATCCATGAGTTCTTCGGGGCTCTCTTGCCCTTTGTAGATTCATATCCATAAGTTCCATACTTTCTATCCTCTAATAAACTCCTTAGTCCTCCACGCCTGTTCTGGTTTCAATCTTGACTACTGAACACAAGAACTTGGGCACACAAAGACTGCAGAGGAGGCCCAGAACAATTCTACTTATTTTTTTTCCAGTACTCAGTATTTGAATCTATGGCTTTGCACATGTTAAGTGCTCTTCTCTCTCTCTCTCTCTCTCTGTCTCTTTCTTTCATTGTCCAAACAAACCTTGAAACAGGCAAACTTTAGAGCAGCCATGCTGGGATGGTCTCTGAAGATCACTGTTGATCATACCCAGGTCTGGGATTACCCTAAAGGAACACACCCTATTGATTTGGAAGGCTCTCTAATCCTTCACAGAGATAAAATCCCCAATGTACCCGATCCTCTATTCGTGAAAGGATATGGAGACTAGTTCTCCATTGTAGATAAGCCCTACCACAGGTTGGCTACAAGATCAACTGGGCTGGGCCCCATTATGAACAGACCAATGAGATGGAGAGGACCAAAAGCACCAATCAGGTTTTCAGAAAGGAGCTAAACCAGTAAGGAAAAGCCTTTTTTCCCAGGTTCTGCCTAGACCTATAAATCATTCTGACCTGGCTTCCTTGCTCCTCATATCTGGAATGTGTGAGTTCCTTTTCTGTCTTTTCCTCAACTTCATGGATTACATGCTTGGAATCTGAGTTCTTGGTCCTCATGGTACTCAACATCTGGAGTCCATGAGTTGCTATCTGATTTTCCTCTCACCCCGCATGGATTCCATGCCTAGAATCCGTGAATTCTCTTGCCCCTGACGGATCCATTCTTTCTCTCCTCTAATAAACTCTACCTCACTACGTGTGTTCTGGTTTCAGTCTTTTGACTCCCCAACACAAGAATCTGGACACATAAAGACCCCAGAGGGACCCCGTATCATTGTTACAGAATTTGATCTCCTGGTTCTGCTTATCAAAATGTTATGGGTTCTCTTTGGGGTCTTTATGTGTCCGGGTTCTTGTGTTTGGGAGTCAAAGACTGAAACCAGAACACTCATAGTAAGGCATGGTTTATCAGAGGAAAGAAAGAACAGAACTCGCAGACATGAATCCTCAAGGTGCAAAAGAAAAGAACTCATGAACTCCCAACATGGAGTCCAGAGGGGCAAGGAACCCAAAGATGGCTGCCAGAGTCGAGTTATTTATAGGGTTAGGCAGGTCCCAGCCTTTCTTCATGGTTAACTCCAGTTTCTGCAAAGTGACCAGTTGATCTTGTAGCCAACCTGTGGTAGGGATGGAGAACTAATCTTCATATCCTTTCATAAAACAGTGGATTGAGTCAAGGTGGCAACTATCTCTGTGACTGATTACTCAGTTCCTCCAGATTAATAGAGTGTGTTCCTTCAGGGTACCCCCCAGCCCTGGGTATGACCTTCGAAGACTTCAGAGACCCTCCCAGCATGGCTACTCTAAAATTGCCTAATTGTCACCAAGCTCCATCTTCTTTGCTTAAAGTTTAGTATAATATTGTAGAAGTTATAGTCTTCTTGTCCTTAGTCCCTTCCCTTTTACCTGTGTTGGAAATACATAACTTTCACCTTGCCAGAGAAAATTCAGGAACTCACCTGCAAGGCCAGCTGAATGAACTGTAGAGAAAAACAGCCCACCTCTCTTACAGACCAGATGACTTCTCAGCTTCTGGCTTTAAGCCATGGGGACATTGTCTACATATACACACGTCCACAAGGACACAGGCACTCTCCTTTACTTGACTTTGATCATATCCTTATTTACAAAGAATGATTACAGCTGTTTTTGTGGTTAGAGTCAAGAAAGCCAAGGGGCAAGGAGAGAGGAGGGACTATTAATTGGCAGTACTCTTCATGGACCTGGAGACCCCACTTGCTAAGGCATATGTAGGAGTTCCCTAAATATCCTAAGTTCCAGTGGCAGGGACCGTGTGTGCGGTTTGCTATTTCTCTTTTGGTTCCTCCTGTTGTGGAATTTAATTAGCCTTTCTCATTCCCTCTTTTAGGGAGGGGGTAGGCGGTGTTATTTTACAGGAAGTAAGGAGGGTGGGGAGGAAGGGAGTGACTTGGGAATACTCAGAACCGCTCTAAGAGAGGTTTCCTCGCCCACACAGGGCCCGGTTGGGTGAGGTCACTTCCCTCAGCTCTGATTGGCTTCTGAAGAAGCTCTAGGTGAGCTGATTGGTTGAAGGCACTACCCATGCATCTGCCACGGGTGAGCTGCATGTCCAGAATAGGAACAGAATAAGGAGATATGTATGGATATCTGGGGTGCTACTTCTGGAGGTCCTATCAAGCATTTGAAAGTCATAACATGGGATGTGGGAGAACCTTCAGAAATTTCTCAATTGCACTTAGGCAGGACGACTGGATTTCTTACAGCATCCTGTGCTAGAAGCGTTAATCTAAAGTCACATATTTTTGACCCGGTTGTAAAGAAAGTAGAGGAGCTGTGACACCCCCACCCCCATTGAAGGAAAGCACCTTTAAAACCCAGCTTCAATATATCAGCAAGTGTTATGACAGCGCAGCCAAGAAACAGAGCTGGGAACAGGAACAGAAATAGAACATTCCAGCGTTGTTGAGCAATTTGTGATGATTGATGTGTTTCCTTTTCTAACTCACTGAGGTATGTGAGTGGAGGAGCGTGGAGGAGCCAGGGGACCTGTCAGTGGGGTTTCCCGACGTTGCACTTATGAGGGTAGCTAGAGAGAGACCAGCAAAAAAGAAAGAGAAAGATCCTGAAAAGTCTCCTTTTGTTCTTCTGCAACAGAGACTGACTAATCTGCTCAATAACATCTGAGTCTATTTTGGAGAAACAGCTACACACTAAATCCCACCCAATGCTAGTCTGGAAACGTCCATAAAGAATAGGAACGAAACTCCTGGACAAGAGGCAGAAAGCTAGAGCCACATCCCCACACCCGTCTCTACATCCTTTTCCCACGAAGTAGAGGAAATGAAGACAAAGGTTAGAATGACCACTTGGGATCAGCGGCACTGCCTCAAAGACAAAGTGTCATAAAGATCAGGCCGTTCCTGGACTCTGCCCTGCCTGGACTCCTGCCCTTCCTGGCAGGTGACCTTGCTGGACAAAGCCAGTGACACGAGACCCAGCAGCCTCCCCAATTCCATGTTGGTTCCAGGTATGAGCTAAAGTCTTTCCATTGACCTTTCCCCGACTTACCATAGATACTACCAAGCAGACACAGCCTGGAGCATAAGGCCCAGCAACCATGATGTAAGCTATTCTTCCCTTTTGGAGAAACACCTTAGAGGTTGAGGCTGTGCTTACTATCATTTAAGAAGACCACACAATGCTTGACATAGGTCATGGAAATGTCATGTGTCATGAATGATGAGGTCTGTTTATGTTCATCCCACTGCCTGGGATGAACTTGTCCCAGGTAGAGCTAATTCTTTGTCAAGAACCCTACTCTTCCTGGTTTGGGGAGATGGCTCTGTTGATAAAGTGCTTGTTGCTCCAGCAAGAGGACCTGAATTTGAGCCCTGGTACCCACATAAAAGCTGGGTGTGAAGTTGACCTTCATGCACACATATGTGTACCCCCCACACAATCAAATGTACACACACAATAAAAATAAATAAATATGAAGACTGGTGAGAGAAAAGAGTCAACAACAGCTGTGACTCCTTCAAGCTATCAGGCAAGGTATACACTATAGCATAGTAGTGGCATGACTATTATGGGAGTTATTTTTTGACTAGGTTTGAGGCCTGCTCCACAGGAGGGAACTCATGTCTATTTCCGTAGACCTGGTCAAGAGCCTGCGGGCCTCCAGGACCCATGTGCTTACCTCACTATTCTGATAGTACCAGAGCAGGATCAGCAAGAATTGAATCAGGCTGGGTCAAGAGGGAAGGTAGAGGGGCTGGAGAAGTGGCTCAGGGGTTAAGCCTCTGCCTTGCAGGCGGAAGGTCCTGAGTTCGGATCCTAGACCCCACATACAGACACTGGGCGGAAGCCGGGGCGGCCTGAGTTTCTGATCCTGGTAGGGCGGAGCCTGTGAATCCCAGGGCAGAGTAAACAAGGAGGAGGTGGAGGCGTCTATGGTGGTTCCCGAATTCGCTGGTGATTCTACGCACACACATACATACACACATGCACAACTGAATAAATAAAAAAAAAAAAAAAAGAAAAAAAAGGGAAGGTGGAAAAGCCAAAAACCAAATGAAGTTTATTATAGGATCTAACCCCTTATATATCATGAAACTGAGCAGAGGGGTGAAGTCAATGTTGGCAGACAGACTACACATGCAAGGTCAGTAATAAGTAGGCCCACCACCACCAACCCCTTGCCAACCCCTAAACATGTTAATAAGTCCTCATTCATTGTGGAGAAAGAACAGACTAACAAGGATCAGCAACATGGTGGTACAATTACAACAATAAAGCTCTGTGCCCATCTTTTAAACATGCTAGTTAATGTCTGAGTGGCTTCCAAGGAATGGAAAGAGATAAGCAGGAAACACTTCTGCCCTCATGCCATTTTGAGACAGGACAAGATCTATCCCTGACCCCTGTGGGAAAGTCAATAGGAGTTAGCCTCAACCATTGTTAGCAACAGGAGGCACACTGCTACTGTAGACTGCAAGGAATGTTCTTGGTGTCTGTTCTACAAGAAATCAGGATCTTGAGCTTCTGTGCTCCTTACAGTGGCCTTAGGGGGAACCTACTACTACTGTTTAGCTAAATGGTCATGTTATCAAATTGCCTTCAAATACTCGTGTTTATATACTTCATCAGAAAAGTGTCTTATTGCAGTTGGTGGTAGTCAATACAGAAACTCATAAATGACCAAAATGTTGGGATAAGTGATGGTAGAGTGTTCAATCACTGAATGAGACATCTATCACACCCTTTTAAGACTCAGGGACTTTGGTGAAAGTGTGTGGAAAGATTGTAAAAGCCAGGGATGGAATGATGGTTCAATGGTAAAAGTGGTTGCTGCCAGGCCTCAACACTCAACAACTGCTGCCAGGCTTGGAACAGTAGAAGGAAAGAACTGATTCCCACAAATTGTCCTCTCACCTACACACACACACACACACACACACACACACACAGAGGCACTCATGCATACACTAAATATTGGAAGAAGAAAAAGAAGAAGAAGAAGAAGAAGAAGAAGAAGAAGAAGAAGAAGAAGAAGAAGAAGAAGAAGAAGAAGAAGAAGAAGAAGAAGAAGGCGGCGGTGAGAAAAAGATGGGGGAAATGTGCAGTTTGGTAAGGAAAAAATGGATGATTTTTGAAATTCATTAATATGGCTATTTGAACTTTGAACAGGAAGAAGAATGGTTTGTATATTTATGTTGGTTAAAATCTATGCTTCCGAGGTGGGTGCCTGGATATATAACTAAGTTGGTAGTGTGCTTATCTAATCTGCATAAAGTCCTTCATCACATAAACTGGGCATAGTGGCACACGCCTGTAACCCTCAGATACATAGCAAGTTTGAAAACAACCTAGGTTACATGAGATACTATTAAAAAAAAAAAAAAACCAAGACCAAAACAAAAAAAAAATCACTAAGGGGAAGGACTGCCATTTCAAGTAAGCAAAACAGTTTTATGATCCTTAGTTTCACTTTTCCATAGTCTTGTGCCCTTGGGAAAGTCATGGCAAGACCCCCCAGGTCAATTCTTTTCATGTCTGAAATGTGTATCTAAACTAAATGTCTATGAAGAATCTTTTAGCTCTCTCATGGTAGGGTCAATGTCAATCCACTTGTAAGAGTCCAATGGTTAGAGAATAAAGGCAGGATATCTTCAGATTTTGCTGAACTCATTCCATCCCCTGGATTTTCTCACCTTATTTTCAGCCCAGGCAGGCTAAAGATACTTCAGGCATGGAGCCAGTCGTTTCTAAGAACCTTCAGCCAAAGTAGTTGGGAGATCAGCAATTCTATCAACTCCTAAGAAAGAATAAAACCTCTGCAGCTGAGTTCAAGGTCACCACTTGAAAGTCAGTACTCAAATCAAGCAGGCAGTCTGCTTAAACACACCCAGTGTCATCAAATCAATAAGCCACCAGAGATTTCTAACCAAAGAAGGGGCTAGTGGAGCAGGTCCTCTTTCTATCTCTCCTCAAATATGTTTGGCTAGAAAACAGAGGAGATTAATGAGCTAGACAGGAATAGCTCCGTTAGTTAATCTGGCCAGACTAGTGGTGACCTTTTCTCCACTGCCTTTTCCCCTACTGAGGTCCACATTTCCCCAAGGTCATTTTCAATCACAAATACGGAAACTCGAGACCCCAATGTGGAATTCCAGTTTCTGGTATCATCAGAGGGAAGCCTTTGCCTTATCCAACAGGACCCATGTAACCACAACAACCCCAATAGGAGTCAGTGGCAGACACTGATCCAACCCTAAAGGAGAGGTTAAGTCTGTCTATCCCTTTGGAAACACAAGAGAAGGATTCCAGGGATTCCTCAGACCCAAGCCTGACCAAGAGGTATCCATGATCTCTGAATCTAGAACCATTTTCCATTTTTAAATCTCCCCTTCTTCCAGGATTATCAGCAATAGGCTTTGCTCCCTAAGTCAATTTTTCCTGATTTATAATACAGAAGAAAACATTATCCAAATGCTGTCTCTGTTTCTAGCACTCCATTACTCTCAGAGAAGTATTAATATGTATAACTGTGGGATTGTATTAATTAGGCCTATCTTTACTTATTTATTTTACTTTTTGATTTTTTTTTTCCTTTTAGGAGTGTGTGTGTGTGTGTGTGTGTGTGTGTGTGTGTGTGTATTTGTGTAATGTCTGCTACCAAGGATGACTTCGGGTATCATCCTGGATTGCTTCTACCTCCTTTTGGCTTTGTTCTGGGATTTCCCAGGGCTCCATCTTCCAGAGCCAGAAGTGTAGGCCACGACCATTTTCACCTGATATTTTTGCGAACTTAGGTCCTTCTTCTTGCGAGGCAATCTTAACCCCTGAGCCATTTCTTATTTTTTGAGACAAGAGTCTCATGTAGTCCAGGCTGGCCTCCAACCTGATTCAGTAGGATGACCTTGAACTCCTGACCTTCTGCCTCCACTTTCCAAATGCTGAGAATATTACCAACACTTCTGGCTTTTTTTTTTTTTTATTCAATTGTGCGTGTATGCATGTGTGTGTGTGTGTGCATGTATGTATGTGTGTGTAGAACCACGGACGAATTCAGGAACCACCATGGAACGCCTCCACCTCCTCCTTGTTTACTCTGCCCCAGGATTCACAAGCTCCGCCCTACCAGGACCAGAAATGCAGCCCCCCCCCTTCAGCTTGGCATCTATACGTGGGATCTAGGATCCGAACTCAGGACCTTCTGCCTGCAAGGCAGAGGCTTAACCCCTGAGCCACCTCTCCAGCCCCTGGCTTTTGTTTTTGTTTTGAATCAGGGTCTCACAGGTTGGCATGCAAATGTGTACTCCATATGGCTTCAGACTTGGAATGATCATCCTGCCTCAGTCTCCTGAGTCCTGAGATTATAAGTGTGCATCACCACACCTAGCTTAGACTTATCTTGTTTTGTTTGCATGTGTGTGGGCACTACACAGGTGTATGCATATGTATATGTAAGTATGTGCATCTAGTGTGTACGTCTAAGGAGGCCCGGAGGTCAATCTCCAATGTCATTTCTTAGGTGAAATCCACCTCGTTGGTCTGGATCTTGCCAAGTAGGTTAGACCAGCAGGACATTGAACCTCAGGGAGTTACCTGTTTCCACTTCCCCAGCCCTGAGATTCCAAGTAATTGCTACCATGCCTGGTTTTTAATTAATTAGTTAATTAAAAATGTGGGTTGTGGAGCTTGAACCCAGATTCTTATGCTTGTACTTCACTGACTGAGATATTTCCCCAACCCCCCCTTCTCTTGTCTATTTGTTTCTCTTTCTATGTAGTCCAGGTTGGCCTCCCAATTTGTGAAGCTTCCTACCTTCTCAGTGCATGGATTAGGATTACAGACATGTGCCAACCACACTCAGCCAGTAAAACCTATCTTTGTTTTAACAAAAGGGCAGAGGATTGGGAGGTAGAGACAGGATGATTAGAAGTTCAAGATCATCTTTAGCTATTTAGTAAGTAAGAGGATAGGCTGGACTTCACCATACTCTGTCTCAAAAAAAAAAAAAAAAAAAAGATTCAGGAAAAGAAGCTAACTCAGGAGGCTGGAGAGGTGGCTCGGGGGTAAGCCTCTGCCTTGCAGGCGGAAGGTCCTGAGTTCGGATCCTAGACCCCACGTATAGATGCCAGGCTGAAGCGGGGGCGGTCTGCGTTTCTGGTCCTGGTAGGGCGGAGCCTGTGAATCCCGGGGCAGAGTAAACAAGGAGGAGGTGGAGGCGTCCATGGTGGTTCCCGAATTCGTCCGTGGTTCTACACATACATGCACACACACACACACATACACACGCACAATTGAATAAGTAAAAAAAATAAAATAAAAAAATAAAAAAAAAGAAGCTAACTCAGAGGTCTTTTATTTTGGAGAGAACTGGCACAATCTCATTTTGTTTTGCGAGGAAATTCCCTCTTCCAAGTTAATGCTTTTACCAGGAAGATGGTAAAAGGAAGTGGAACAAAGATGGGGGGCCCAGTGGGAGAAAGGGCAAATGCTGACCAGCCCTTTTCTGAGGGCTCAGTTTCCTCTGCACAAGCCTCCTCTTGGCACCCAGATAACTTTCCTGTCTGACCATACTTGGCTCTGGCTCCCCTCGGCCCCTCACCTCTCCCTTACTTGGCTTGGCTCCCATTTTAGGTCTTGTTTTCCATCCCAAGCGGCCACTCTAACACCTGTCCAGAGATGTCAGAGATGTCTACAAACTTCTTAGGAGCTCGATGGGGCTTGGCTAGGAGGGGTAGTTTTAGACCTTATAGTGATATGTTCACTCTATTTTTTTTTTCTTGTGGCTCTTCAGATTGTTTTCCTCTTTTTTAAAAAAAAAATACCTATTTACTCACATTTATTTTGGAGACAGTCAGGGTCACATATAGCCTAGGTTGGCCTCAGACTCTCTATATAGCTGGGAATAACCTTGAACTTCTCATCCTCCTGCCTCTACCTCTCTAAGTGTTGCAATGTTTTATGCAATGTAAGGACTGGACACAAGGCTTTGAATATATTAGGTAAGCCCCCTATCAACTGTACTACATCCCTAACTCCTATTTTCCTCTTCTTGACTCTATCTCATGCCTTGCCTTTTTAAAATTTTAGTTATTTAGTTATCTAGCTAGTCTCATCTTCCTATTATTAATGAATACAGGACTCATCCAAACAACTTAAGGGAAAGAAGGGTTTATTCTGACTTGTGATTCTTGGTTATACTTCATTAGCATGGTAGGAGAGTTTATACCAACATCAGGAGCTGGGGGAACCAGCTATATCTTATCTGCAGGAATTGCTGAGAGAGGGATGTATTTTCTTGTTTTCCAGCGTGCTCAAGTTGATCAACTGAGGAACAGAGGAAAACAAAGCCTGAGAGAGGCAACTAGGCTAAACTAGCTTGCAGACATTAGGACCCTGTATGGTTTCTTCCTGTGGCCTCCATGCCCAAAGAATGTCCAAGATAGTGAACCAGCTCACTTCATTTTATCTACCTGCCCAGGATGTAGTCCCACCCACCATGGGCTCTGTCTTCCCACATCAGTTTGGTATTCTCTCACAGGCTTGCTTGCTTGCTTGCTTTAACTACTGATTCTTCACAGATGTATCCAAAAGCTCAGTTTGCCACTCTCAAGTTGTCACCTGTAATTTTAGCACATTTATTCAATCAGAGGTTCATGTATTCCAGGCTGGCCTGAAGCTTGCTGTGTAGCCAAGAATGGCCTTGCACTCCTGATCATTCTGCCTGGATCTCGCTAGTCAGAGGACAACTTTGGCAGTTGGTTCTCTCTCTTACCACTATCTAGGCTCTGGGGATTGAACTCAGATTGCCTATTTGCATGCAGGTGCCTTTATCTACTGAATCATTTCACCTGCCCTCCTTTTCTTTTTGAGTCAATGTTCAAACAAGTTGTTCAGGCAGGAGAAACTTATATAGCCCATGCTGACCTCTAATGCTCAATCCTCTTGCCTTCGCCTTCCAAGTGCTGGGATTTCAGGTGTAATCCACCCTATCTGGCCCTCAAAATGTAGTAATATAGTTTCTAAACCAACTCACACTTCTAGGACGAAACCACACAGGCTTCTAATGTCTGCACGATGGTTCAGCCTAGTCTTCTGACTTTGGCTTAAGTTTCCTCTATGCTTAAGTGCATACATTTCAGCTAAAATAAAAATACTGAGAGAGAAACTAAAAACAAAATGGAAAAAAATGGAAGAGAAAAAAAATACTGGAAGAAAATCTCAATGTGATCTCTCTCTGCAATCCCATTTCTCTGCGAGCTTTCCATCAATCTTGGAGCATCTATGCCATGAATTTCTTCCTCTATGGCAAAACAGGATGGACACTATCAGAGAGATGTTTATAGGAGATCAGTGAGATGGCTCTGCAAGTAAAAGTACTTGTGTGCATGTCTAATGACCTAAGTTTGATCCCCAGAACCCAAGTAAAAGTGGAAGGAGAGAACCAACTCCACAAAGCTGTCCTCTGACCTTCAGATATATCACCTCTCTCTCTCTCTCTCTCTCTCTCTCTCTCTCTCTCTCTCTCTCTCTCATACACACACACAGACACACACACACACAATAAAATGAAGTTTGAAAAAAATAATAGAGCAAAGAACAAGAGGACTGGAGGAAGTTGTCTTTTGTATGACAGAGCATCCAGTTTAAAAAGAAGGCCGAGAGAGGATGATATTGGGCAATCTGGTCATCCTTGTCTCTTTCTCCTTCCTCACTCCCACATCTAATTTCTAGATCTCATAGTCAACAGGATCTTCTGGGCTTGCTAGTGATTTCAGCTCTCTTCCAGTCCCTGCAACTCCCAGGCGACCTAGTTTTCTCAAATCAGAGTATCATTTCTTGCCTTGTCAGACATTGTCACCATTTCCAACCTCTCTGACCTCCACAAACATCTCTTCAACTTTCCACAGGGGTAGTAAGCCTAAATTTAGGTTTGCAAAGTCTCAAAATCTGCTCCCAAGCGTTGGAGTCATGAGGTTGCGGGAGTGGTTGGAGCCCTCCTGCATGCCAGCCTGCAGACACAGAGGTGCACGGCCACTGGCAGAATTGCTGCTCTGAAAGAAAAAAGTAGCCATTGCCCACTCCAGTCATGCTTTCAATGATCTATTGAGGTTTGGAGGTAAAAACACTGAGTCTGGAACAGAAAGTACAATTCTGTAGCTAGATGATGGGACAATCTCGAAGGACCATGATCAGAAAGGACACAAGAGACAAAGGATTAGCCATAAATCCAGATGGATGAAGGAGGGAGTTAGGTAAAGTGGCGGTAGGTGGAGGGGAGTCTTCATCTATAGAGCTATATAACGGATACCTGCAAGCTTTCCCTCCCAGCAACTGAATTTCTTCCTCTATCCATCTGTCTAGGAGGTTAAAAATATCCATGCTGATCACCTAACCAGATTATTTCCAAGAACCTGTTTACTGACCACTGATTGACTTGGAAAGGTCTAGTCAGCAGTTCTATCATCCAAAAAAAGACAGAAATGGACCTTGCTTGACATCTCTGGACTCAGGTCACATGGAAGTCACAATCATTCCCCATGTTCTCTTTGCCTCCCTCCTTTACCTATCATTCTGTTGCCTGGAGATGGCCAATCAACTGGTACACAGAACAATCCCAGTGTTCTGAGTCTGTTCATTTTTATCTCCTTATGTAACAGGACCAACAAAGAGCAGGAAAGGATCAAGCCCAGGGACAGGTCAGGATCACACTGGCACCATCCAAATAGGTTAAATTGAACCTCATGGGTGGACTCACCTCCACTGACCCTCATATTACTCCGTGTTGCCTGCCTCTTGGGAGAAGAGTAAATAAGATACATACCTCAAAATAAGATATTCAAGACTCCTCTATTATGTCACATTGTGTACCCAGCACTCTTTGTTCTTTGATTTATCATTCTAAGTGGTAGAAAGCGCATCTCTGGAGTTATACACTGAAAAATAAAGAAATTTCTATTCATTTCCAGAAGGGGACAGGGTGACTCCACAGGTCTATGAAGCACAGTGGGAGTTATAAAAGAAAGTCTACTGTTTACAGAGTTATTTCATGAAATGCTGGATGTAGGAGAGAGAGAGTGTGTATGACACAGAGTATTTAAGTGGGGTACCTCTTCCCTGCTACATTAACATCAGGCTGAGTTATATATCTATTATATACTGATCTCCTCTGCATATTATTTTATTACCCCATTACAGACAGGAAATCAAGAAGAGGAAAATGAAAGTCAGAAATGAAGGATCATGTCTGTAATTTTAACATTTAAGAGGTAGAGATAAAAAAAAAGTAGACACAGAAGGATCAGGAGTTCAAAATCAGCTTTAGGTACACAGTGAGTTCACTGCTAGACTGGATAACTCTATCTCAATGTGCTTGCTTGGGAGGGGGGAGAAAGAGAGAGAGAGAGAGAGAGAGAGAGAGAGAGCACAACAAGTAGAGAATGGTCTTAACTATGATAGGCCAGAGGAAAAGGGCAATCTTTAGAACATGCATCAGGAGAAATTATTCATAGTTGACTCAGGGTCTCTAGCCCAGGCTGTTCTCAAGCTCACTATAGTTGAGAATACCCTTTAACTTCTTCTTCTTTTTTTTATTATTTATTCAATTGTGCATGTATGTGCACGCGCATGTGTGTGTGTGTGTGTGTGTGTGTGTGTGTGTGTGTAGAACCACGGACGAATTCAGGAACCACCATGGACGCCTTCACCTTCTCCTCGTTTTACTCTGCCCCGGGATTCACAGGCTCCGCCCTACCAGGACCGGAAATGCAGGCCGCCCCCGCTTCCTCCCTGCAAGGGGTCTAGGATCCAAACTCAGGACCTTCCGCCTGCAAGACAGAGGCTTAACCCCTGAGCCACCTCTCCAGCCCCGAGAATACCCTTGAACTTCTGAACATTTTGTTTCCACCTGAGCACTGAAATTTTATAGGTCTGTGCCACTATGCTTGTTTTATGCAGTGTCTGAGCAAGCAGGTACTTTACCATTGAGCCATCAAGTTATCTCCCAGCCCACTGCTTTAATTTTCTTCTTGACTTTATTTATATGTCTTGGGAGAAAGATGCATGTGTGCTACGGTGTCTGTATTAGTCAGAAGACGATTTGCAGAAGTCACTTCTCTCCTTCTACCACATGGGTTCTGGGATCAAACAATCCATTGGGCTTGGTGGCAAGCACCTTGGCCCACTGAGCCATCTTGTGCTGCCCCCCTCCCCAGTTATTTTTGGAGACAGCATTTCTCACTGAACCTGGAATTCACCAGTCAGACTAGTTGGCCAGGTAATCCAAGCAATCCTTCTGTCTCCACTTCTTTAACATTAGGACTACAGATTCAAGCCACACATTCGACTTTTATGTGAATTCTGGGAATCTGAATGCAGTTCTTCATACTTGTATGTTACTGACTGAACCATCTCCCCAGTCAATAATTGCTTAAAACAACAAATGAGCAATCTATGGCATAAAGAAATTAAACAACTTATCCAAAGTCACATAGCAGGCATGCAATACAGTAGAAGGCGAGTTTAGATAATTTGGTTCCAAAGTCCATTTAACCACTATTTCTCCTTAATATTATGGAAAGACTGATTAATCACTGAAGCAATTTCCAGGCTCCACACTCGCCTATTGGGACAAGACCTGCAACCCTGGATCTGTAGCCATCTCTGAAAGTGAGTTTTCAGCTCAGGAATGGATGTGAACAGAAAAGGAGGAAAAAAAAATCTTCTTTCTGTTCTCGGTGCTTAGAACAGGAAGGTCAGCTAACTATTTTCTTCACCTACCTTATGCAGTCTACCAACGAGGTGGTTTAAGGAAGAAACTCTAGCAGAAGTCTGTCAGTAGTAGAAAGAATTCATCAAACGTGGGCTGGGAAGATAGCTTAAAAAGCAGGCTATGATGGCCCTTGCTTGTAATCACAGTGGAGGATCCTTGGGACTTACTGGCAGCTCAGCTTATGTGGTCAGCTTCAGGCCAGTGAGACACCCTGCTCAAGAGAAAAAAAAGTGAACAATGCTGCAGATTGACACCCAAAGTTGTCCTCTGGATTCCACATACATGTGCACGCATATGCATACAATCCACACACATGCATACCGAAAACAAAGCAAACGAACAAACAAAAAAAGGAGTCAAATGTCTTCATGTGTCATTATTTTTTTCTGGGGTCTTACATTTCCCTTATGTTCAGAGTTATCAAACTTATCCAAGGACCTCAGTTCTGAAGTAACTATTTTTTCTTGTTTTGCACCTCAGGCTGGCCTCCAATCCACCATGTCATTGAGGATAGCCTGGGAACTCCTGATCTTCTTGTCGCCTCTTAAAAAAAATCTAACTTTTTTTTTTATTTCTAGTAAAGAAAAAGTCCATTTTGAATAACCAAATTTACTTTCTCTAATTTATAGCCAATGCTTTTGTATTATTTTTTTAACTAATAGATAAGGCTACTACTCATAATTTCCATATCCCAAGAATATCTTTAAACATTTGAGCATATTGTTCTGTGTCCTTTTTTTAAATTTTTTTTATTTTTATTATTATTATTTATTCAATTGTGCATGTGTGCGTGCGTGTTATGTATGTGTGTGTGTGTGTGTCCCAACGTCTATACATGGGGTCTAGGATTCGAACTCAGGACCTTCTGCCTGCAAGGCAGAGGCTTAACCACTGAGCCACCTCTCCAGCCCCCTGCATCCTTTTTTGAAACAGGATCTCGTGTATCCAGGGTGGCCCCAACTCACTATGTGACTACACAGGATACTGAACTTCTCTGTGTCTTCCTGCCTCTACTTCCCAAACACTAGGATTACATATGCGCACCATCAAGTTTGGCTTATGTGGTATTGGAATCAAACACAGGGTTCCTATTTCAGCATGCTAGGGTTAGTACTCTACCAACTTAGTTACATCTCCAGCTCTCTCTCTCTCTCTCTCTCTCTCTCTCTCTCTCTCTCTGTGTGTGTCTCTCTCTCCCCTCTCTCTCTTTCTAGTTTCTTCCAGGCTGGCTTGAACTCATGATCCCTTATTTACCTCAGCCTGAGTACTGGGAATACCAATGTGCCACCATGCCCAACTACAAGTTTTCTTCCCCCTTCCCTTTTCTTTTCTTTCGACTTTTTCCAGATCTTTCAATACTGGATTAGACATAATAAATAAATAATCCTCAAAACTAGATCACTTATCATGCCTGTACATGTAGGTCGCGGCTCTTTAAAAATTCAAAGGCATGTTGAGAAGAGCGTGGGAAAGCAAAATGCAAAATATCTACCCACTTAAGACAAGACAGAACTAGGCTGGTACTGAGGGAAGGGCACTTAAGTGTGCCTGTGTGCAGAAAATGTCCCAGGGTGAGCAGAGATTATAAGGAGGGGCAAAAGGAAGTAGAGCAGAGTCTGTTGTATTCTGAGGGAGGGATAGGTTTCCTTTGGCTCAAACAGCTTCAGCTACTTCCTTCCTCAGATAGCTGTGGAAGGAACAACTAGCTTCCTCATGATAAGCTGGGACCGTTTCACACTCTGCTGCTTGAAGCAGAATTAAGAAAAAATAAAGATACGGATTTCACTCAGTAATCACATTTCAGAGTTCAGCAGCTTCATGTGACTCGAGGCTGCTGTGCAGACATAGAGTATTTTTGTCACAGTAAACAGGGCAGCCTCTCAAGCCACTGAGACCTAGCATTGCAGTTCGCCTGCACGGTTGCTGATAAATGACCATCAAACTACTCAAGGGAACAAGGGGTTTATTCAGTCTAGCTTGACAGGAGAGCATGCACCAACACCAGGGCCACACCATCACCACATAACGGGTGAGAGATGGACAATCCTTACTTGCCAGACCAGCATGTCTGGCCAAGTAAACCTCAACCAGCTCTCAGTATTTTATTCACCTGTTCGGGGCCTAGTCCCATCCACCATAAGCTGGGCCTTCCCCATCAGCTAGACAATCTCCTGCAGGTTTGTTCTGGGCTTAACCCAACCACTAATTCTCCACAAATGTGTCCAGAGCTCAAACCCTCAACCAAGTTGACACCTGTGCCTAATGATGACACCCAGTAAGGATGCAACAAGTCTGACTATCTGACTTCTATTCCCAGGACCCATGTGGTATAAGGAGAGCATAAACTCCACAAAGTTGTCCTCTGACCTTCACATGCATGCCATGGACAGCCCACTCATCATGCACACAGACAAATAATAATAACAACAATAATAATAATAACAGTAATAGTAATAAACTTTTTAAATAAAAAGAGAATTTTATTGGTTGAGTGTAATCCCAGCACTCAGAGGCTGAGGCAGGAGCATGCCAGGGGTACAGCCACAGTGAGTTCTAGAGTAGCCTGGATCATCAAGCAAGGCCCTGTCTCAAAAAGGTAAACAGTCAGAAGGAAAAAGAAAACTCTTTTGGATAGTGCTGGATCAGAAGGGTTAGGGTCTCAGGAAGGGGTGGGGTGCCAGTGTGCTCTGATCCTCTAAGATTCCTTTGGTGCAGTTGTCTGTCCCTCCTTGTTCTCATATCAAGTCCCAGCAACCAGCCTGTGTACACAAACACCCAAGCTTCCCTCTTTCCATTTCTTTGTTCTGGCCTCTGGCCTGCTCTTGTCGTTGCTCCACCCTCCAGTCTCTGGAAACCAAGCTGCAGAAAAGAGTTTTCCATCAACTTTGACCTAGTTTGTTGGTCACACATTTCAAGTGGAGGAGCCACTAAATTTTTGAACAGGTAAGAAGTGGGGGAGAAGTTCAGGTGAGAGTCTGCATGGCAAATGGAGAGCTAGACACTGGCACATGAGTAGGAAACAGATAAAGTGAGCCAGGAGGAGGAGCTGGGTGCGTAGCTCAGTTGGTAGAGTGCTTGCCAATCATTCGTGACGTCTTGGGTTTGATCCTCAGCACTACGTAAACTGCACGTGGTACTATGCCTGTAATTCCAGGGTAAAGGCAGAGAGCTACATGAACCCTGTGTCAAAAAAAAAAAAAAAAAAAGACAAGAGAGAACACCAAATGAGTTACAGAAAATGAAAGATAAAAAACATTGACTGAAATGGAAAAAGATTTATTTTCAGTTTCATTCTCTGTTCAATTCACATTATTTTTATTCTGTTTATTTTATTTGTGTGTGTAAGTGTATATGTGACTGTGTATAGAAGAAGGCACTTTAGTGTGTGTCTGAGGAGGCCCAACGGTGACAGGGGGAATCATCCTGGATTGTTTCATTTTTTTATTGCTTTGTTCTGGTGGTTTTCCAGGCTCTGCCATTCTTGACATATGTTTTTGTGTGGGATCTGGGGAGTGGAACTCTGGTTCTTTTGCTTGCAAGACTAAGGCTTTAACCCCTGAGCCACCTCTCCAGCCCCACAGTTTATTTTTATTTTACTACTCTTAGCACTCCTCCTGCCTTTCAGAGGCAAGCTATGCCACCACACTAGGCTTCACAATGATATCATACAGACCTTCTGGGATCCTACCAGTATGTGGAGATCCAAAGGAAAGTCAAATCCTAAAGAGAAGCCTAAATAATATCTAGCTGCAAAGATTTAAGTGGACCAGAAGCCAAAGGGATTGTACATTGGCCTGACAGCTCCATTTCTCATCTGTGTCTCCTTCAGGAATAAAACTATTTCAATTCATGAAATAGTTTATCAGTCAATCATCAATACCCAAAGAAATGGGAGCTGCCAAAGTACATCCTAAGGGATGAGGGTGAGGCTACATATTCAACAAACATTTTAAAAACATTTTATTTATTTAAGAAGGAAAGAGGAGAAAGGGATGGGAGAGGGAGAGAAAGAATGTACAACAAGTGAGCAGGGGTACACATGCCATAACTATTAGGCAGAGAATACAGAATCACATTCAGAAGTCAGTTTTCTCTACCATGTGGCCTGTAGAGATTCAACTCAGGTCACCAGGTTTGAATGTAGGTGCCCCCAACCCACTGAGCATCTCTCTAGTCTTTCAACAAAAACTGAGTAATGGTTATGTAGAACTTCAAAGATCTATCATCTGTCTGTCTGTCTGTCTATCTATCTATCATCTATCTATCTATCTATCTATCTATGGAAAGAGATAATCAAGACAGACAACTGCATCCAAAACATCTAATATTTGTATAACTCTAAATTCTTAAAGTATGGAATGGTTTATTCTTATCAGCAGCAGATTTACATTAAGAAAAATCCCTACAATAAAAAAAAAAGAAGTTATAAAAAAGGGAACCTCAGTCAGGCGTGGTGGTACACCCCTACAATTCCAGCACTTGGGGAGATGAGACAGGAGAATAGCTGTGAGCTTGAGACTAGCCTAGGCTACAGGGTGAGAACCCATCTCAAATAAAACCAAACCAATCAACCAAAACAACTTTCTCCACTGGCCTTGGTGCAGCAAACTGGGGCTTCTGCCAGTTCTCATCCTATCCACTCTTAGGACTTACTTAGGGTGTCTGCTGAGGGTGAGGATCCAAAAGCCATGATCCTTAGGCCAATTTCTGTCTATCATCTGAGTATTTAAACATCCATTTCTCTTATGTTTCTGGTATTTCTGTCTCCCAGACCCAGATCTCTCCTGGCCTTTGTGTAAGTAATAGTTCCCAACTTCATTCCAAAAATAACCTCAACCTTTCCCTTCCAAATCCCCTCACAAAGCTGATTCCTTTGAATTTAAGAACTTGTAGCAAGCTGACAAGATAGCTCCAGGGGTAAAGGTGCTTGCTGACTTGAGTTTTATCTCCTGAAACCTACATGGTGGAAGGAAAGAGCCAAAACTAATCCTCAGGCCTGTCACATGCATCCCAGCATGCACCTCTGCATGCAGGCATTCACACACAGAGGAGAAATGTGAAAAACAAAACAAAAAACCTAATTAAGCTAGGAGTGATAGTCTACGCCTTGAATACCAGCACTTGGGAGGTGGAGGCTGGAGAATCAGGAGTTCAAGGTTATCTTTGGCTACCTAAGTTTTGAGACCAGACTGAGGTACATGAGACCTGTCCATTATTGAGGTTACTGACTTCCAAGTCTTCCTCTGACTTCTACCCCTATGTCATGCCATATACATGTCTTCTCTTTAAAAAAAAAAAAAAAAAAAAAAAAGGCCTGGTCCTCCAACACCCCACCCCTTATTAAAACAAATGAAAAAACTTATCTAGCTGTGGATGTGAGAAATATTTTCACCAGATCTCACTACAATTCTTCTAGAAATCAGAATGGAATGTCTTCTCTCCCCCTTTCCAGCTAACTACACTAAGGTTGATGAAGGTTTTACAAAGTAAAGCTTTTATCACATAGACAAGAAAACACTTCTTTGAACCATTAAAAAACTTTATTTTTATTTTTTTACAAAGGATATACCCCCATTTTGGGGTGAAAATATATCTGGTTAAGTACAAAATATAGTTTTTTATCATACAAAAATGATACACAAAATACAAAAAAAAAACATAAAAATGAAACCACTTTCAGCCTATATACACTCTGGCTGTGATAATTTCAGAAAAGGGAGGAAGGAGCTCAGTGCTCTGACACAGACAACAAACAAAGTGCTAAGGCGAAGTGACTGAGTGGTAGTGGCTGCATGAGAGGGGCTGAGATGGCCCTTCCTCCCAACACTGGGCAAGAAACGGGTCTGAGGGACTCTCACGGAGGCCTGCCCTGCAGTTTCACTGCAGCCTCTGGAGGTTCTGGTCAATGTTGGTGCATTCCTGATCCAGTCTCCCTGGGAACATCTCAATGGGCAAGGCTGACAGCAGCTACCCTTCATATGGTTCCGGTCAGAATTACATAATTCTGTTCATTGGGTAAAGAGTTTCAAAACGGGCTTTGTGTCTATCAACGGGTTTACCCTCTATAGGATATACTAGTAGCTTGCATCTATACTTGAAAGAAAACGAAAAAATCTGACAAGAACTAAAGTGCTGAGAACATATCCTTAGAATCAATTCTAAGAAATCACAGAAAAAGAAAAACATTCTCCCATCTAAATAAAGGAGAACACAGTGCAACAGGCTGGAAAATGGCCTTTATGATCTTTGGTGGGGCATAATGAACTGCTTTAAGTGAAGTTGAAGTACACTCTAAGCAAAGCTGCCTCAGAGCACCTTCCCTTGTAAACCACAGGTCTCGGGAACTCTCCAAAGTTCACAAACATCAGCCTTTAAAGTTTTTTTTCCTTCTGTTAAATGTGTAAATCAAAAGGGGAATACTGATTATAAAAAATTAAAAAAAAAAAAAATGAAACCTCCTCTTCCAAAATTGTGGCCACGACTTTCCTTTTCCTAGTATGTTAAATTGGCCTTGCCCAATATGGCACAGAAGTTCATGGTTTGCTGTTTTAACAATCTATAATTCTCTTTTAAAAAAAAATCAAACATGAAAAAGATCATGCCAGAAGGCTTATTATACCCTGACTGAAAACTACTAAAAATGTCTTTATTTCCAAGACCTGAGAAAGTCAACTGGGTCTGAATTTTTCTTGGGTGTTTTAAATCCATCCAGCAAACACTCCTATACCAGTGTCGGTGCTGACTGAGGACAAGTCCACACTATCTGAGACCGGGAAATTGCCTGCTGATCACTACCCACACTGGGGAGTCAGAGGCTGGGATAGGCCCACACCCCGCTGTAGAGACATGGGAGTCTCTGCCAGGAAGAAGCGGCAAGAAATAAGTAAAAATGGCTGCTGCTTTTCCTCCGCACACTCACTGCACATTGTTGTTAAGGATGCACGGATCCACCTGGGAAAAGAAAGAAGAGGACATTTAGTTAGCTGGCGAGAGCCACCACCACCTCCTTTAGTAATTCCCAACTTCTAATAGAAGCTCTTAGGACAAATGCTACCCCCATAAAAACAGCAATACACACCTCAGTATACGTGGGTGGTGGCATAAACTTGAATTCAGGTGCGTACATAAAGATAGGGCTGTCTTGAGAACCATCTGCATCTTCCAACAGTGGAGTTGTGGGGCTCTCCAATCGGTGGTCTTCAGGAATGATATCCATGTAGCAAGGAGGAGCTATTGAGAGAAAACATATGGAATAAGTACTTTAAGGAATACCACCACACATGCACACTTTCACAAGCCTAAGCACAGCAGAGGGGAAGGATAGACAGTAGGTCTGGCTCACCTTCTGGGGTATCAGGGATGTTTAGGTCAATCCAACTCATTTCAGAGCTGGTTCGGCTGGCCATGCTGGAGGTCCGGCTGCTCAGACCTGACCTGCTGCCAATCACCAGGGGTAGGTCGAGGATGACTTTCTTGGACCCAGGAACACTAACATAGATCTAGAAAGGAAGGAGACGGTTTGTTAGATGGGTGGTCTTGTGAAACACCGCAGCTGTAAACAGGTAAACAGTATCTCTCTTAGAACCAGCTCTCTGCCCACCCCACACTCACCAGCAAGAAATATTCAACTCGAAGGATGTTGCAGCCCAGGATAGATGGCCTGATCTTCTGTACCCGAAGGCTCTTGCCACGCCAGGATGCACAGGTCCCTGAGATAATATGATTGCCTCTGACTGATGACAACTTCTGAGTTAGAACCTTGGTCTGGCCATTGGCAAGGTAGGTGTGGCGGGCCACAATAGCTGCTTTGGGGACCACGATGCGGGAACATGTGTTCTCAAAGTCGGCATGGATGGAAATGTCATCACCTGGGATTAAGAAAAATGAAAACGTCTAAGTTAATATCCACTACAGAAAATGACCTCTGCTCTACATCTACCCCGTGACCTCACACCATCCCCTGCTATAATATCTACTATTTGAAACACTAAATTTTTACCTTCGCAGAATCCTTTTCTGTCAATCCGAGCAGACACAGACACCCGCCCATCAGGAATGAACATGCAGGACACTTTCTTCTCTTTTTTAGCAGATACTGGTTCCTATGTAGAAGAAAGAAGCAGTGTTTTGATACACTTTCACACCCAAGACATCCAGCTTAATCATCTGGTGACCAAGGAAAACACAATTTTAAAGCGAATCTCACCAGTAAGTCGGGGGTATTGACATCCACTAGATCCATCACTTCAAAGTTTTTCTTTGCCTCTTGAGTTGGCTGGCTGGGACGGTCAAGAAAAGCCTTCACCCAGTAGTCTACACAACCGTATTTTCCTTTGAAAGATGTTCCCAGAGGCCTGTGTCCAAACAATGAAGAAAAAAAAAATGGTGAAATGATCTCCAAGAACAGCAAGTGGTCAAAAGAGGGGACAGGATTGAGAACAAGGGAGTCTGAAAGAGGTGCATTTTGTTGACACTTACCCTTGAGGAAGCTCAAAGCCGAACTTGTACTCGTATTTGTTTCCAGGTCTCATGATCACCATCTCGTTCTCACCTGATGGGAGAGACAAAAAAGTGCCCATTAGGTTTTGTGTTACACTTACATCGCATCTGTGTGGTGAGGCTAGACACAGCGAGGGTGTTTTAGGGCTCCCATTTCAACTCTTGTGCTCTTCAAAGACTTTTATGCCTTTTCTTTGAGCAAAAGTTGCAAAATCCTCCAATATTTAAAGGCTCACCCAATACAGTCGCTCCAGGAACTAGATCAAGACCAAGCAACTTAGGCTTCTAGCAATTTTTCTGTAACAGTCAAGGCAAGAACCTTGGGCACCACCTTTAATGGTCTTAGTGCCTAAGACCACTGTAAGATCACCCTTAAGGGGAACCAGGAATGTCTGCCCTTAAGAAACTAAAAAACAGGAACCAACATGTCCAACCACTCAAAGAGACAACTTAGAACACTTATTCTTTTCAAATCTTCAATCTGCTGCCACTGATCCTCCAACAAAGAACAAGTGGATCAAATACCTGTTGGCTGCTCTTCCAGGCGAAGTGTGTCTTCATAGCGCAGGTAGTCCAAGGTCTGCTTGCATTGCTGGGATCCCTGCATCCACAGGACTTTGGCCACTCCACAAGCCAGGACCCGGACGGCTTTGACTCGGGTTACTTCACACACCTCCACTATCACCCGGCCAGCCACCTTCTCCCCACTGCCATACACCTTTTCGGGGTCGTTAAAGACCACCTCGAAAGACTTGATCTTCTTGAACATCACCATGACTGGGGTGAGTTCGTTGGTTCAGGAGAAATAGGCAGCAAAAGAAAAAAAACCCCGCTCAAGTTTCAAATCTGAAGACCCTTAGAAATGACGATTTCACTCTCCCTAAGGAAAAGAGACCTTAGGCAAACAAGGCTTTAAAAACAAAATTTAAAGAAACCCGCAAACTTGTCTCAACTAAGTTTTCGGAAAGGTTGTCTGAAAAAAGAAAAAAAACGCGCAAGAATTTTGCTTCCCCTCAGGGGCTGCCAGGGAAAACTCCAAGCTCCGGATCGCAGGTGAGATAACTGCTCACCACCGGACCCAGCAGAGAATTTCCAGCAGGAGCCGGAAACGGCTCTAATATAGTAGTCGGCGCCTACGGGGCCACGCGAGTGCCGGCCCGGAGGCTCGTGCTGTCCTCGTGCACAGCTCTCCCATTGGCTGCCTAACCCTTGTTTACCAGGCGCTCCACCAATCAGTGACGCGTCAGGGGCGCGTGGACACTGTGTGCTCCTGCCCGGGCTGTTGCTCAGCGTGAGCCCGCTTGCCGGGAGAAGGGGAGGGGGGTTGCGGGGGATCGCGGGCGGCTTCCCCCGGCAGGTGGAAGCAGGTTCGGGGGGGGGGGGGACCCTGGGTCCTATCCCGGGCCAGTGCCATCCAGAAGACGCCTGTGGATTTTGCTGGTATGGGAGCAGCGCCTCTTATCCGCCCCCCCCCCCTTTTTAAGACACAAGAAGAAATGTGCTTAGGAGAGAACTTCATACCGGGTCTTAGTGCAATTAGAGACGACCCTGGCTCACCATGGCCAGTCTATGAAAAACAAATTTAGAGCTGCTTCAAGATGGGGCGGAAGCGGGAGGAGGGGGTGCAGATGTGTTTTGTTCAGAAAGATCCCCTTTGTTTCATCTCTTGCACCTCCTCTCTTGAAGAACAAAGAGCATATCTCTGGAAGGGAGGGAGAGCTTGTCACCTTTGTTTTTAAGTCATTTGCAGCCCTTATGGGAAAGCAGGTGCAGGAGACTGATAGGTCCCCTTGCTTTCGAGCCCTATGGGACTCAGGTTGTGACCTCACCCCTGTACCTTCTATTTTGTTCTTTCTGTTCTCTGGAACGGAAATCGTGAGGGAGTGTCCACATCCTGTCGCTTATCCCCACATCTCTTCAGTGTCTCCTGCGAAATTGGGGAACACTGTGTCTGTTCCCCCATTTACCTCATCGCTTCTTTAGTGAGGTGTGTCCTTTAGATTCCAGATCGCTCTCCTGTCCTGGCTTCTCCAGGAAAGAGGGGGAGGGAACAGTGTACACAACAAGAAATAAAGGAAAAGAACATATCACTCTTCATTTTCTGAGTTGCCTTTGCTCTCCCCCCCCCCATCTGCCAGATATCTGAGGAGCTGTCGCCTGAGAAATTATTCCTAAACATATTAAGAAAATCATACATGCAGAAGAGAAGGGATTCTGCCTTCCTCTTGTCTTTGATTCCTAGACCCCTCCTATATCTGTGTTTGAGAGGTCAGGAGATTATTACCTCATTCCTTGTGCTAGAAAGAGGAAGCTAATGCCCCCTCTTCTTCCCCCCAATTAAAGATGGGGAAGTAAAATAAGCCTTTGAGTATGGAAGATGTCTAACTTCTGCACAAAGAAAACCATGTTCCTTGCTGTTAATCTCCCTTCCCTCACACACCTTAACTGGGTTGACACCCTCAGGCTAACAAGTCACAACTCAACCCCAATATTAAGCAAACTCAGAATCATAGTTAGAAAACACATACACAACAAGCCCCAGGAACATGTTGATCTTTAGGGTGTGTGGGTTTGTTCTAGAAAGTTAACCAATTATGCTTAAGGTGTTTGCAGCTGATATACAGGAATAATTATTAAGAGCAAAGAAGATTGGAGTCTCAAGTCATTTTACAGGTCCAAAATTGTGACATCTGGGAAGATGCTAGGAGTCTGATGGCATGAACATCAAAGTTTTTACCAAACCCACAAATCAGTAGCATTACACAGGGTGCTGTGTAACTACATAACATTTGAGGAGATGGGAGGAAAAGTGACTGGTAGTGGATCAGAGGGTATTGATCTGGGCTATCTTAGAGAAAAGGGGATGCTGATATTTACTTGAAGATGTCTACGAAGGACATGAACAGCTGTCTTTTGTCACTAGTGACTTGTTCTTCCCCTTTTGCAGCGCTCGGTACAGACCACTTGTACTTGTTTGCTCTGCGTTGGGCCAAAAAACTGTTTGACTTTGGCAGCAGCTGTCTACCAGGCCTACAGCCAAAGCATGTTCTAAATTGGCTGTGGCCTGGACAGAGTTGTTTATAACCTTTCACCTGGTATTCTGATGAAAATTTGTCTCTACTCTCCTCCCCCAGTCTCTCAGTTCTTAGGTCAAAAGAAGAAGAAGAAAAAATTTTTTTTGTAAACTTCTACTCTGTAAACAGGGTACACACACACAGTGCCTGGGAGAGGGAACAGGACAGACATGCCCAGAAAGAGCAGCAAGTAGGGCTTGGTCCAGAAGTTTAGCCCATTAGGTCATGGTTTACCTGCCTCTTTCCCACCTTGTTCAGCGTAGTGCCAACAGGAGACCAAGTGGTGACTGTCCTTTGTTTGCTTTACTGTAGATGACATTGGGAAAACCAAAACCTTGAGGATTGAGGTACCCTCTGCCCCACTGCTGGACAGAAAGAAGACAGTGGGTGTGGTTTCTCACATTTAAGGCTCCAAAGACTCATTGCTCTGAATGCAAAACAAATGGATTTCTTGTTTTTTAATCCCTCTGTTGTGACCCTCCACTGTCAATTTGTCTTTGCCTTTATCTACCTCCTTCTTTCCCTGTTTTTTCCACTAAGGAATGTTGGTTTGTAGGCAACATGTTTAAATGAGTGTGGGATTTGAGACTGTTCATTTGTGTATATGACTCCAAGTCATATATACAGAAGAATGCCTTAATAATTGTACAGCATTTTAGAGTTCAAAGAAACATTTGAAAAAAAAAACAAAAAACACAACAGGGTTTTGTGACTCCTACACTGGCCTCTAACTTGTTGTTTCTGAAGATGGCCTTAATTTGAACTTCTCTTGCCTCCACTTCCTGAGTGTTGGAATTGCAAGAGCACAACCATACCTAAGGATCAAACCCAGGGCTTCATGTGCCCGGGGCCAACACTCTTGAATGACAGTCCCAGCTCAAGAACTAGTTTCTTTAAATAATTATGTCAGTAATAATGTATTTGTAAAGTCATCTGTCATTCCAGACAGGATTTAAGATTAGATTATTTCATTAACTTCTCATAATAACCCAGTGGCTCAAAGCTAATTAAATCAGGCACAGAAGGTGAAGTAATTGGTCTGAGGTCACAGGTTTTGTAAGTAGAGCAAAAACTTGAACTCCAGGCCTGTCCAGTTTAAAGTATGTTCTCAATGGGCAGGTGGCTCAGTCCTGTAAACCCAGCACTTGGGAGGGTGAGGCAGGGGGACCGAACACCAGTTCAAGGCTAGCTTAGGCTACAAAGTGAGTTTGTGTGAGACCCTGTCCAAAACAACAAGAACAAAAAAGTATGTGTTTTTAATGTATCATTCTGCCTCTCGCTGCTTCGACATGTAGTATCCTGCTTAATCTTTATAGTAACTGCTGTAATGTAAAGAATGCAAGGCAAAACTCTGAGAATGTTGGTTAGAGAATTCAAACTAGATCCCTTATCTTGGTTAACTGACTTGGCATAAGACATATATCTAGTATCTGTTGGAGCCATTCCAAACCTTTTTTTTTTTTATTTTTAATTTAGGCACAGTCTTGTTTCGTAGTCCAAGTTCTGCTTGCACTTGACTTCTGATGACATGTATCTTGGACCATTCATGCTGGGTGACTAAAATGAGGGAAGACTGATAAGGGAGGCCTCCTGTGTGAAAATACTTATTCTGGAAATCCACATTTCCTTTCTCTCTCTCAATGTCTCTCTCTCAACAAGGTCTTACTATGTTGCATAGGCTAATTTATGTAGTCTTGTGTTCACTTGATCTTTCTGCCCGACTATTGAGTGCTGGTATTGCAGGCATAAACCACCACACCTGGCTTGAGACTTTTAAAGAGAGAAACCTACACCAGCTCTCTATTGGCTGCATGCATCTATGGTCTGCTTTCTGCTCCTCCGGGGTTTTGAGGTTTTCAAGGTTTCCAGAAGACACCAAAGTGGTTTTTTTTCTCTCTCTAAGTTATATTCTCTTTGATGCTTGTGTTATTTGAAACAGGAAAGAAAAAAAAATTAGGGGACTAGTAATGTAGCTCAATTGGTAGATGCAAAGATTCCTGGTTCAAATTTCCATTTATTCCCTCAAAGTCAGCACCAACGAGGCAAATACATACACCAATACAAAAACAAGCCCTAACATTAATTTAGACATTCATCTTGATTTTTGGATTTTATCCTTTCCTCTTCTAGTAGCAATTCTATTATTTTTCCTTTTCTTTTTTTTTTCTTCCCCCTATCCCCTTAAAACTTCATAATGGCTTCTCCTTGGTCCTCTCCTTTTGTAAAAGCTTCTTTGGTAGTTATTTTTTGTTGTGTGAGAGTGTGTAAAATGAGTGTGTTGGGGAAGGACACACGTGTCTGTACACATGTGGAGGACAGAGGACAAATCTTGTGGTGTTAGTTTTCCCTTCCACTTTATGTGGGCTCTGGGATTGAAGTCAGGTTGTTAGGCTTGTTCAGAAAACACCTTCGCCCACGGAGTCACCTCACCAGCCCCTTCCTTACATGTTGCTCTTCATTTTGTCTATCTGTATAGCTCTCTTTGTAAGTACCACGAAAATCTGTACTGTACCATGGACTCAGTTGATAGACTACTTACCTGACATGCACGAAACCCTGGATTTGACCCCTAGAACTGCATCAATCAGCTTGTTTGTGCTTGTTATCCCAGCAAGTAGAAGCAAAAGGGTCAGAAGTTCAAGGTCATCCTAAATTACATAGCAAGCTTGAGCTACACAACACCTTGTAATGAATTTATAATTTTCCAATGCACATATTTTAAATATATCCCAGACTGGTCTTAAATTTACTATGTAGCTGAGGTTGGTCTTGAATTCCTGATTGTCCTGTCTCCCTTTTTTTTCTTTTTAAAAATATTTTATTATTTATTTATTCTTGTGTGTGTGCGTGTGTATTAGAAGGCACTGTGTGTTCCTATGGAGAACCAAGGTTGACTTTAGGAATCGTGCTGGATTGCTTCTACCTCCTTGCTTCACTCTGGGATTTTCCAGACTCGGCCCTGATGGGCTGGAAGTGTAGATCACTGCCATTTGTGCCTAGCGTTTTTTACGTGGGACCTGGGATCAGAACTCAGGACCTTCTGCTTACCGGGCAGAGTCTTAACCCCCTGAGCCATTTCTCCAGGGCCCCCTCCCCTTTTTTTTCTTAAAACAATGTCTTTCTTCATAGCCTTGGCTGGCCTGGAACTCATTATGTAAGCCAGTCTGGGCCTGAACTTTCAGCAATCTTCCAGCCTCTTGTCTCAAGTAGTAGGGTTACAGGTACATACCACTATATCTAGCTGTTTTTGGAAACAGGTCTCTTGACTCAATGGTGTACACCTATAATCCCAGCACATGGGAAGTAGACACAGGAGTTGAAGTTGAAGGCCAGCCAGAACAGCATACCAAGACTGTATTCATCTGCCACCCCCCAAAAAAGGAACTTGAACCCATAGTAATCCTTCTGACAAAGCCTGTACCAAGTCTTTACCAAGTGCCTGCCCAGCTAAAGACATTTTCTTTTCATTTCTTCCCCGCTCCCAGTGCTACAGGGATTGAACCCAGGGGTTCATAGATGCTAAGGAAGTGTTCTACTGCTGAGAGAGAAACAGAGACAGAGACAGAGACAGAGGAAATATGCCATGATGCACAAGTAGAGTCCAGAGGACAACTTTCAGAAGTCAGTTTTTATCTTCCACCATGTGGGTTTCTAGGCTCCTTACCCACTAAGCTCTCTTTCCTTGGTTTTCTGAGGTTGACCTTGAGCTCCTGATCCTCCTTCTTCCCTTCCCAGTGCTGGGTTACAAGCATGCATCAACACACCCAGCTGAGATTATTTAATTGTTGTTAACTAATTTTTTGTTATTATTTATAGACTTCAACCAGATTAATCTAACAAAATAATTTTCTATCTGCTCCTAGATGTTCCAAAATCTTCTTTCTAAATCCCTGTCAAATGTTTCATTCTGGCATTTCACAGAATGGCCAAGGCTTTCAGTCTCATTTCCCACTGCTTTTTCATGTGAGTGCTGTCTACTTCAGCCAAGCCTTTGTCCTTAATTAACATATGCTACCGTGCCCTCTTCTCTTTGAGTCTTTGCTTATGCTTCTCTCTCTACATGGAACATCTCTCTTCCTTCGCCAGCCCTGGCACTGGAAATCCTATCCACTCTTCTGAAGAATGCTGTTGCTCTATGAAAACTTGATTACTGGTCCTCTCATATTTCACCTGATGGCCAAATATTATCCATGTCTTATAAATCTTCCATGGTATGTTGTTTATAGCCCTCAGATGCCATTCACATGTCAATCACTTATTCTTTCCTAGATAAATGCATTCCTAGAGAATAGGAACTATGTCCTTTAGGTTTTGTGTTCTCCTAGTAGAGTGCTATTCACAGTATAAACTTATATCCAGTTGATAGACTACAGTATGTCCTTAGAGTACAGTATGTGCTGGCTGCGGATCTAGTATTGGTTCAAATCAGTATTGGGTTTTGAACCTCAATTTCAGTTCCTTCTGCAATACTGTAACTTGTTTAACCAGTCCTTCACAAACCTATGGATGAACCAATTATGTATCCAAGCAAGGGGTTAAGGGAGTGAGAGAGGACTTTTTTCCCCTGTGGGGAAAATTGGACTGCGTCAGTGTAACAACATGAAGAAGAAGGGACATTGTGTCCTTAACCCAACTTCCTCTTTTCTGAGAAAGTTTTTCTTTACCAGTCCAAGTATTCAACTGGCTCAGCACTGTCACCCAGTGGGTACTTTGAGGTACTAATGGGTTTCTGAAGTCGAAGAATTGTCTAAAACACATAAGCTTTTGTGAGACATTTCACATGATCTAGAACATTTGCCTGGGAGGCAAAGATGATCCTTGATCGTAAGAAGAAGAAACATATGAAGTAAATGTATTGTTTGTGACTGAGAGGAAGAAAGTGAACATCAGAATATTTTTCCATTTTTATCCAGAACCACAGGTTACAGTATTTTCTTGGTTGGCCTCTCTTACAAAACAAAACAATTGCAGAAGCAATTGATTATCACTCAGAGATGGGCACGTATTTCTGAGGAGAGACTATTGTGATTAAGAGAGTATAACTTAACTTGCCTATGGTCACACATAGATTAGACAAAATTCAACTCATCTGATTTTTATGCTTCAAAAGTGTATTTTTTTATTTGTGTGTGAGAGAAAAACAGGTTTACAAATGTTTACAGCTTTCGTGTGGAGATCAGAAGACAACTTTTTTTTTCTTCCAAGTCAGTTCTCTCTTCACCACATGGACTCCAGGGATCAAGCTCAGGTCACTAGGTTTGCATGATGGCACCTTTACCTGTCTCTCCTTAGTTACAAAAACAAACAAAAATCTTTCCAGGGTTGGAGAGAGAGCTCATTGGTTAAAACACTTGTCAAAAAAGCGAGAGGGCTAGAGACATGGTTCAGGATGTTATGGGTTCATTTTGGGGTCTTTATGTGTGTCCAAGTTCCTGTGTCTGGGAGTTGAAGATTGAAAGCAAAACACTCATAGAGGCAGCATTGATTTGGGGAGAGTAAGAAAAGAATTCACTGACTGAGGAGCAAGGGAGCCCTGGAGAGACTCCAGGAATGGACTCCATGAGAGAAGAATTAGATAGGAACTCATGGAATCCAAATATGGAGTCCCAGGAATGGTAAGAGAGCCGAAAATGGCTGCCAGGGTCAGGGATATCTATAGTATTAGAGGGTGGGAGGCTGGGGGCTTTTCCTCATTGGTTAGCTCCAGTTTCTGCAAATCTGATAGGAGCTTTTGGTTCTCTGCATCTCATTGATCTCTCCTATTGGGCCCCAACCCAGTTGATGTTGTCTGACCTCTGGTTTATCTAAAGTGGAGATCGAATCTCCGTATCCTTTCATAAAACTGTGGATTGGGGCAGGATTAGAGTCAATTCTTCGGGATTCATAGGGTGTGTTCCTTGATAGTAATCCAGCCCTAGGGACGACCGTTGGAGACCTTCAGAGACTGTCTCAGCATGGCTGCTCTGAAACTGCTTAAAGGGTCAAGACTCTGCCTCCCACGTTTAAAAACAAAATAAAAACCTGGAGGAGATGGGAGCAGCCTGCACTTCCGGCCCAGGTGGGCAGAGTCTGGGAAATCCCAGAGCAAAAGGAAGAGGAGGTAGAAGCAATCCAAGATGATTCCTGAAGTTACTCTTGGCCCTTTACAGGGACACACACACACACACAACACCCGCCACGACTGAGATAGAATTCCAGGGTTAATCCCAAAGCTGCTATGTAAGATCCTCCCCCCACTTAAGACCCTCATCTCAGCTGCCTGTAGTTGTCAGTGAAAACTCAGGCTCTGACTTGACCATACAGCACATCCTGTTCTGCAGAAGCCATCTGAGCCCAAAGCGCCACTTTCCCTCTCCCGGAGTCTGCAGGGTTAGCTAAAAACAAAAACCTGCTTGGAAAAATATGTTTCTGTAACTAGCTTGCAGAAGTGAAAGCGCTTACTGCCAGAATAAGATACTACGCAGCCTGCCCTTCTGGGCCTCGGTCTTTTTACCGGGAGATCGGGGCTGTGGTCCACCAGTGGACCTTATCTGTCTGGCCAATCGAATTCCGCCGTATTAATTTAATATATCTAGGATTCCGTGCTGTGTGCTGCCTTCCACGGGCAGCTTTATGAGCCGCCAAGGTCGATTTGTTTGAATTTTTTGAAAAGAAAGCTATCACACGTCAGATTATTTTTCAGAATGAGATACATTTGCCTGGAGTTTTTGAGAGTCAAAACAAGCAAAAAAAAAAAAAAACCCACATCGTTTTTCAAATTTCTTGTCTGTAGAGAAGAGGAAAACAAGCCTTTATCAAGGAATATTAGGTTTGTCGTTAGCATCTCTGAGTTTGTCGTCAGCGGCACATTGAGAGGAGAGCCGCTGACTCCGCCCACCCCGCGTCACGGGTCGCGACCTGCTCAAGATGGCCGCCGCCACACTTCCGGCGCCGCTTCAAGGTAGCCCCGCCTCCTCGTGCGAGTTTGCACCGCGCTGGAGGACGGGAACGTATAGGCTGCCTCTGATTGGCCAGTGTGTGCGACGACCTTTCCCCTCGGAAGCAGTTTTCCGCGGTGCCTGATTCCTCCGCGGCGCAGACGAACAGACGAGCGCTCCAGGCAGAGAAGGCGAGATGGCAGACGTGCTGGATTTGCACGAGGCCGGCGGCGAGGACTTCGCCATGGATGAGGATGGAGACGGTGGGGAGAGTGGAGGCGGCCGCGGGCCCGGGGGCTGGTGCGGGAGAAGAGAGGGATCGGGTGGGCGCCGGCGGGCCGGGGCTCGGGTGCAGTGTCCGCCGCCTGGGGAGGACTGGGGTCGGGGTCGGGCGGTCACCGAGGCTGAAGGCCGTGGGGTGCGCTTCCAGACAGTGTCTCGGGACCCTGGCGGTGGTCGAGAAGATGACTCTTGTTTCTGTTGCCTGCTCTCTGAACTCTGGGCCTGCAGAAAGCATCCACAAGCTGAAGGAGAAAGCCAAGAGACGGAAGGGCCGCGGCTTCGGCTCCGGTGAGCGCGGGGGGCTCGGCATGCAGGAGTCTCATCGGGCGAGGCCGGCGGGTCCGACGCTGTGCCGTGGGACGCGTGGGGAGAGAGGAAGGGTCTTCGGTGATCTGGTTTGGGTTCTCTTTAGAAGAGGGGTCCCGAGCGCGGATGCGGGAGGACTACGACAGCGTGGAGCAGGACGGCGACGAACCGGGACCCCAGCGCTGTGAGTGAGCGGTGACGGTGGGATCTGAGTGTCGAGGCGGTTGGGTGGGAATGGGGTCGTGGGTGGTTTAAGGCCTCAGAAGTCTCCGCCTGCGTCTTGCTGTCCTGCTGGAGTTTTCCTCCGGGTGCTCACACACCCACCCCTTCCTTACCCAATAGCCGTCGAAGGCTGGATTCTCTTTGTCACTGGAGTCCACGAGGAGGCCACCGAAGAAGACATCCATGA
Organism: Typhlomys cinereus; assembly: GCA_023101885.1. Taxonomy (NCBI): domain Eukaryota; kingdom Metazoa; phylum Chordata; class Mammalia; order Rodentia; family Platacanthomyidae; genus Typhlomys; species Typhlomys cinereus. Next base: position 410,014 of record JALPQD010000083.1, on the reverse strand, counting down.
CAAGTTCGCCGAATATGGGGAAATAAAGAACATCCACCTCAACCTGGACAGGCGTACAGGATATTTGAAGGTGCACTTCATGGCTTGACACTCTCAGCCCACATGACCCTTAGGAATCATTGTGTTTGCTGTAGTTGACCAAGACTAGAATTGAAATTGGTTTTGTTAGGCACGGGGTAAGAGAAGCAAAATAGACATGTGTATACTGTAGAGGTATATGATGTGCATTTCATTGCATGAAATGGTAATTTTTCATTCTAAATCTGAAGTTTAAGGTATTGGTTGTGGTATTTGGAGGGGAGGGGGATGACAGTTGTCAGGTTTGACCATAGATGCGTTTATTTGCTGAGCCATTTTACTAGCTGGAAACAGTTTTTGATGCCTGGTGGAATTTTAGACTTGAAGAGATGGATTAGTGGGTAAAAATATTTGCCTCATAACCTTTTAAGATGTGAAATTAAGTCCCCAGAATGTGATTGTGTCCATCTAGTACTCCTGTAGCAACATGGGAGTTGGGGATAGAGAATCCTCTGAACGTCACTAGCTGGGCATGTGCAGAGGCAGAACAAGAAAAAAGACTCCATTTCAACAAGGTGGAAGACTGGGGACAGACCCCTAAAGTTGTCCTTGCTTCCACAGGCACAGAAAAGATTTTTTAATGAGGGGGGAAATGGGGAGTGGTGAGATAGCTGAGTGTGTAAGGTGCCTGCTCACAAACCTGATGACTTGAGTTTGATTCCTGGTTCATAAGGTGAAAGGAGAGAAACGAGTTTCAGAAGTTACACATTAATGTAAAAATATTCAGAAAAAAGTCAATATGTCTCTTTGCCCCAGGGGTATACTCTAGTTGAGTATGAAACCTACAAAGAGGCCCAGGCTGCCATGGAAGGACTCAATGGTCATGATTTGATGGGACAGCAAATCAGTGTGGATTGGTGTTTTGTTCGAGGCCCGCCCAAGGGCAAGAGGAGGTAAAGTGTAAAGGACAAATACTTATCTTGGTGAAGGGAATATGAATGAGAGGCAACAAGGGCATTGTACTGTCTTCTGATGGACTCCTCTCTTTCCTCTTTTCCCTTAGAAGTGGCCGAAGGCGCAGCAGGAGTCCAGACCGGAGACGACGGTGATGGATCCTTTGTTGCCCAATTGGTCTTTGAGAGTGTTTGTTCATGCTGCCTTGGAGAAACAGGGCTTGGGTGGAGCGCGTGTATCTTCATATTTCTTTATAAATAAATGTCCCATTTTTGTTTTTTAAAAACTCTGAAGAACTGTTTTGGGGAAGGCATTATGGATCACTGGGAAGCCACTTACGGTATGGAATTCTGAGTTTTTAGTAGGTTGTATTAGTCAGGGTTTTCTAGAGGAACAGAACCAGCAGAATTTATTAGATTGATTTACGAAATAAAGATTGTTTCAGAAAGACAGCTCAACATTTGTGGAGAGCAGGGTTAGCAGCAAGAATCTTAATAGTGTTAGAGAATAATTCCTATGTTCCTGTATACTGTTAATGATTGATAGTTATAGGGTTAAGTCTTTATTTCTCTCTTTTTAGCCAGGGTCTCAATTTAGCTTGCAGTGGCCTCAGACTTGACATGTTGCTAAGGATAACTTTGACCTTGTTTTCCTTTCTTCTGTCTCTGAAGTACTGATATTTCAAACATGTGCTGGTTTATGTGGTTCTGGGGAAGGAACCCAGGGCTTTGTGCATCTTGGGAAGCTATATCCTCAGCCCCATTGTCCCAAGGACTTGAATGCTTTGGCATCCTTATTGGACGTCTCAGCCATCTCTCCCACTTCATTTTTCAGTCTATGTACTTCAGTGTTTACAATGCCACTTTAAAAAAGTGAAAAATACATCTTGAATATGTATTTTTTCAAGCTTGAATATGGTGCTGAACATGAAGTATATTCTGCAACACAAAAAAATCATGTCTTCTCACATTTTTATAAAAGAATAACAATTGCTACTCCTTCATCCATATTTCTAGCTGAAATGATTTTCTTGATATGTCTGGTAAATTCTATGGGACTATTTTCTTTCTTTCTCTCTCTTTCCTCCTTCTTCCCCTTGCTGACCTTATATTCAATATATTCCTTCCTTTGCTATCACGTTGCTAGGATTATAAACATTTGCCATCAAGTCTGACTGAAAAAAAAATCGTACTAAATAAGCAGGTGCTACTTAAGTTTTTGAGGCTATCTCGGAGTCATCTGAGGCTTTAGTAATAGTCTAATATATAGTAACTTCTGGTCAATAGTAATTCAGCATTTATCAGATTCTATTTGCTGCCTCTCTCCTTTTGATAAATTGCTGGGATCTTTTGGACTGAATCTTAGATTGGTTTGGTTAAGGATACTTTTTAGAGTTGTGGGGTTAGAGTGCCTTGGTTCTGCTGATGTAAACTGAGTTGTCATCCAATAATGGGTTTTTAAACTCTCAGGTATTTTAGGAAAGTGAGTTGAACAAGCATGAGGGACTTTTAGGGCGAGTGAATGGTGTCTGCCAATGACCTGTTTTGTCAACTGCTTAGACATGCTCTGGCTACTCTTTATTTGGAAAGTGGCCTTTCCTCTTCCCCTATTTTTGTGTCTCTTTTTTTTTTTTTTTTTTTTTAATGTGTGTTTATCAGAGGGCACAATGTATGCTAGTGGAGGCGTAAGGGTGACTTTGGAGTCACGCTTTCAAGTTTCTCAGGGTTGTGGCCATTTCCAACTGACGTTTTTTGTTGTTTTGAATGGGATCTGGGCTCCAAACTCCATACCTTCTATTTTCAAGGCAGAGGCTTAACCCCTGAGCTCTCTCTCTAGCCCCCGGTATCCTATTTTCAAAACTCCTTTGTTATCAGATAGCTCATTGAATGACTTTGATGACTTTGTGTCATAGTCTTGCCTTCTACCTCTCTTTTTCTTACATAACTTGCCACTTATATTGTAAACTCTTTTAATGACTGTGACTTGGAACCCTAAATCTAAAACATTAAGTAATTTTCTGCTGTCCCTAATACTAAATTTTTGACAGGAATAAATATATTGTGTGTATATCAGTGGATGTTGTGTGTGCGGTGGAAGCCCAAGAGTGACTTGAGAATCATCCTGGATTGCTCTACCTTCTTAACTGCTTTGTTCTGTTAACTTCCAGGCCTGAAAATGTAGGCTTGCTTCCATTTCTGCCTGGGCATTTTTATGTGGAACCTGGGATCCTAACTCGGGTCTTTCTGCTTGTGAGGCAAAGGCTTAACCCCTCAGCCGTCTCTGCAGCCCAACGCTGATGTTTCCAATATAGTAAAATATATGGTCAGTACAAAAAGTTCAAAAGGCTAACTTGAAAACAAAACCAAAAAAAGTGTCACTTTCTCCACACAAATGTGTGTTCCAACTACTTTGTCAAAACTAACACAGACTACAGCAATTGTCATAAGGCCAGGCTTTAAGAAAGGGCTGCCTGTCAGAGAAATACATGTCTGTAGTGCCAGAACTTGGGAAGGTGGAAGCAGGAGGGTAGAAATTCAAGGGTAGCCTGGGCTATATGGGACTTGTCGCTAAAAATTACAAAATCCGTATCATCCTGCACTTTATGATTTCAGGTGATTTAGTGAAAATCATGAGCTGGTTAGTGGTAAACGTAAGCTGGGGGGGAAAAACAGTTGAAGTAAAGACAGTCTTAATTCCTGTTCATGTTTAAAATTTATATCTAAATATAAAGAACGCTAATGGCTCAGCCAGTAAAGAAGGCTGCTCACAAACCTGGTGATTTGAGTTGAGTCCCCAGAGGCCCACATGATTGAAGTAGAGAACTGACTTCTAACTCTAACCTCTACACATGCATAGTTCTCCCTTCCCCTTTTTCTTTCTTCCTCCTCCTTCCTTTTTTTCCTCTGTTCCTTTGTTCCCTACTTACCTCCCTCTTCTCCCTTCCTGTAGCATAGGCTGACTTTGAATTTTCAGCATTTCTACTTCTGTGTCTAGAAGGCTGAGATTACAGTATGTGCCACCACTCCTGGCAAAGGTAAGTAGGCTCTTGACAATCATAACATCAATGATTCTAACTTATAGCAGAAGCTCCATCCTGGACAATTGCATATTGACTTCCCAGGCTCCTTGCTGTGTTCCCAAATTCTTGTTCAGTCCAGTCCTAAATCATTTAGAAGAGTTGAATACTCCTACCTATCACACAGAAAAACCAGCCACTGAATGGTAGTATTCCAGGTAGCATCAACATAAAGCACAAAAATGACTAGTTAACTCGGCAGCTGCTAATAGGTGAGTAATAGTTGGACTGGCAACTGAGTGGGTTGTGGCTGTCAATGACCACAGCAGGACCAGATTTCCTCCAGTAGAAGAAAACAGTGGTCATTCGCACTTTGGCTGCTGCTGAAGAGGTGGTAGCTGAGATTTGTACTATACTCGTGTCTACCCAGACCCCCCACTATTGACCCCCAAGAGGTGCAGCTGCCTGCACACGGTGTAAGTTTGGGGGCTCTGATTTTCACTATCCCTTTCAGAATCGAGGCTGGTAACTGAATTCTATCCGCTGAAGTGTGGAGGTACTAACTCTCTCCTGGAGGAGGTTCCCACGGGAATCTCTGCTAATTGCTTTTTCCTTGGACCGATTGGTCTGGGCTTCCAGCGGTGGGACCTCTTCAGCACCACCAGCCCTAATTGACCATCGGCTCTCACTTGGTGGGTCTCTGGTGCTGGGGACTTACTGTTGAGCCCACCCGAGGGGAACCCTTTCTTACTCAGCACCCCCACCCTCCTCTCTCTGCCCCTTATGCTAAATATTTAAAGAAAATGTGCTGCTGCAGGCCTGTTCTTAGAGGCGGCTGATGTGCACGCACAAGAACACGCCGAGTGTAGGCCTGGAGATAAGCGCTCCACGCCCTGCAATTCCCCTTCGAGGACCTGCACTTCTGACTCTTCCGATGCCGTTTGTCCCTCGCGAAGCCCCGTCGGTCGCCGGGAGGCGTGACTAGGGTTGGAGGCGGGCAGCGGGGCCGGGGCCGCCGCTGTCATGGACGCCTGGGTCCGCTTCAGCGCGCAGAGCCAGGCCCGGGAGCGGCTGTGTAGGTGCGGCCAAAGCCCGAGGGGCGGGAGGGCGCTGGGCCCAGGAAGCTTCCCGCCAGGAGGGGGCTGGCTAGCCTACGGGGGTCCAGGAGGGTCAGCGGGCTACGGGGCCCGCACGGATCGGGAGGCGGTTGTGAAATGATGCTTTTCATCTCGCGGGAAAGATGGGGACACTGAGGCACGGGTGGGCAGGCGGGGAGGCCGCTTAGGGTGGCGGTGGCCACAAGATCGACCGTCTCCCCCCGGGCGGCGGTGCAGGACGAGCGCTTGCCCGCGGCGGACAGCGACCCGCACTCGTTGCCCGGTGCCCAGACCTCCCGGGTTTCTCCCACCTGGCCGCCACCCAGAGTGACCCTGTCCCGTTCTCTCTTGATTTCCGTCCATTCGCGGGCTTTGCGGCCTGTCCTGCGGAGTGACCTGCCCGCCCATCATCCGCCCTCGCACATGCTTCATTTCTACGTTTACACGCGCACCGCTTGCGCTGGGGCCCTGCGGCCCGCTGGCCCTGCTGCCCCGTTGTGCCGAGGATGCGAGTAGAAGTAGGATGGCGACTCTGAAAGTCACTCGGCTCCATCCACTGAGTGCGGCTCGGGAGAGTGAACTCAGGTCTACAGGTGCCGTTACCTGCGCAACCATTCATTCAATCCCAACGCACAGATTTTAGAAATGTGATTTACTGATTGTTGTGATAAACTCTTTGGTTTTGAATTTGAGGAAACATTTTTGTTTTCTAGTGTCCGGCCTAATTTCTCTTCCTAAATGTACAGTACAATTTCCTGGCACCAATTTTGAGAACTGTAACTACTGGATATTATCTTTGTTTACTTGAGAAAAGAAATGGAGGAAAGAACTTGCCATGACGTCTGTAGGGGGTGGAGGAAGCATTGAAGAGTTGGAGGTTGATTGAGAAGTAGTTGAAGTGGTCACAAGTCAAAAAACTCAGGTAGTTGGTTGGTATGGTGGTTTGTATAATCTGGCAATAGGGAAGTTGAGACAAGAACATCAGCATGACTTCAATATAAGTTTAGTCCACATAGTTCCACGTTGGATCAAAGAGCCAGACCCTGTCTTTAAAAAAAAAGTTAATTATTGGTATATATGGGGCTAAGGCCTGAGTCTCAAGGCAATATGTCTTTCTCCTTTTAATTAAAGTAATGAAATATAGTGCAGTTAAAAATTCCATTGTAGTGTGTGTGTGTGTGTGTGTGTGTGTGTGTGTGTGTGTGTATCAGAGGGCATTGTGTATGTCCCTGTGGAGAACCAAGGGTGACTTCAGGAATCATCCTGGATTGCTTCTACCTCCTTGCTCCTCTCTGGGATTTCCCAGGCTCCGCCTACCAGGGCCGGAAGTGCAGGCGTAGGCCGGTTCAGCCCAGCGTTTTTTATGTGGGACTTGGGATCCAAACACAGGACCTTCTGCTTTCCAGAGTCTTAACCCTTGAACCATCTGTCCAGCCCACATTAAGATCTTTTATCCCTTACTGCAATGAGACTTGTCCTTACGAGACTAACATACCAGACTAACATGGTAATGACTAACATACCAACATGCCCCCCATAGACTAGCAAGGATCTCAGGAAAGATAATTATATGCAGTGGAAATCTTGGGAGCTAGGTCTGGATGGGTGGATGGAAATGCAACTAATAGTAGGGTGGCCTAAGGAGGGGCCACGTGGTATGCCACAGACAATCCAGAGGGAACCCTGGAACCCATAGAAGTCGACGGGTGGGAGTGGGATGGATTGATGAAGGAAAAGGAGGGGAGAAAGAAAGGAGTGAGAAAGGAAGGAGGCAGGGATAAGTACTCAATATACTTGTAAAACTAGGAAAAAAATAAAATTATTTAAAATTAAAAAAAAAAAAATTCCATTGTAGGGGCTGGAGAGGTGGCTCAGGGGTTAAGCCTCGGCCTAGGCCGAAGGTCTGAGTTCGGATCCTAGATCCTAGCCCCCACGTATGGACGCCGGGCAAAGTGGGGGCGACCTGCGTTTCTGGTCCTGGTAGGGCGGAGCCTGTGAATCCCCGGGCAGAGTAAACAAGGAGAAGGCGGATGCAGTCCATGGTGGTTCCCGAATTCGTCTGTGGTTCTACACACACACACACACACACACACACACACACACACACACGCATGATTGAATAAATAATAAAAAATTTTTTAAAAATTCCATTGTGTTAAAACAAATTCCAGTGTTAAGTGCTTATGTGCAAAGCCACAGACCTTTCTAATGAGTAAAAATTCTTTAAACTAATGCAATGGATTTTTACAACATCAAAAAAAAAAATTCTTTAAGCTTTCTCTTCTGTTTTTGCTATTTGCTTTTTCTTCCGTACTAGGGATGGAACCCAAACCCTCACGTATGCTCAGGCAAGTGCTCTGCCACACTGAACTACATTTTCCTCCTTGTTTCTAAATAATGAGCTTCATTTCTTTTTTAATAAATACATTTATGTTTTATTTATTCTCCCTCTTTTTTTTTGTTTTTGTCTTTTTAGTCACTAGCACCACCTGCTGACTGCTCATAAATGGATTATCAGAATTACCAGTTACAGGGTTTTTTTATTTTTTGTTTTGTAAATCTCAGAGATAGTTTTCCATGGATAGGGACATTTAGAATGACTGGAGAGAGAAAATGGACCTTATATCAGAAGCAAAGAGTATTAAAATAACTGAATATTCTATTTCCCATGCCCTATCATTCTTTTTCCAGTTGGCATGGACCAACTTTTCTTTTCACTACTTTGGGCTGGCAAGATGTCCAGAGGTGCTATTCAGAGGATAAAGGTTCCTGACCACAAGCCTGGTGACCTGATTTTTTGACATGGCAGAAGGTGAGAGCTTTTGGAGGTTATCCCCTGATCTTCACACCCTTCCTTCTCTCTCAAATAGCTAATAAGTAATAAACTTTTCAGCTTTATTTATGGAATTTATGTCAATCACACATTCACGGTGTATAGCTTCATGAATGTATGTACGCAGATGTGTATACATATGAAATGGTGCCTCAACAAGGTACACTAGCATGCCTATCATTCCTAGACATTTCCTCTTGTGTTGACTGCCTTTTTCTCACTGCATTTTGCATTTTCCGTGATTTTTGTATAAATGGAAGAAAACGAAGCAGTATTCCCTCCTCTCTTTGTGACAGGGTTTCTCTCTGTAGCCCATACTGCTCTCAAACTCGTGATCCTCCTTCCTCAGCCTCTCAAGTACTGGGATTATAAGGTATACACCACCCTGCTAGGCCTTATTTATTTATAGATTAGCACTCAGTTGCCCAGGTTTGCCTTAGGGTGGCCTTTTGAGTGCAGTTATCCCTTTCCCTATCCCTGAATTCTGTGGCCTAGAATCTATTTGATTTTTAAAGTCCAGACAAAGCTCTGGATGACTTCTGCAAAAAGGCAGGTCTATGTCTCACCCAAAAGGTAAAGACAGGACCATATCTAAGGATGACTTCTCTTTTTTATAGATAGCCCCATGTACATGTACAACGGCAAAAGCATATTTATTTAAAATAAGTGCAAATATTGACCCGCTGGTCTGTGATATGCTCTGGAACTCTGAACAAGGCCCACAGTTCTGTCTGTTGAACTGACCACCCCTTTAACAATCCCTTTGCCTCTTTTGCCTTCTTTCTTTTTAAGGTTACTGCACAACTAGCCATCTTCTGTCCATCCTGTTTGAAGCTGTTTTTAATCAGTGAGGTCTAGATCCTGGAGAAACTGGTCTGTCAAACACATCAGTCCCTCATAGTCATGATCAAAGATTCCCGATTTGGCTGGCAGGAAAGAGACAGATTTAAGGGTATATACAGTATTGAGTTGTTTTTTTTTTAAATCTATTCAATTGTGTGTGTGTGAGTGTGTGCGCGCGCGCGTGTGTGTAGAACCACGGGTGAATTCAGGGAACCACCATGGACGCCTCCACCTCCTTGTTTACTCTGCCCTGGGATTCACAGGCTCCGCCCTACCAGGACCAGATACGCAGGCCGCCCCTGCTTCCGCCTGGCGTCTATACCTGGGGTCTAGGATCTGAACTCAGGACCTTCTGCCTGCAAGGCAGAGGCTTAACCCCTGAGCCATCTCTCCAGCCCCACGGTATTTAGTTTTGATGTGAGGATTCCTATATAACAGTCCTTGGTAATGGGCTATTCTCGTATCAGTCAAATGGTTTCTCTTCCATCATCCATCACAGCAGCACAGCGTGAGGAATCTGCACTGATGCTCTGACCCAGTGTCAGTTTATCAGCTTCCTGGATTAGGACTACAGGTGGCTGTCAGAGCTATTAGATAAGCCAAGCTAGGAGGGAAGTCACAGGAGACAACCCTGCTTTGCTGGCCCTCTAACTTCTGGACTACTGTGTAAGACGGGCATGTCTTATAGAAAGACCAACTTCTCGGGCTGGAGAGGTGGCTCAGGGGTTAAGCCTCTGCCTTACAGGCAGAAGGTCCTGAGTTCGGATCCCAAATCCCACGTATAGACACCAGGCAGAAGCGGGGACGGCCTGCGTTTCTGGTCCTGGTATGGCGGAGCCTGTGAATCCCGGGGCAGAAGGAGGTGGAGGTGTCCATGGTGGTTCCCGAATTCGTCCGTGGTTCTACACACACACACACACAGACATACACACACACGCACATACATACGTACATATGCACAATAGAATAAATAATAATAAAAAAATTAAAAAAAAAAAAAAAGAAAGAAAGACCAACTTCTCGGCGGTGGTGCTGTAGTCTAGGGAGATAAAGCAGCAGTATACCCACTGCAGTTGGCCCAACCACACCCAGTTCTCTTTACCACGTTTATTCAGGTCCCAGATGGGAATAGTCTTATTCCATGAGGCAGAAACCAAAATCAAATGCCATTACGGGTGAAGTTCAAATGTTTCATGGAGTCCTGGTGGTCAGAAAGATTTTGCTTGTCATTGAATCCTGTGGGTAGGATCAGATAAGGCATATTTGGCACCTGGGGATACTGGTGATCTTAGAGCCTCCTGCTAGGTGGAGAGGGCCAGGGACTGAAGCCCAAGTCCCACATGATCAGATGGGAGTCAAGTGACTTCTCTTGTAGGTGTCCTGCCCTTTAGGATCTAGCAGGGGAGGGGGGCTGCAATGGGTGGATAGCAGAGTGTCAGGCAGCAGCTCTGGTGGGCTGAGGACCCGTGGCAGGGTAGCAGATTCATAAGGCTGTGGGATTGTTCTACCTCCTTATTGCTTTACTCCGGGATTTCCCAAAGCTCTGCCTTCCTGGGCTGGAAGTGCAGGCCACTACCATTTCTGCCCAGTGTTTTGACATGGGATCTGAGATCTGGCCTCAGATCCTTTTGCTTTATTTTAAAGTTTTTTTTATTATTTATTATTTATTCAATTGTGCATATATGCGTGTGTGCGTAACCACGGACGAATTTGGGAACCACCATGGACGCCTCCACCTCCTCCTTGTTTACTCCGCCCTACCAGGACCAGAAACGCAGGCCACCCCCGCTTCTGCCTGGCGTCTATACGTGGGGTCTAGGATCCGAACTCAGGACCTTCCGCCTGCAAGGCAGAAGCTTAACCGCTGAGCCACCTCTCCAGCCCCAGATCCTTTTGCTTTTGAGACAAAGACTTTAACCTCCGAGCCTTCTTTCTAGCCCAACATAAGGTTCTTAATGACATAGAAATACACTGTTAAGATTTTTCTTAGGAAGATTTTTTTTCCCTCCCCTTTGGGACTGCTGCACTTATTCTGAATGCTGCTGATAAATTCACAACCAAACAGCTTAAGGGGGGTTTTATTGTTGCTTATAATTGTCCAGTTACATTTACTTTTTTTCCCTCCAAATCCTTCATTTAATGTCAGATAATATTCAACCAAACATACAGAATACACACCATAGAGAAAAGAGTTTTATGGGCACCTGAGTCATTATTCATGGTGTGGTAGGTACAAACTTTGGCCCAATCCAAAGGAACGATCTATCAATGGCCTGGAAAAAGGATGATACAATCTTTGTTCTCCCCATTTCTCCTTCCTAATTGAACTAAAAAAGTCCATGGGAGAAAAAAATTTTCAATCATTGAAACAAATGAGGTTTTGGCGGGTAGATCTGGTTGTATTGTATTATAAAATATGGCTAAGAAAAAAAAATATCCCAAGCTTCCTAGAAACAGCCCGAGTACTGGCTGGTCCAGTGGCCTTGACCTCTGTTATCTAGAGAGGAAAAAGGATGTTGCTGGGCATTGGTGTAGGTTTATGATGGAAAGTGTTGCAGTTCTCCAGCATGGTTGCTGATTAATGATCATCAAAAGCTTAAGGGAACAAGGGGATTATTCTCTTTCAATAGACTGGTTACAGTTCATAGTCCAGCTTGACGGGAGAGCACGCATCAACACCAGAGCCCAGGGAACTGGCCACACCATCTCTATGTAATGGCTGAGAGAGGAAGGATCCTTACTTGCCAGACCAGCATGTCTGGCCAAGTATACAAAAGGATGCCAACTTCCTCAACTGACTCTTAGTATTTTATTCCAGGGCCTAGTCCCATCCACCATGGGTTGGATCTATCTTCCCCATCAGCTAGACAATCTCTTGCAGGTTTGCTCTGGGCTTAACTCAACCATTAGTTCTCTACAAATGTGCCCAGAGCTCAAACCCTCAACTGTCAGGTTGACATCGTGCCTAACTATGACAGAGAGCCTAAGATCTTTCCTGCCTCGTGTTTGTAACACATAAACACAGTCCCTTCACCTCAGCCCTGCTCTACTGCAAGGAAGCTGCTGAGTGACAGCTCAGTGCAAAGTGTCCACTGAGACCTATTACAGGGTTGAATGCAGTAAAATAAGTCATTCAGTTAGGTCCTATTTTCACACAGGGGCAAAGAAAAACAAAAACTTCAGTTTTACCCCTTAGACAGATGATCCACCCTACAGTTACTTGTAGCAAACTTCTCAACTCAAACTATAGCCCCTAGCTTCTGTTAAGGTTGAAGTACAGAAAGCACACAATCCAGCTCTTCTATGTCAGTTCAGGCTCTGGCTTGTCAATAAGATAGTTGCAGATTTCTGAGAGGCAAAAGTGTCTGCAGTGAGGAAGACAGCAGTTGAAGGAGTTCAGGAGCATGAGACAATCAAAAAGCTGGGATTCCAGCAGTGTCTCAGGGTATGTGCATCACTTCTGCCCTGGGCATATTTTCCTCTAGCCAATGTGAGCCAGAGTAGGGATTGGGGACACATTCCTCAAACACAGGTCAGAGATGTTGGATGTGGTCTCAAAAGATTCCACAGGGACATACTTCAGGGATAAGTTGGTCCCAATTCTCCTCGCTACACTTCAGGCAGCCTTATGCAGCTATTTGTCATATTGGGATAGACACATTGACCTCCGTTCATGACATTTCAGGCAGCTCCTGTATTGAAGGACAAGGCAGCTATGGTGCAGCTTGGGTATGTGGGAGGGTTGACTCCTTCATATCAGGCCATCTCCAGGAACACCAGATTTCTCTTTAGACTCTGCTTCCAGCCAGTTACAGTTCTTAATCCAGCTTGGCGGGAGAGTTCATATCAACACCAAGAGATGAGGGAACTGATCACAGCATTATCCACAGGACTGCTGAGAAAGAGGCAGACCTCCCTTGTCAGATGGCATCTGTCCAAGTATGCCAAAGAATGTCGGCTTACTTGACCAGCTTCCTCCAGTTTATTCGCCTGCCCAAGGATTAGTCCCACCTACCAGGGGCTGGGCCTTCCCTATCAGTTAGACAGTCTCCTGCAGGCTTGCTCAGGGTTTAAGTCAAATACTAATTCTTTACAAATGTGTTCATAACTCTCCCCTTTAATTGTTAAGTTGACACCTGTATCTAACTATGAGAGGGACACAGCCAAAAGTGGGGTATCCCCCCAGTGAGAGAAAAACCAGTCAGGCACTCATCTAGCCATGCCTGGGGGGCTTTCAGACTCAGCTTTGTGACTTATAACGGAAATCTAGTCTAGTGCTACCCTTGACCATATGATTTTTGTTAGTTACTCTACATATTGTCAATAAATTCACAATTAGGGCTGGAGAGGTGCCTCAGGGGTTAAGCCTCTGCCTTGCAGGCAGAAGGTCCTGAGTTCGGATCCCAGATCCCACGTATAGACGCCAGGCAGAAGCGGGGGTGGCCTGCGTTTCTGGTTCTGGTAGGGCGGAGTAAACAAGGAGGAGGTGGAGGCGTCCATGGTGGTTCCCAAATTCGTCCGTGGTTCTACACACACACACACACACACACACACACACACACACACACAGTTGAATAAATAAAAAAATTTAAAAAAAATTCACAATTAGACAGCTTAAGGAAATAAGGGGTTTAATTTTGGCTTAAGATGTTCGGTTGTATTTCCTTATCCAGCTTGGCAAAAGAGTCCACACTAACACCAAGGGCTGAGGGAACTGATCACACCAAATTTACAGGACTGCTGAAGGGGACAATTTTTACTTACCATCATGGCTGGCCAAGTATACAGAAGGATGCCGACATCCTTAACCAGTTTTCTCCATCTTATTCACCGTGGGCTAGGCCTCCTCATCAACTAGACAACTTTCTGCAGGCTTTCTCTGGGCTTAACTCTGCTACTGCTTCTCTACAAATGTGCCCAGAGCTCGAACCCTCAACCATCAAGTTGACACCTGTGGCTATGACAACATCTGTCTTCACAGTATTACAGACGAGCATAGTCAGATTCTGTGACCTTAGGTGCTCAGTCGTGGAGCCAAAACTCAAACAACTGAGGCACTCGAGGCACAGCTGGACTCAAATTCTCCTCAAATTCTCTCACACTGTTACAGAATTTAAAACAGACCCGGGAGTCCCTGAAACTGACAGGCCTCCTTCGAGAAACCAAAACCTGATGGTTGTCTTACAAATAGGCCCTGCGCAGTGGGACAGAAGGATAAAAACAGAGAGAGAATAGAGATGTAGACAATAAAACAACATGTTAGACAGAAAAGGAAGTTAGACAGCCCCTCCCCGACCCAGGACAGTCACCGCCCCAGCAGCACTTGCCTTGTCTGCTGACTTGCTTTCTGTCATAAGAGATTTAAGTGCTTAGCAATAGGTGGATTCTGGCTCCCCAACACGGAGTGCCTACTACAGCTGGGTGAGACCCAAGCAGACGCATATCATTTGCCAGATTCCCAGCTCAGACTGTGGAGCCTACAGTCCAGTCTTCGACCAGTTGGGAATTGGTAAACTTGACTCTCTACTTACTCAGGCATGCACAGAACAGAAAATCTGTTTAAACAGGACCGTCTCAGTCAACATCTGACTCTCAGGGGAAGGTGCAGGAGAGGAATAACCATCAGGATTTACTGTCCAGATCAGATAACTGACCAGACTAGAAATACCAGAACTTACCTCTTAGGAGGACCAGAAGGATTCGGGCAGTTTTTAGCACTGGGAAACACCTCCGTCATTCCCTCTCTGATCCTGGTGTGAGAGTCATGGTCATGGGGCCCTCGGATGCCTCAACAGGTGCTTCCCCTAGTAACAATCCACTGATCCAGGGAGACCCAGAGCCAGGCTGGCCCCTAAATGGCTTGTCTCATTAGGGCCTCCAAATGTTGTACCCACAAAAGTCATAGGTAAATGCCACACAATGATGGCCAAATTCAGAGTCCCTTTATTGCCAGCATTTTGGAACAGGCTCACACTAGAAAGAACTCTCAACCTCTAAGATGGGGAAGGAGGAGATTTATAAAGCTTAAAGTCCAGTTACAGCATATCCGATATAAATCAGTTTGATGAAACATAAAAGAGTCACAGTCAAAAGAGAAAGAGAAAAACTAATTTTATAGTATCGTAAGCATGATATACTTCCTCAAACTATAAGTGGCTGGGTTGTGTCATTCTGCTTAACAAGGTGTGGTTGGGAATGGTGAGCCACAGCACAAGATGAAACTTAGCTAGAACGAAATGGAGTTTGTCCCTCAAGAGTTCATGTGTTTTTTTGGTACTTAATGGGGCAGTGTTGAGGTGGTGGGACTTTTTTCCTTTAAACTTTATTCACTTATTTATTTACTCTGTGTGTGTGTGTATCAGAGGACACTGTGGAGGCCCAATGGGGACTTCCAGGAATCATCCTAGATTGTTTCTACCTCCTTTTTTTTTTAATTTTTATTACTATTATTATTATTTATTCAACTGTGCGCATGTGCGTGTGTCTGTGTGTGCGTGTGTCTGTGTATGTGTAGAACCATGGACGAATTTGGGAAGCACCATGGACGCCTCCACCTCCTTCTGCCCCGGGATTCACAGGCTTCGCCCTACCAGGACCAGAAGCGCAGGCCGCCCCTGCTTCCGCCTGGCATCTATACGTGGGATCTGGGATCCGAACTCAGGACCTTCCACCTGCAAGGCGGAGGCTTAACCCCTGAGCCACCTCTCCAGCCCTCTACCTCCTTTTTGCCTCTGTCATAGTTAGGCACAGCTGTCAACTTGACAGTTGAGGGTTTGAGCTCTGGGCACATTTGTAGAGAATTAGTGGTTGAGTTGGGCCCAGAACAAGCCTATAGGAGGTTGTCTAGCTGATGGGGAAGGCCCAGCCTATGATGGGTGGGATTAGGCCCTGGAATAAAAGATGGAAATTTGATTGAAGGAGTTGGCACCTTTTTACACGTGGCCAGACATATTGGTCTGGCAAGTAAGGATTGTCCCTCTCTGAGACATTATGTGGTGATGATGTAGCCAGTTCCCTCCACTTTGGTGTTGGTGTGAGCTCTCCTGTCAAGCTTGATTGAGAACTGTAACTAGATAATCATAATCGTAACTAGATAATCCCTTAAGCCATTTGATGGTCATTTATCAGCAACCAAGCAGGCTGACTGCAACACCCTCGCTTTGGGATTTCCCAAGCTCTGTCCACCAAGGCCAAAAGCGTAGGCCACTGTGGTTTGCGAGTGGCTTAGTTTTACATGAGACCTGGATCTGAACTCAGGACCTTCTGTTTGTGAGGCAGAGTCTTAACCCCTGAGCCATCTCTCCAGTCTGAGGTGGTGGAACTTTTAAGTGGTAGAACCTGGTGAAAGGCTATTAGGTCAGTATGTTTTCTGCCTTCAGGAGAGATTAAAATCACAGTCTTGGGACCCTGAGTAGTTAGTTCTCACAGAGCAACTTGTTAAAAGAGAGAGTTGGATGATTGGAGAGATGGCTCAAGAGTTAAGTCTCTGCCTTGCAAACAGAAGGAACCGAGTTTGGATCCTGAATCTCATGTTAAAAAAGGGGGGGGGGGGCTGGAGAGGTGGCTCAGGGGTTAAGCCTCTGCCTTGCAGGCGGAAGATCCTGAGTCTGGATCCCAGATCCCAAGTATAGACGCCAGGTGGAAGCGGGGGCAGCCTGCGCTTCTGGTCCTGGTAGGGCGAAGCCTGTGAATCCCAGGGCAGAGTAAACAAGAAGGAGGTGGAGGCGTCCATGGTGGTTCCTGAATTCGTCCGTGGTTCTACACACACACAGACAAATACACACACACGCGTGCACATACATACGCACACACGCACAATTGAATAAAAAAAAAAAAAGCACGAGGTGAAAATGGTGTCGGCCTATACTTCCAGCTCTGGAAGATGGAGCCTGGGAATCCTAGAGCAAAGCAAAAAGGAGGTAGAAACAATCCAAGGTGGGACCCAAGGTCACCTTTTGTCCTCCACAGAGACACACAGTGTTCTCTCTCTGTCTTTCTCTCTCTGTGTCTCTGTCTCTCTCACACACAAACACACTAAATAAAAATTTAAAAGAGAGAGTTGGACCTGGAATCTGAACCTGTGCCTGGCTTCCTGTCTCTCCATGTGATTCCATCTACCAAGATGTGTGTGTGTTTGTGTGTGTGTGTGTGTGTGTGTGTGTAAAACCAAGCCGTTACCCTGTCTTACCCTTCAGACCTGAGTTAAGTAAACCTCTATGAAGTTATCCATCTCAGATGCTTCATTATGATAGTAGAAAACAGACTATTGTAGGTTTCTTTCACTCTGCTTACTTTGAGATTCATCTATATTGCCACATAAACCCAAAGTTTTTTATTTAATGTTACTATCAAGAAAGACTCTATAGATGACCACAAACTGTATATCCTTTATGTCTAGATGGATATTAGACTGTTTCCAGTTGTTCTGTAGCCATTTCTTCCCAACTAAAACTCTCCCCATTCTGGAGGAAGGAGGAAGAAAGGAGGCTCCAAGATCCATATGCAAAACTTATAGGATTCATTTACCTCTCCCACCCTCAATCTGGGTATATAAGCAGCAATGATTGCTAGGAAAGAATGGTTTGTAGGGGCTGGAGAGGTGGCCCAGGGATTAAGCCTCTGCCTTGCAGGCAGAAGGTCCTGAGTTCGGATCCTAGACCCCACATACAGACGCCAGGCGGAAGCGGGGGCGGCCTGCGTTTCTGGTCCTGGTAGGGCGGAGCCTGTGAATCCCGGGGCAGAGTAAACAAGGAGGAGGTGGAGGCGGCCATGGTGGTTCCCGTATTCGCCCGTGGCTCTACACACACACACACACACACATGCACAATTTAATAAATAATAAATAAAAAAATTTTAAAAAAAGAATGGTTTGCAGAGTTGTACACAAATTGTATGAACTCCAAGGTTGCTGCTTTTGTAAATAATCACCCAGGTGGGTTGGGTTTTCAATGATACAGCTACCTTTGAGCCACCCATGCTTCTGTCAGAAACCTCAATAAGTTCATTGCTTCAGCAAACTAGATTTGGTTGTAATTGTCTGCCATTGGTCTTATAGCTCCTCAGGAAAAGTCACATACCATGTGTGTGTGTGTGTGTGTGTGTGTGTGTGTGTGTGTGTGTACACGTGTGTGTGAGCATGTGTACAAGAGGGCAGTTGAGTGCGTGTACCTGTGAAGGCTCAAGGATGACATCAGGGATTATCTTGGATTGGTTTTATTGCTTTGCTCTGGAGTTTCCCAGGTTCTGCTTTTCTGGAATTATAGAACCCTATCACATTGGCCCAGCATCTTTTTACATGGTATCTGGGGATCTGAACTCAGCTCTTTTTGCTTTTGAGGCAAAGGTTTTAACCACTGAGCCATCTCCCCAGTCTCCACTACCCAGTATTTTGTTGTTGTTGTGTTATTACAAATACAACTGATAAAAACATTCTTGTTTAGCGTGTGTGTGTGTGCGCATGTGCATGTGCACGCACATGCATATATGTACATGAGTGTAGAGGATCAACATTGACTTTGGATTTCTTCTTTAATTGTTTTTCAATTTTATTGTTAAGGCAAGTCTCCCAGTTGAACACAAAGCTCGTCCATTGACTGAACTAGCTAGCCAACTTGCTCTGGGGATTCCCCGTCTTAGTCTTCTGGGTGTTGGATTAGAAGTAGCCTCTACACTTGTCAACATTTACCTGGGTACTAGGATCAATTCTCTACATGTGCTTTATCCACTGAGCTGTCTTCTCAGCCCCTTGTGAAAGTTTTATATCTTTTCTTTTGATTCATTGCCAGATTGTCATTTACATTATCATGCTTTTGATTCAATACCAGATTGTATGATAAATGTACACTTACCACTGGTGAAATAACTCAGCACATAAGGTGCCTGCTCACAAATCTAGTGAACTGAGTTCAATCTCTAGAAGCCTACATGGTAGAAAGAGAGACCTGACTTCCAAAAGTTCTGTCCTTTGAATTCCACTCAAGTATTGTGACATATATACATAGACCCTCTCTCTCTCTCTCTCTCTCTCTCTCTCTCCTCTCCCTTTCTGTTTCTGTAATAAATTTTAAAATTATATTTTTTATTATTATTTATTCAACTGTGTGTATGTGCGCGCGCGTGTGTGTGTGTGTGTGTGTGTGTGTGTGTGTGTATGTGTGTGTAGAACCACGGACGAATTCGCGAACCACCATGGACACCTCCACCTCCTTCTGCCCTGGGATTCACAGGCTCCGCCCTACCAGGACCAGAAGCGCAGGCCGCCCCCGCTTCCGTCTGGCGTCTATACGTGGGATCTGGGATCCGAACTCGGGACCTTCCTCCTGCAAGGCGGAGGCTTAACCCCTGAGCCACCTCTCCAGCCCTGTAATAAATTTTAAAAGGTATACTTGCTTTTCTGATAGGGTCTCTGGGTAGCCTTGGCTGGTCTGAACTCCCCTTGTCAGTTAGATACAGGTAGGTGTCAACTTGACAATTAAAGACTAAGTCTTTGGAGGCACATCTGTGAAGAATTACTAGTTAAAGGGAGTCTTGAACAACCATGGGAGCCTGCCTAATTGATGTGGGAAAATATAGCCCCTAAGTGGGTGGACCATTCCTTAGACATGTGGATAACAAGAAAAAACCTGGTTTGACATATTTTTTGCATACATTTTTTGCATAGTGAGAAAATATTTCCCTTTCTCAAGTCTTTCCCTGGATACAGTGTGGCCAGTTCCCTTAGCTCCTGATGTTGGTATGAACTCTCCTGACATGCTGATGAACTATAACCTGGAGAATCAAAGCTAGAATAAACCCCTTGACCCTCTAGGTTGTTTGGTTATGTATTTATTAGAAACATGAAGAGAAACTGTGACTCTATTTAGCTATGTGGATAGGCTAGAACTTGTGGTGATCCCCTTGCCTCTGCCTTCCAAGCACTGAATTACCAGGAAAACCAGGTTCCACCACAAGTGTGTACACTTACTATTTTAGCCTCATTCATGTTCCATTGTTGCAATGAATACAGGACCCAAACAATTTAGGGAAACAAGAGTATTTTATTCATGTTCATGATTCTCAGGTTACAGTTGGTCATCACGGCAGGGAAAGAACACTGGCTACACTACCTGCAGAGGAACAGATGAGAGAGGAGCAAGGATCAGTGCACACCTTCTGGCTTGCCATTCTGCCTACGAGTACAGGGAATGGCCCCACCCATTATGGACTAGGTCTTCCCACATAGGTCATGCAGTTAGACTCCTATAGGGTGGCCTTAACTAGATAATTCCTCATAGGGGTTCAGTTCTCAGTTGCCAGATTGGTACTTGAAACTAACTTCTACACTTACACAAAACAAAACAAAACAAAAGCCTGCCAAAGGACTGGGGAAATAACTCAGTGGTTAAAGTGTATATTATATATAAGACCTTGAATGGAAGTCCAAAAATTCTCATTAAAAAACTGGACTGGGTGGAAGTTTGTAATCCCAATGCAGGCAATGTGGAGAGAAGCAGATCGCTGGGGTTTACCTTGACAAGCTCCAGGCCAGAGAGAGACCCTGTTTCAAAAAAAACAAAAGACAGAATCAAAACAGCTCTGAGGCAGGCTGCTTGAGGTTGACCTCCAGCCTATAAATGTTCCCTTTCCCAAAACAAAGAGGTGATTGTACAATTTACATTCCAATCAGTGGAATGTGAAATTTCTACATCTTGACAACACTTGCGATTGTCAGATTTAAATTTGTATGTATGTACACACGCGCGCACACACACACACACACACACACACACACACACCAGGTGTTCAGCTGTGTGTTTTTCATTCCTGCATGCATTCATGTGTAAAAGCCAGAGACCAATGTCAGGTGTCTTCCTCTATCATTTCTCACTTTATTTTTGATTTTTTAAAATAATGGCTATTAACTTTTATTATTCACTAAAAACTCATTTTCTAAAATATTAGTAAGCTTCATCTTTAATTCTGTTTTAAAGTTCTGGTACCACTGAAGTAACATTTTTCTTCTTTGAATCTTTTCCTGTAAAGTCATAGCTTTCTCTTTTTCTAAAATGGTAGGAAGTTCCTTCTAGTTCTTAATAAAGATAAAGAGAGCACCCATGGACTTGAGCAATTGCAGAGGAGCACTGTAGTGGATGGATGAGTTTCTGCACCTGCCATCATAACTTCTACCATAAGAATGGAGCTGATCACTTTATTTATTTGTTTGTTTATTTATTTATGAATGACAGTCTCTTACTGAACTTGGAGTTGGCTGTTTGGGCTAGACTGATAGGCCAATGAGCCCCAGTGACTTATCTATCTTTGCCCCACCCCAATGCTGGGGTCACAGATGCATGCTGCTGCCCCTGATTTTTACATGGGTATTGGGGATCTGAACTCAAGCCCTCAGGCTTACATAACAAATACGTTTCCCACTGAGCTACCTCCCCAGCCCTGTAGTGTTTTCGTATTGTGGTTTTAATTTGATTTGAATTGTCCTCAGGATTAATGGTATTAAGCATCTTTTCTTGTGTTTATTATGAGCCATTCATTTTTTCAGTACTCCATTGGGACTGGGGCTAAATCTTAAGTCTCAGCAAAGGAAAAGTGTCAACTGATGGGTACCTTAAAAGAATGTCATCAGTCAGCTGGCTGTGAAATTATTCTTTGGATTCCCACACCTGAGAGAGAAAGCTGCTCTTAAAGGAAGAACCACAATAGCAGGAGCAATTCTTTAAAACGACATTGGCCAGGCTGTGGATGAAGCTCAGTTGGTAGAGTGCTGGTCTAGCACACATTAACCCCTGAGTTCAGTCTCCAGTATTGCATAAACTAGGTGAGATGGTAAAGATCAATAATAATAGAACTTGGCAAGTGTAGGCAGAAGAATCAGGAAGTAAAAGCCATCCTTAACTACACAGCAACCTGCCATCCTGGGTCAAAGAAAAGATTAAAATGCCTATGTTATCTGTAAATTGGGGATAGCACTGTATATGGTAAACACACACACACACACACACACACACACACACACACACACACACATTCATACACATCCTTCAGAAAGCTGTTTTCAGACACCCACAAACATGTCATAGCATGCATGATCTCATAATTTTTTGCATGTGTAGTGTATGTATGTAGGTGTGTGTGTGTGTGTGTGTGTGTGTGTGTGTGTGTGTGTGTGTATGTATAGAAGAAGGCACTTTGTGTGCCTGTGGAGGCCCAAGTGTTATTTCAGGAATCATCCTGGAGTGTTCTACCTCCTTATTTCTTTGCTCTAACATATCCCAGGCTCTGCTTCCCAGGGCCCAAAGTACATTTCTACCCGAATTTTTACATGGGATCTGGAATCTGAACTCATGTCCTTTTGTTTGCAAAGCAAAGGTTTAACCCCTGAGTCATCTCTCCATCTCCTCATAAATAAGTCTTAAAAGAAAAAATCCTGGGGGAAAGGGAGGGAAAGGAGAGAGTTAGGGAGTGGGAAGGACAGATGGGATAGGAATACCTGCTTATTGTGCTTACAGATTTTATTTAACAATAAAATTTTTAAAAATCCTGAACTGTGTAACTTCTTTCCATAGTTTTCTCCCACAACATCCCCCTGTTCCACTCCTGTTTTTTTTTTTGTTTGTTTGTTTGTTTTGCTTTTGTTTTTGTTATTGCTTCATATGAAAAGAGGCAGGAGTTTTTGTAACAGCGGCTGCCACCTCAGTTCCCCTTTTCTGTCCAGCTCTATAATCAAAATCTTCAATTGCTCCCAGTTCTCTTGCTAATCTGCTGGCAACCTGCCTGGGTGCCCTTTGTTAGCTGTGTGTCTGTGGGAAAGTTGCTTAATCTTTCTGTATAGGCAAGTATGGCCCCAAACTCTCAGTCCTCCCACCTCACCCCCTGAGTGCTTGCTTCACAGGCACAGAACAGCACGCCCAGTTCTTCTCTATTTTGTTGTTGTTTTGTTTTCTTATGCACCAGGGATGAACCTGGGAGTTATGCAAAGTAGTATGTGATTGAAATACTGCAGTACAGCTTATCTTATCTTAATAGAAAGAAACAGGTTCAGAAAGATTAAATATGGATGGATAGATAGATAGACATAATGATATAGATACAGCAGATAGAATATTACTGTCCTTAGAGAGTTAGAATTGTGAAAAATTACTATTATTTAGTTTATTTCCTGAGGCGTGGGTAAATTGAGGCAAGGTCTCACGTAGCCCAATCTGGTCATGAGCTCATGTAGCCAAGGATGACCAGACCTCCTGATCTCTTCCTCCTCACAGCCTTCGCTTCTCGGGCTCTGGGATTAAATGAGTGTTATTATTATTACTACTTTCAGGGCTGGGGATTAAACACAGGACCCTATACATGCTGCCCAAGTGCTCATTCATGGTTTTAATGTGTTTGCAAGATTTCCTGGTAGATCATAAGTTCTAAATAAGTGTTAGCGCCTAATCAAGTTTGAACTCCTAGACTCCACTTTCAAGGAGCTTTGAAATCTGACTTCTGCCTGTCTAACTTCCCTCACCCCAAAGATGCCTGCGAGCATAGCTTCATTTGAGTTTTGTTAGCTTTCTCACTGAATCATGCATCTATGGATAGTATGGATAGTGGTTTCCATTGCCTGGGAGATCCTTAACAGTTCAAATGCATTTCACCTGTTACCTTTTATTACTTCTTGTCAACCATCTTTCCATGTGTTGTGTGGTACGTTCCTCCAAACAAATGGCCACTGGACGGTTGATGCTCCCTCAAAGAGAGGGGCTAGAATGTTTGAGTGGGTCCTGTGCACACATGCTTGTGTAGGCCGAGGAATATTTGTTGAGGGAGTTCCACGTAGGCAGCCGTCAGCTATGGTTGAGCTGCCTTCCAATTATCCCTGCTCTTGTCAGGATCCCTCACCCCTATTCGTGTAAGCAAACCAAATAATAAACTCATTAGTTCGTCAAGTTGGACTTCGATGTAATTTTTTCTTTGGTCTGTTGTGGAACCTTTATCTAGGGTGGGAAGATGGTTATGCGTATGGTATCTCTCCAGGAAAAATATACACACAACATCAATATGAATCATAAGGTTCAAGAATTTAGTGAAGAATCACACACTCATGAGTATGACAACTCTTGCTTTTATTCCTGGTACTTGGAAGGTAAAAACATGAAGATCAGGCATTCGAGGCCATCTTCAGCTACATAGTGAGCTATAGGCCATCTTGGGCTCTATAAGCTACTACCTCGAAATAACAAAAAACAATTATACAATCATTTCTTCCTGTGAGTCTTTTCCCTTCTTCAACATCTCTGAAAATCTGCTAAAGGGCAGAAGTGATAACTGATAACTTCTGAGGCCTCTTTAGTGAAGTGGATATGTTGCCTAACTCTTCTTTACACATCCACGAAGAGAGGCAACACAGGCGACAGGGGATCGTGTGGAGATTCCATAGCTTTAATTACAGATGGGTGAGGATGCTGACTTCCTTCACCTAAGATCCACACAAGACCCAGCTCACTTCTGAACCTAGAAAGTAGAATATGCCTGACCTGCATGTATTCATCAGATGGATTTCTTTCCCCGATTATATTCTCCTCTTTCGATTTTTCTTATGTATGATCATGTCTTCCTTTTTCAGCTCTTTCCCTAAAAAGTCTCAACCTTTCAGTCCCTTGCTGATCATTAAGACCCCCCTCCCCCAATGATCTCTAAGTTTGTAGAAGTGATCTCTGGAGTAGATGGAGTGGAACTATCTGCTTATTACAAACTGTACTGGGAAAATTCACTGGAATGCAAAAGCTTTACCCAGAATCCTTGTTTCAATCATTTTTACCCCAAAGACAGCCTTAGCTGGCCCTAGATCAGTGTCGCCCTCTCATGTGTCTCCAAGACCCCACAGTTTCCTTTCCTTTGTGATTTTCATGCCAACCTTTGTCCTCATATCCTTTGGAAACTATTCATGAGTTGCTGGTCTACCTACTGAATGCAAAACCAGAGAGCAAAGAGTCCAGAAAGAAGTGGAAACGGGAAAGTCGAGGCAGAGAGAGATCGCCCAGCATCTGAGGGGAAGAGATGCAACTTCTCTAAGTCTGGCAGGAAGGCTCGGGCATCCTCCAGAGCTGCCTGGGCAGCCACAGTAAAGTTGGGGTCCCCAGAGATGGAAACATCAAAGACACAGGATTGGAAATAGGCGTCTTCAACCGGAAGTCCTTCTTTGCACAGCTGTCTGGCGGTATCTACGGTTAGAACTCCACGCCGGTGACGTTCGGAGCGTGAGAGCCGCTGACTGGGAGGGCACCCCCCAACACAGAGTTGCAGGTCCTGCTCGGCTGAGAAGGCCCTGGCCACATCCTCTGCTACCTTGATGGAGAAGGAGAGCTGCCCAGCCATCTGGCGGATGATTATAGTCGTGCCGATATAGGCAGCTCGGATCTCCACGTGGCTTCCAGGATTTTCAGTTTGAATGGACAGACTCGAGCCCCCAGGTCGGTCACCTCCGTTGATAGAACCATCTTCAAAGGCTGGAGGAAGGTTATCCACCTCAGCCTGGTAGACCTTCTGATCGATGCATTCCTGCATGTTCTTAAATATGATGGTGAGCTATGAGGGCAACAGAGAAAATAGTTTATTTGCAGCACAATGTGTGTGGGGGGGGGTAGACCCCCCTCCCCAACTAGGGGTCCGAAGTGTTTCTGCCGTGTCTCTCTATCCTTCAGCCTCTCCCCTTTATCTGCCAGCTCTTCCTCATCCCATCCTTCCCTCTGCTTTGTGATCTTAATCTCAACAACTCCCCAAAAGAATGAAGTGTCCCTTTCTGAAATTCCTCAACTCTGCTATCCCGGGCCACGATCCCCAGCTTTCTCTTCAGTGTTTTTCCTGCATTCGAATGAAATTCCCAGCAAGGGAAATGGATTTTTACAAGAGCACGTGTTTGGTGGGAGGGAGCGATTCATGGTGGAGGAGCATACTTGAGAAAAGGAACCCGCGAACGTGGCTGGGGAAGCGTGGGGATGCGAGTGATATGGGGTGACGCTCAGAGGACCTCATGGGAGGGCTGGAGGAATCCCTGACCTTCCGAGTGGTGGTGGCGTTGGCTCCCGATGCCACGGGGGAGCTGGTGGCCTGGACAAAAAGGAAGTCGTTATCCAGCAGGGGCCAAGCTCCTTGGACGCGGCAGGTGTGAAAATGGTGGTGGAAGCTGCGCACGTGGGGGTCCCCGAAGGAGGCGCAGTGCAAGAAGCCCGGGGGACGACCGTGCAGCCGGGAAAAGCGGCCCTCGTAGTCACAGGGGTCTGGGGTTGGGGGCGCAGGGCCCGCGCCTGGGAGGGCGGGGCCCCGGGGCGGGGGCGGGGCCGTGGGGCCCTGACGCGAGCAGTTGTGCTGGATCATTAGGTCTTCGATGCCGTGCACCGCCGAGTGGAAGGCGAGGTCCCCGCGGCAGGTGCGGGCGGTGCGCCGGGTACAGAGCGCGTAGGAGCGGAGGGCTCGGCAGAGGCCACCCGAGGCCGCCCCGCCGCCGCGGCCAGTGCCGCTGCCGCCGCGGAGCGCTCCGGGAGAGCCCCCTTCTCTCAAGCTCAGCGTGGACGAGACGTACTCGGCGTTGCAGCGAAGGATCTTGCACTGAGCATGAACTGAGGATGCAAGGGACGGGATTGTGATACTGGGTCCAGAATCCCGCTCTTTGTAGAGTCTGCTTCTAACTCCCAGATGGCTGTACTAACCAGTAACCCAGCTGAGACCTCTTGGCTCTTTCGCTATGTTTGTTCTAAGTAATCGGCCTTAATCTCCCTCCCAAGACCCCATCAATGCCCTTCTCCAAGTTGAATGGAAAATAAGATGAGCCTGTTTGAGAGCAGGCGTGTTTCTGGGACTCAGCACCCATCCCACCCCACTCACCAGTGCGCGCGCGCGCACACACACACACACACACACACACACACACACACACACACACACAAACACCAAACCGGTCCCTGGCCCTTCCTTACCATGTCCACCGAAGAGCAGCAGGAGACTGAGAATGCTTAGAGTTGGGGAACTGCCATGGGGGACCCGGGGAGTAGGGGGCTGGCCTGGATCCCCCATACCTATCCAGCCAGGTCCCCCCCTAGGCGACGTTTCTTCCCAGCTGATGACCCTCCTAACCTAGTGAATTTTGAACCGACCGTCCTGTGACTGGCTGGGCATAGGGAAAGAGAAGAGTTGAAAGATTGGTCAGGATGATTTGACTGGAATCTGGGGAGATCAAGACAAGGGTTAAACAGACTGGAGTTTGGGGAGCAGTGTGGCTGGTGAGCTTTTGTCCCCTGTGCCTGTGGCCACATCCAGGCCCCTTTGTGCAATACCCCTGGTGGGGGTGAAGGGAAAGTTGAGTGACCTCGTTGGGCAGAGTCCACTCTATTGCCCCATGGTGAGTGTCAAACAGCAGATGTGTCAAAAATGGAGGAATTGATCTTTAGTCACCTGGTGGTTTTCCCCAATACAACAAGGATCTGAAACATAACTGGTATTGATTCTCCCAGCTAGGAGGAGACACCTGCCAGGCCTCATTCTTTTCGTCCTTTGTGTTAGAAAACAAAGAATAAAAGTAGAATACCCTTGCCTCATAAGAAGTCACTATTCCAACTAAAAGAGCCAGCCACTACTTGGTGTTGAAGAACGGGGTACAAACCAAGCACTAGAACCAATATTTGACTTTGCTAAGTCAACAGTGCTTATATTTTTCCAGGCCTGACTGAAGTGCCACTCTTTCCATTATTCTCCCCTTTGCACATTCAGACATTCTTCATCTTTTGAAGAAGACATCTGTCAGGGAAAGGGGCTGCTTATTTCTCTGGTCAATTCCCCTCTTTGGAGTAAGTATATGGGTGGGGAAAGAGTCCTGCAGGTGGTCTGAGAATAGAATAGATTAGAGTTGTGGGGTGAAGGTTATCCCCAGCTGTTCGGTGCTCGCTGCCAAGAGTATTGCTAACTGGGATCAGGGTGGAAGAAAAGTCAGATGGCGGTCATCGGAGGCCACACTTGTCTTGGTAAGAAAACTATAAAATAGAGAGGGTAAAACACCTCTTAAATCCTGCACAAGTCTCGAGGTAGCAGTTGGAAGGTTAGCTCTGGTAGGGACATCCTTAGAATGATCAAGGGTTTGGGTTCAGTTCCCAGCACTGCCCGCTCCACCCACACAGAAAAAAAAAGGCAACCAGGTAAAGAGAAAACTAAGAGTGCTGGAGGAGAAATAGAACATTAAGCTTCAAGTGTCAAAGGTCAGAAGCCAGAAAGAAATAAAACAGAAGGAGAAATGGAGATTGGGACATCTTGTCAAGGAGAGACCCTAGTTATTGGAACATAGATGATTAAGAAGGCTCTGTAATTTTATGAAAGTCTAATTTCAACCCCAGAGCATATTGAAGCAATTGAATTTCTTTTTGACTTACTGTTTCCTGAGGTCAAGCATTACTCTGGTAGCTGATTCTCCAGTCATGGTTGCCTATTCTGTTGGTCTGCTCCAGCCAAGGAGTCCCCAGTCTCTTTTTCCATGGCACCCCAGTTCCTAGTCCGGCTGCAGTCTCACTGAGGTCAGAAAGCCAGGGAAAATTTGGTGTGTGTGTTGGGGGGGGGTATATGGTTGGCAGAAGTACTGGACAGCTGAGCGGGGGAGGAGGTGGCTACTGAGTTGACAGTTTTAAAAATAGCCAAGTCCAAAATTCCAGTAACGTTGGTGCCAGTAGGGTGTGGGAGTGGAGGCAGTGGGAAGAGTAGAAAGACTCAACAGAATATGGAGTATTGGGGAGTCACGTGAAGGAAGGGAAAAAGAAGTATGATAGTCCAGCTTTTATGATATACAGTCAATAGTTTACTCCAGGGAACCCTCCATCATTCTCAGTAATGAACTCCTCCTGGCTTTAGAGGTAGTAGTGGGACATTGGATGCCTCTCGATTATCATCCTCGTCCTTGCTAGACCAAACATTACATTTAGTTTCCATGTATAGCATCTGGGAGGCCACTGACTTTACAGATACACGCAGCAGTGGTACTTCACAGACCCTCCGCCTCATCTCTGCAGAGTATTTCAGAAATTGAAAAGACCAGCTGTCCAGAGGAGAAATCTGAGCCGAGTTGTTTAGGATGGGTGTCCGTTTCAAGTTGGCCCAGCTCAGAACTTTGCAGCTGTCTATCTCCCATGTCTCCTCCGTTTTCATTACCCTGGTTTGTGGGGTGAATTCCTCCTTCCTCATCAACACCCCCCAAAATACAAGCTTGTGAAAGTTGCTGGGGGAGAAATGCTGTGCTCTCAGAGGCAGAGGTAAAGACAAATTAAAGAATTTTTTGAAGGCTACTAATCAATAAAGAACAGGAGTTACAGGACTGAAGAGATGGCTCAGAGGTTAAACCTCTGCCTTGCAAGCAGAAGGTCCTGAGTTCAGATCCCAGATCCCAGATCCCATATCCCATGCACAAACGCCGGCGGAAGCCGCCTGCGTTTCTGGTCCTGGTGTGCGGAGCCTGTGAATCCCCTCTCAGAGCAACAGAGGAGGTAGAAGCAGTCCACGATGATTCCTGAATTCACCCTTCATTATATACACACATAATTGAATAAATTTAAAAAAAGGAGTTAGAATTGCAGATATAAATTGGGAGAAACAGACATTCGGAAGCATGTTTTGGTAGGCGTACAAAAACTGTAACTTTTGATTCTTTTCTGGTTCATAAGCATGACGATTAGGTGTTCACACTTTTGTGTGACATGTGCCTCCTACAAGCCTTGTTATAACATTGTCACATTACCTACCTGTCTGACATGAAAAAAAGATGACTTTTTAAGATACTGTACCCAAGAAATTTATCTATCTTGTTTTTGCATCCGTAGGCATCTCATTATTTGCCAAGAGAAATTGACACAAGGATTGATTGGGCACTGTGCCACTGAGGCACCAAGAGATCCACACAGTACTGTTTAGACATACATGCTGCAGGGAAGATACTGGGGAGACAGCTAGTGGTTAAGGCTCTGCCCGTAATTCCAGCCTTATGAGGCGGGACCCGGGAATCCAAACAGTAAGCTAATCAGACTAGCCCTAATGGGTTTACTAGAGACCAAGCCTCAAAGCAAAGCAATAAGATGGAAAAGTGATCAAGGATGTTTCCTGATATTCAACCCTTGCTTGCATACAGACATGCTCTGCACACCTATGTACATTTGTACACTCATGCACACACACACACACACACACACACACACACACAGAGGCATCTACCCACATGTAAACATGCATACACCTTCATATGCATATAAACAAAAACAAAAGCAGAAAACATACATACTAAAAAATAGAGGATGTGAAGAGTCATATTAAATGTCGACAATAAGTGCTGACTACATATGTTGTTGCTTTGCAACATTTCGCTACTTTCAGGATGTATGCTAGAATATGTGGCAGAGATAGTTAACCCTTACTGTATGGAAAGTTGTCCTCTGATCTTCATGTTGCGTCATTCATGTGCCTGTTTTCTCTCTCTGCTTCTCTCAGATAAAATATTAAAACAGAAACAATGAGGGCTGGAGAGATGGCTAAGGGCTTAAGACTCTGTCTCCCAGGCACAGGGTCCTGAGTTCGAATTGGAATTCCAGATCCCACATAAAAAACACCAGGTGGAAATGGCGGTGGCCTGAGCTTTGGACCTGGTGGGTGGAGCCTGGAAAATCCTAGAGCAAAGCAAGGAAATAGAAGCAATCCAGGATGATTCCTGAAGTCACCCTTGATCCTCCACAGGGACACACAGTGTCCTCTGATACACACACACACACACACACACACACTAA
The DNA here is from genome assembly GCA_023101885.1 of Typhlomys cinereus. Classification (NCBI taxonomy): domain Eukaryota; kingdom Metazoa; phylum Chordata; class Mammalia; order Rodentia; family Platacanthomyidae; genus Typhlomys; species Typhlomys cinereus. Next base: position 379,474 of record JALPQD010000083.1, on the reverse strand, counting down.
AATTAAAAAGCAGAAACAATGAGAATCATAGAATTTATTTACTTTTCCTTTCTGTTTTAACTTATTTGGGAGTTCAGAGAATATGATGCTAGTTTTTGTTTTGTTTGAGACAGGGTCCCAAGTGCTGGGATTACAAGCATTCAGCGCCTTTCCTGACTCTGTTCTGTTCTTATTAGCTTAGATCTTTTAAATATTAGATCTCTTCTTGTGTGTGTGTGTGTGTGTGTGTGTGTGTGTGTGTGTGTGTGTGTTGTTTTTGCTTTTGAGACAGAATATTGCTTTGTGTCCAAAGTTACCTTGAATTATCCTGTGTGTAGTCTGGGCAAGTCTGGAAGAATTCATGGTTCTCCTCTGTCCCGGTTTGTATGTGAATTGTTCTCTATAGGCTCATGTGTCTGAATCCTTAGCTGCTGTTAATGTTTGGGAAGGTCCCAGCACCTTTAGAAGGTGGAGCCTTGCTAGAAGAAGGTATGTCATGGGCAGCAGGCCTGGAGGTTGGCTAGGCTCACCCTGCTTCCACTAAAAGTCTACAGTTTGTTCTCTCAGCCTCTGGCCTCCTTGATGTCTGCAGTGACCTAAGTCGCCTCCAGTTTCTGCTTCTGTCACAACTTCTGCTATGAGATGCCCACATGAATGTACTATGTTTCCCCTCTGAAACCATAAGCCAAATAAATCTTTGCTTTTCTTCCTTTAAGCTGGTTGTCTGAGAGGTGTCTCACAGCAGCAGGTAGAATAACTGCAACATTCTTCTCCAGTCTCAGACTGCTGGGCTTACAAATGAGTACCACCATGCTAGGCTCTTCTATATCTTTTGACTATGTACATGTATATTTATACCATAGATATTTATACCACACATATACTAAAAATATATGTGCAACATACACATGTTCCATATGTACTACACACACACACATACACACACACACACACACACACACACACACACACATACACACACATTATTACTGCTGGGGACGAACCTTGGACTTCACACATGTTAGACAGGTACCCACGAATCCACATCTCAGTCCCAAATTTTCTGAATCAGTTGTTACTTGTTCCATTTGTTTTCCTTATATATAAGATGCTTATGTATTCTTTTAGTCAGGTATTTCAAATCTTTTTTGAAAAAATTACAATAAAATCTAAGACAAATTTTCATAGTTAAATTTGCTGTTATACTCATTTGGGACTATTACATAAAGACATACTTTACTTTGTGTTACCTTGACCCATATGTTTGATGTTTCAGCCATGGCTGTAAAGATGGAGTGAGTGTAGGCGCATTTCTCTGTTTTAAAAAGAGAATTCCAACCTGATGTAGGCTCACACCTGTAAAGCCAACACTTGGGAAGTGGAGGCAGGAGGATTAGCCAGCTTCAAGACCAGCTTCAGCTGTATTGTGAGTTCAAAGCCAGTCAACTGGTCCTTATCTCTGAGCTATGTACTGGCCATCTATTCACATCTTTCCTACAATTTCATGACAGTGAACCCTCCTTTCTCTAGAGTTGCTAGAAGAGACAGGATGTGACTTCTCCTTACTGTGTGTGTGTGCAGCAAAGGCTAAGTAGTAAATAGTGAAATCCAAGGGGAGAATCTGCTCTTCTGACTCCAAGAAAGTTCACTTTACTTTTGGAGGTACTCAGTTCTGTTCTTGCCATCAGGTAGTTCTGAAGATTATTTGTTGGACACTCTCTGTTTTAGTAGTTCCCCTTATTGATTTTTAAAATTTTATTTTAATTTCCATCTTGAGATCTTAGAGAGGAGAAACTATTTACTATTGGAATAGAGCTTAATTATTTTGCCACAAAGCAGAAAGGTTTTCCCTTCATAGTGTATTCAATATCTTAGCCACTGATCTGCCGTGTCGTATGTGTGCTTGTATAGGTGTAGACACGTGTGCATGATTGTGGAGGCCAGAGGTTAAAGACAGGTGTCTTCTTTTACTGTTCTCTGCCTTACTTTTTATACTCTTCCAAAATATTAATTCATTCACTTATTTACTGTGTATGTGTGTGTGTGTGTGTGTGTGTGTATACACTCCAACTCATGAATATGCATGCCACGGCACTCATATGGAGGTCAGAGGACAACATTCATAAGTTGGTTTTCTTCTTCTACCATGTAGGTTCCAGAGATCGAAATTGAAACCAGACTTGCATGGCAAGCTGAGCCGTCTTGCCAACTACCCCATCTTATTTTTTGAGACAGAGCCTCTTCACACAATTGGCTCACCAGTTAGCCGGGCTGACTGACAGACCAGCAAGCTCCCAGGTTCCACCATCCAGTGCTGGGGGGGCAGGGAGAGGGGACAGGGGGGAGGGGTTGCAGGTCCATGGTGCTGCACCCAGTCTTTCACGTGAGTGCTAGAGATAGGAACTCAGGTCCTCATGCTTACACAGAAAACACTTTACCCACTGAGCCCACTTCCCCAAATTAGGCATGTTAGTCAAGTATTCTTTTAAGTTCAAGACAGTAGCTTACCATGTATCCCATGCTGGCCTCAAACTCGCGATTTGCCTACCTCAGTCTCATAAATGCCAGAATTTTAGGCGGATGCCACCCTACCCAGCGTAATATATATGTGTTGGGGACTGAACCCAGGGCCTCTTGCTTGTTAATTAAATGCTCTACTTTTAAGCTATCCCCCCAGCTTTAAAGAAACACACACACACACACACACACACTCACACACACACACATGCACGCACACATTTTGAAGTGGGTCCCAAACTCTTGAGCTCAAAAGATCTGCCTAAATTCAGCCTTCCAAATGCTGGGATATTATAAGTATGTGTTACCATGCCTGACCTTTCAGGCTTCCACTGAATTCTGCATTTCTTAAAAAAATCTTTTCTCTGAAAGTTGTTCTCTGTCCATCCATGTGCCATGGCCCCTCTCTTTCTCTCTCTCAAATAAAGTGAATGTTTAAAAATTATTTAGTAGGGGCTAGAGAAATGGCTCAGGGGTTAAGGCTTTGCCTCGAAAGCAGAAGGTCCTGAGTTCAGGTTCCAGGTCCCACCTAAAATCATTAGCCAGAAATGGTGAGGCCTGCACTTCTGGCTTTGGTGGACAGAACCTGGGAAATCCCAGAACCAAGCAAAAAGGAGATAGAAACAATCCAGGATGATTCCCGAAGTCACTCTTGCTACTCTACAGAGATACACATACACACATAAAATTTTAAAAAATTAAGAAAAAATTTTTGATTAAAAAAAGAAAAAAGAAAAACCAAGACGCTATTTCTGATCTCTGTACTCATACTGTGGTGCTTGTGCACACTTCATACCCCACCCCACAATAACAAATTAAGGTTAAAAAAAATTTAAAGGGTGATATGTAGTCATCACAGAAATGGCTATTGCCCAAAAAGGAGTGCCCATAAATGTTACCACGGCGATGCTTGAAGAGTCCACAATGTTACCCTACATACCATTTGTCATAGTTAGGCACAGATGTCAACTTGACAGTTGAGGATTTGAGCTCTGAGTACATTTATAGAGAATTAGTGGTTGAGTTATACCCAGAGCAAACCTGCAAGAGATTGTCTAGCTGATGTCCCCATCAACTAGGCCCAGCTCATGGTGGGTGGGACAAGGCCCTGGAATAAAATACAGAGAGCTGATTGAGAAAGTTGACATCCTTGCGTATACTTGGCTAGACATGTGATCTGGCAAGTAAGGATCGTCCCTCTCTCGGCTGCTATGTGGAGATGGTATGGCCAGTTCTTTGGTATTGGTGTGAGCTCTCCTGCAAAGTTTGGAGGAGGAATTGAAACCATTCCATTGTAAGAGAATAAACACCTTGTTCCCTTAATGGTGATTTACCAGCATATCCTTTGATGGTGATTTATCAGCAGCCATGCAGGTGAACTGTAACACTATTGCATTTTGGTAAACTAGCAAGTTAAGAGTGAGATTCTTGCTAAGAGAATGAATATGTGTATTGAACATAGTAAGCACTCTAAGAACCAGGATAGCTTCCTGAAATGGGTGAAGGAGAATGATTAGAAAAGGAATGAAATCTAAGAGGAAAGCACATGGGTTCAGCCGAAGTGCCAGCCTGCAGTGTGCAAAGAAGCAACACTTTGTAAGAAAGAACTGATGAGCTGCTGTGCTTGCTTCCTCTGAGTCCATGGTTTAATAGATGTGAAAAGCAAAATAAATGAAAGATCTAGACTGTGAGAACAAAGGCGCGGGCTAAATGTTCTGCAGTGGGACAAGGGCAATTGCAGGAAACAAAGGATCGCCCTTTCCACAATGCCAGTAGGGCCCTACAAAATAAATAAATAAAATCCTTAAAACAAGAGATGAAGAGCCCCTGAGATGACTCAGTAGATAAAGGCATCTTCCGTGCAAGCCTGACAAGTTGGGTTTGATCCCCAGACCCAGAAAGAACAGGCTCCACAAAGCTGTTCTCTAACCTCACATGTGCCACGGCACATATGCATGCACACACACACACACGTATAGCTTGTGCACACATTCACCATCACACCATTTATTCAGAGGCTAGAAGGTGGGGAGGGGCTGAAGAGATCAACAAAGATGTGACATCCAGTGCAGCACAGACCTTCCCTTCTGTGTTGTCACAGGCCGAAGAGGAAGTCCTGGACAGTTATTCTACAGTGTCTGACAGCTCCCAGTCTACTTCCGGCTCTATAACTTACTGATCCTAGAAGGTTCAAATAAACGAAGATGTACGACATGTGACGTTTGTGTCTAGTTTCTTTCATTTAGCAAGATTGTTTTCTTTGTAACTGTTTCGTTAATATTCTGGGATGGGGGAAGATAGCAGGCATGTACGTACGAAGAGGTCAAAAGACAATTTTGTGGAGATGGTTCTTTCTATCCACCCCTACTTGATCCAGGGATCAAGTTCAGGCCACCTCCTCCCTATTTTTAAAGCTAGAAGATCTTTATGATTATTCGTGTGTGTGTGTAAGAGTGGCAGTGAGCGCCCCAGGTACATGGAGGTCTGAGGACCATTTCCAAGAGCAGATCTGATTGCACCCTGCTGGGGTCAGGTCCCTCTGCATTTCCGCGCTGCATTCTCTAGGAGAGCTAGCTGGGCGAGCCTGGGGGGAAGAGGGGAATAGCGGAGCCTCAGGGCTCCAGGCGAGGTCGAATCAGCGCCGGGTCACCACCCAGACCTCGGGAATCAGATGAGAAGCAGGCAGTGGACGAGTTTACCGCAGGTTCAATTTATTAAGGGGGTGTTTGGGCTTATATAGGGTCGGAGCCCAATCAGGTGTTGCCATCCCTCCGAGGGGGAGGGGGGTGAACAACCACCAATCATTTAACTGTTTACTAGGTGTCCATTGCAGGGGCAGGTTAGATGGCTGCTTCCCATTGGTTGTTCATCTCTCTGCCTGCATGGTTCTCTATTGGGACGTGTTGGGACATGTCTGTGCGTGTCCAGGATTGTCCGTAGGGAGCCCAGGCTAGGACCTCTCTGAATCGGTAGGACAGCCCAGGCTAGAACCTCTCTGAATCGGTAGTGCCACATCTTGCCATAAGGATCCTAGGATCGCAGATGCACATCACCACATCCGGCCTTTTATGTGAGATCTGGGGATTGAACTTGGGTCATCAGGCTTGCATGGTAAGCACCTTAACTCCCTGAGTCATGTCATCAGCCCATAGCTTTGGTTTTGTAAACATAGTTTCATGTAGCCCAGACTCTCCTTAAAGTCCTGATCCTCCTGCCTTCCACCTCCCAAACACTGGGATTTCAGATTTGAGCCACCCAGCCTGGCTTTAGTGTGATATTAGCCTTTAATGTTTTCAAGGCTTATCTAAATTGTAGAATGTATCCATATTTCATCCCTTCTTAGGGATAAATAATATTCCAGTGTATTTATATGTCACTAAAGGTTGAACAATTACTTTCTGAACTCTAATATACATATACTCTCTTTTTTCTTGGACAGTTTTTTTCCTTTCTTTTTTATTATGGTATTGAAGGTTAAATCCACAACTCCATATACATTAGGCCAGCACCCTACCATCAACTTCATCTACAGACCCTCTCATGTAATTTTTATCCCTTTCTTTCCTAAGGACCATAAGACTGTTTTCACCTTTGCAGATAGCTGTTATGAACAATGCTCTTGTAGGAATGCGTGTACATGTATTTATTTACTTGCTTTCAGTTCTTTGGGACTTAGGCCTAAGAGTGGAATTACTGAGTCATATTCTATATTTAGCTTATTGAAGAGCTGCCAGACATTCACAGCAGCTGTGTTATTTTATATTCCCACCCACTTCTACGAAGGTTCCAATTTCTGCTTATCCTCATAAACCTGGTTATTTTTTATTTAATTTATAGTCATGCTGGTAGGTGTAAAACACTTATGTTCATGTTCTTGCGCAACAAGATGAAAATGTTCTCTCTCTCTATATATATATATAATAACATGTTTTCTTTCTATATATGCATATATATATCAATCTACCTATAGATATAGATACTGGAAATACTGTATTACTGGAAGTACTGAGAATTAAACCAGCAAATTCTCATACTAGGAAATGCCCTGTCATTGAACTATCTCCCAAAGTTTTGAACATGTTTTAAAACAGGGAAAAGAATATGCAACACTTATTATCTGCCTAAGGCATGAGTTTGTTAGACTCAGCTTAATATCTTGCCTAGACATTGAAGACATGCTTATTCAGATTGGACTGCATGTCCTTCTGTTGTCTAGCTGCAGCCTTTTTATTCTCTTAAGGTATTTTCACTGGATACAAGAATCTGGTTGATAGTCTTGTAGCACTTTTGGCCTTTGGAACTTTTGATAAGAAGTCTGTCATTCAAATCACTAAAAAGATCTTTTTTAAAAAAATAAAAATAAGTGTTTTTTGCATTTATGGATCACGTGTGGGGGTATGCTACAGCACATATGTGGAAATGGAGGACAAACTTATGATACTCAGTTCTCTCCCTCCACTATTTGGGGTTCCAGAGATCAAACTCAGACATCAGGTGTAGTGGCAAATGAGCCTTGCCCTGCCTGGTTTGCTTCCTTCTCTCAACTTTCAGAACTTCCTGTTTATTTTATACATAACTTCCAGGATTTTTAATCACATTAGGAGAAATTAAGGGAAAATATGTCTACTCAGTCTTCCCTGATCTAATCTCTTATTTATTGTTTATTTATGTACTGTAGGTATTATTGTCATCTTTAAAATATTTTATATATTTTTCTGTGTGTGTGTGAGAGAGAGAGAGAGGGCACCGCGTGTCCCTGTGGAAGGCCAAGATGACTTCAGGAATCATCCTGGATTGTTTCTATCTTCCTTCTTGCTTTGCTATGGGATTTCCCAGGCTCCACCCACAAGATCTGGAAGTGCAGCCGACGCCGTTTTCGCCTAGCGTTTGTATGTGAGACCTGGGATCTGAACTCGGGACCTTTCGCTTGTGAGGCGGAGTCTTAACCCTTGAGCCATCTCTCCAGCCCATGTCTTATATTTAATATTTATTTTTGGCACATTATTTGTAAATGCTGGGGGAAAAAAGAATCTGGAATAGGAAAGAAATAAAGTTTCTAATCCTTTCCACCCTTGGGAATGGGGCCAGGAACACACTTAATCGTGTCTTGGTGCTGAGATTCATCCTTTGTGCTTCGACGTTGGGCAAACCCGAAGCGGACTTTCCTTCTTATATTGTCCTGTTTTACCAAAAGTTGGCAGCAGGTGGCAGAATTATATTTAACCAAAATACAGAAGCAGGCTGTTTTACATTTGGGACGGGGATACGCGACTTGTTGGGGAACCAGGAGCACTGCTTTGTTCCCCCCAGAGAAGGCACCGAAGATTAACCAGAGAAACAACTCAACTCGGATATAGCTTGATAACCCAATCGATTCATTGGTGTTACAGGAGCGTGGGTGAGTCGGTAGTTGCATCTCTGAACAGCCCATCCCTGCGCGGATGGCAAGATCCTGCTGCACGCTGCAAGACTGGCGAGCAGCTTCCCCCTTCGCAAAAAAAAATTTCCAAACCTACAGAAAGGTTGAAAGTATGATGTAAAAACATTTGATCCGTTTTCAATATTTTGCCACATCAGCTTTTTTTCTCTCTTAAATCAATCTTAAATGATGGGATGGGGAACTTTTAAAAAGATCCTTCTGTTTATAATACACGTCAAAGTCTCCCTGGAATTTGAAGAGTCGTCTGTCTTTGCTTCCCTCCCTCCCCGGGGATCTAGGGCTTTCTGTCTCTATCTCCAGAAGTTTGTCTGCCTCTAGTCTTAGGAATCTGATTCTGTGTATGTGTTACTTCCCTGATTTTAATAGCCAAGTTTGAGAATTATTTTATTGTATTTTATATTTTAAAAAAAGGTAATAAAGAAATAATGAAACAGAAAGTTCAATATAAAACTTCAGACAAAAGGACTATGGAAAACTGCAGAGGTGCACATTTCATTGAAGTCATATACTTCAAACGGAAATTCTCACCAACCTCCCTGGTGGTCTAGTGGTTAGGATTCGGCGCTCTCACCGCCGCGGCCCGGGTTCGATTCCCGGTCAGGGAAGTGTAATACTTTTTTTAACGTTCCGTTTAAATTCTGTGTTTATACCATGTCTTAATCACAGCCATATTGCCAATTGTTTTTAAAAATAAATATATTTATTTTCTGTTTTACAAAGTTAACATATTTCTAACACTTTCCAATAGACAAATACTTTCTTTTACTAGTTTCTTGTTTATTTTCTATTTTTTTTTGCAAATATTCTTTAGTACATTTTTTTAACCTTAATTGCTTATTTCGAAAAAGTATACCACCATGAATTAAAGAATCAAGGGCAAGAAAATATCTACAAGTAATCAACTTAACTTTGGGCCAGAGATGGATTTTTCAAATGAAAGCAGAGATCATAAAGGACAAAGTGATGAATTAGACTATACAAAACTAGAAAAGTTCTATTTAAATAATCCATAATTTTTTAAAAGATATATGGTGAACTGGTATAAATTAGTAGGGAAAATAAATCCCCAGTGGGAAAACAACAAAACGCACGGCTTAGTAAATATGAATTAATTAATACTAATAATCGGTGAACCCATGAAACGTAATTAATCCCAATATAAAAATAAATATTAATTAAAGTGAGATTCCACGGTTTCATTCCATACTTTTGTAAGGAAACAATACCCACCTGCTGATACTACTTTGGTAATGCTTATTGATTGGATGATGAGCAGTTTGGCATATGTGTCTAAAGCTCAAACTGTCCTTGTTTTTATCAGGGCAACATTTTTGGCATCTGTTTTAAAGAAGTCCCACAAGGCAGCCTACAGCAAGCGCATTCTTCACTGGACCACAGGATTTCAGAAAGTGTCTTCAAAAGATAAAAGGATTGAGATTTAACTTTTAACTTGCCAAACAAGAACGAGGTCAAAATCTTCGATAAGAGGACTCTTAGAGTTTTCATGTCTTCTTCGACTTTTTTTTTTTCCTTCGACTTTTGATTCAAGTTTTTCTTAGTATGGATGTTCGAGGTAAACAGGGAATTTGCCTGCCTAAAAATTCTTGTGTTCCTTATAGGAAAAGCAACGAGCTTTATTTTTCATCTGCGTTGGTGGTATAGTGGTGAGCATAGCTGCCTTCCAAGCAGTTGACCCGGGTTCGATTCCCGGCCAACGCAAATGCCCTTTTGTCTCAGCTAAGCGAGTCACATATGTGGACGGTAATTACCCTTTTGTGAATCTTGGGAGAGGTGGGAAATGAAGGCTAGGCTCCCTAAGAGGAAACTCGGACTAATAGTTGACGACCGCTCCCTCAGCTAGAGAGCTGCCGCCGTTTGGAACTGCGAGTGGAGCAAGAAAACACTGTCCGGGAAAAGGGCTGCCCACGCTTCCCCAAAGCTGGCCAGCTCCGCTCCCTTTTCCAGTCCCACCATAATAAAACATTTCGATTCCGGGGCTCAGGCCGGAGACTTAAATAGGAAAGTGCTTTAGGGCTGACTCCTAAATCTCCGGACAAGATTCAGTTTTGGTTGTTTTGGAGCGGGAAGCTGGGGTGGATCTGTGCTGCAGTCGCCTCCTTCTCCTGTCTGACCCCAGAGGAGAAGGGCCGATTCCTGTGAGCGCCCGAAGTGCCCAAGCACCAAACTTAAGCATTTGATATTGACATGCCACAAATTACAGAAACAGGCCTGCAGGAGGCAAGCTGGTATGTTTCAAGGGGCATTAAATTGAGCCCGCAACCCGCTACCCTTGCAGTGGCGCGCCGTGATCGTATAGTGGTTAGTACTCTGCGTTGTGGCCGCAGCAACCTCGGTTCGAATCCGAGTCACGGCAGACTGGGCAGTCTTTTCGTCTGCATTCTGACTACTTAGAATGGTTCGGAATTGCACTTTTGCCTTTGCGCCAGGCGGCCTGAGAAGGTGGATTCGGTCTACGGTTCCAACGGAAAAGCGCCCCGAGCCAAGGTTGAGAGCCCTTGAATCCTGTCCGAGTTTAAGTCTGGGATGAACTGGGCTTTTTAATTCGGGCAGCGCAAACCGACGCCGCAAACTAATGGATAGACCTACGTTCGCAGGAAGCGTCCTTCCCCCGCGCACCGGCGAGCAGGGTTTAGACGGCAAAAGAGGTTCGGAGTGAGAAGAAATAAAGGCTGCTGCCCGAGGTCCGCGCCCCAGGACCCTCCGCGGCCGGCCTACTCCCCGCAAACGGCTGCGGGATGAGCTCGCTCGTTCCCCCCCCCCTTCGCATCCTCCGCAGAACTTGGGGCCCCCAGCGTCAGCGTGACCCCATCGGAAATAATTTGAGGAAACACCGAGGTTCCTCGTGAAGTCTCTGTCGCTTTCTGAACTTTGGGTTCATCAATCACTTAGACTATCACGGAAAGGCTGTTGCTACTGTACGTTTGGAAACCCACATCTTGGAACTGTTACCATTGAATAATTACAAGCAAGTGAAACACAGCAAAACAATCATAAAGATGCTGGAAAGAAACATGTTCCAGTGCCCGGCTAGCTCAGTCGGTAGAGCATGAGACTCTTAATCTCAGGGTCGTGGGTTCGAGCCCCACGTTGGGCGCTTCCCTTCTTTTCCAGCCTTTTATTTAGCCAGTAAGAGAATCACACCTCTGAATCTCTATTTAGAGTCTATCACTATTTTAAGCTTCAATAAACTGTACTTTGGGAAGCGGAGGCAGGAAGGAGGACTCATGACCATCCTCAGCAGAGCGAGTTCCAATCAGGGCTCCATGAGCCCTTTTTTTTTTTTTCAATTGTGCATGTGTGTGTGTGTGTGTGTGTGTGTAGAACCACGGACGAATTCAGGAACCACCATGGATGCCTCCACCTGCTCGTTTACTCTGCCCGGGGATTCACAGGCTCTGCCCTACCAGGACCAGAAACGCAGGCCACCCCCACTTCCGCCTGGGCCCTTGTTTTTTAAAAAAACAGAAAACATGTATATGATGGCGGTGATGATCTCAGTAAACAACTCTAAAAGTCGCCTCCATTTGTCCCAGAAGACATTAAAAAAGGGAAATCCAGGCAGAATTCCCAGGGTGGTGGAGACTGAGGGGTCTGCTCTTCACCCTGAGGAGGTGTAAAAGGGCTCTGAGCAGCCCCCAGAGACCATCCATCTCCATCCTTTCAATCCCAGATCTCTGCTGCTGGAATAGAAGGCACCTTAGATGAACACACCCGTTCCCCTCTTGGTAGGAAATAAAATTACTCCTTAAAGGAAAGGAGTCTGGCAGAGGAGAAGAAGGGTTGCAATGGAAAGAGGAGGAGGAGGAGGCGGAATGGGATTGGGGACTGAGGTGTGAAAATAACATTACACTAAAATAATTACACTAAAAGATTTTTTAAAAAGAAAAAGAAAAAAGGCTGGAGGGGGGGGCTGCCATACCTTATCTTCTGCTGAATCCATGAAGTCACATATGTCTAGTTCCAAAAGACCTGTGTAATATTTGACCCATCAACAGATGCTCACAGAAAGGGAACCATCTCAAGAGGTTCCACGCCTCTCTGAGACACTATTGAGGGTTGATGTTGGATAGGGGAAGGGGAGTTGCTTTTCTTTACATTATACCCACTGATACATGGTTCGTTCATACTGCAGCAAGTACTCAGGCACATGCCACCAAGGGCAACCCAGAGGAAATTCAGTGGGCCACACATGCAAAAAGAGATGACAGGAGGCAGGTGATGAACAGGAAAGAAGAATTGTAATGGAATAAGGAGGGGGATGGGATTGGGAACTAAGGGGTGAAAATATCAATTCAATATATTCATGTATGCAACTCTAAAAGAGTAAGAATAATTTTTAAAGAATTAAAAAGAAAGGAAATCATTCCTTAACATGTAAAAATTAAGTGGGGACTAAAAATGAAAGAAAACTTAAAGCAGCCAATCATTTGGATCGATGGCACTGACAAGGCACACACCTTTTCTAGTACATACACAAACATCCTTGAAATGACAGATCCTCGGAAATACAGGACTTATAATGAAAGGGCCCTCAGCAGGGTAGTCCAATATATTATGAAGGGCCTCGAGACAGTCCTTCTGGCAAGGCGACGCCTGGAAAAATGGGCGGTCTGTATCCAGTCTACCAGAAGCCCTCATGCTGAAAGTAAAGAACTGATGTTCAAAACTTGCTCTCCAATCTCCACCACACACCATGGCGTGTATTGCACACACCTCATTCCCAAAACATTTTTAGAAAATATCATTAAATTTCAAACCATCAAGGACATATAGAAGGTTCGATGAGCTCAAAGAGTGGGGTGAGAAAATTTGGAAGCAAATAAGTCAAAATGTCATCTGTCTATTCTGCGGTGAGAAAGCCTTTAACCCACCACCATTAAGAGAAAAACTGTGCTCGAGTTGCGCTTCTTGATAACGGCATGTATTATAGCAGAATTGCAAATCCTTTTTCGGGGGCAACTTTTTCTAGACAAGCACTCTAACGATTTCAATTTATTGAGAGCATTCAGCTTGTTAGGTGAGCAGCTCTACTACTAAGATATGAAAACAACGATTTTTACTTTTTAAAAAATGTTTACTTATTTAATGTATTTAAGAGGTTGAGGTAGATATTAAGAGATGTATTAAGATATTGAGGTAGAGAAAGACACAAAGAGCGAAAGAAAGAGAACACATAAATATGAGATCAGACAAGATTTATCTGGCAAGTTTGACAAAGGCACTTTTAACTTGCCGATTTATCTCCTGGTCTTAGCTTTAAGTTTTTATTTTGACACAGCATCCCACTAATTTGTTCCCCACCTTTAACCCTGAGCCAAGTCAGGCCTTGAACTTGCAACCCTCCTGGAAACCGTAACGATTTTTATCTGAGAGGAAGGGAGTGAGGCCGAGATGTGATGGGCAAAGAAGCAAAAGTCACTGTGGGAAAGTGGCAAAGGAGGGACGGACGCTTGGTCGTATTTTTGAAGCGTGGGCAGTGTTCTATGGCCGCTCAGACATGACCGTGGAGGGGTGTGCGTTGCGCGCCCGCGTTGAGAGGGGGCGATGCTGTCTTTGCAACCCCAGCTGGGCGGATCTCCCCGTCCCAGCCCGGGACAGCAAGCGCCCCCCCCCCAACCTAACAGAGCGGCCCAGGTGTTCAGGTCGACCCCGAGCCGGCCACACCGAGAGGCGTCTCGCGGCCCCTGTCCTCTGGTTCCCAACATCTAAGGGCGATTCTTCCGAAGGGACCCCTTAGCAAAGAAACGCGAGGGCGGGCGGACCGCAGCTACTGCGAAGGAAGATCTCAGGCCCGGGCCCTCCCGGGCTGCAACGGATCCGGTGCCCGCCCAGCCTCGCATCTCAGCGAAACGGTCTCTCCGCACCCGGGGTGACCGCGGGGCGGGGGTGCCGGGCGGCGGCGGAGCGCTCGCCCACCCGTGCCAGGCTCCGGGTTCGCCCCCTCTCCCCACCCAAAGCCCCCACCGTGGGCCGGGTGAACACTGAAAGCCGCCAGCGACGCCGGACGCGGCTGGACCGAGGCCAAGGCGAGCCGGACCCGAGTCTCCGGGCTCCCGCGCCTCGGGGCGCTTCTCACTCGGGCGTTGGAGCGGCGGGCCGGCGAAGCGAGCGGTCCCCCTCGCCTTCTGCCGCAGAAGGGGGATGGAGCCGCGGGGCGACAGCAGGGAGCTCGCGGGGCACAGCGAGGACCCGGGCTTCCTGGGATCTCCCGGCTCCCCGAAGCGCGGAGCGGCTGCCCAGGCGGGGGGCTGCTGCAAAAGGCGGTCTCGCCGCCACGTTTCAGATCCGCCCGAGTACTCGGGCGCGCCCTGCAAACAGAGGGCCACCGAGGTCGCGGGGACGCCGACTGGGACCCGGGTCGGGGAGGAGCCCAAGTGAACCCGCAGGAAGGGACCTCGTTGAGGCACAAAAGGCACCGTCCCTGGGTGGGCTCGAACCACCAACCTTTCGGTTAACAGCCGAACGCGCTAACCGATTGCGCCACAGAGACACGGGAAGACCAGGAACCCGACTCACTTGCGGATCTCACGGGTTCCTGCGTCTGGCGCCTCCGGCTCCCGGCCACCTCTCTTCGCCGCCCGCCCGAAACCCAAGCGGAAGACGCGGAGGCCGGTCGGCGCCTTGTCCGACCCGCCGGTCTCTCGCCGCCGCCTCCTCGGAAGCCGCCTGCTCCCAACTGGTCGGCGCCGCTACTCCGGCGAAGCCCTCCACTCCCTGGCTCGTCCATCCGCGCCTGGTGCGGGCCCAGTCTCTGCGGTCGCACGGCCCAGGCGCGAACTTCGGAAGGCGGAGGACCGCGGCGGCGCTCCTCGGTCGAGGCCGGCTCACCTGCGTGCGACTCCTCTGGTCGCGCAGGCGGACACACGCTCGGCTCCGAAAACACCCCTCGAGCAAGACCGACCGCAGAAGCAAACGCTGCACGCAGCGCGGGCCCTACGAAAACAACGCAATTTTGGATGTGGCGAGAAGTAAGAGGAACGTGGCATTACGAAAACATGTGGAGCCTGAACCGTACCAAGTGTCCCCTCCAAGTACTAAGGAAGAGCAGCGACCTGCTCGAGTACGGAAGGCATCCACAGTCACCTTCAAAGCAGTCTGTTTTTGTTACCGCATTTATCAGGGGAGAGCGCGAACGCAGTCCCCCACTACCACAAATTATGCAGTCGAGTTTCCCACATTTGGGGAAATCGCAGGGGTCAGCACATCCGGAGTGCAATGGATAAGCCTCGCCCTGGGAAAACCACCTTCGTGATCATGGTATCTCCCCTGCCAGGTAAGTATGAGTTGCCGTCTCCCCGTCCCGACACGGCTTCACGCGCGCTCCACAGTAAACACACGGTCGCTTCGCTGCGCGCACTCTCGGGAGCTTCGCATCCCGAGTACATCGTCTTATGCACTCAGTCTCCAGCCAGGACCCCGCGCTCCCTCCCACGCCGGGAAAATCTGCGTGTCAAAACAGCGTTTGCGGACCCAGAAGCCCATGCGTGTCCATAAATCTGCATAAGGCACGCCCATCCGAGATGCCCGGGCCGCCCCGCACGCCGCCACTGCTCGCTCACCCAGCCAGGGGCGGAGCCAGGGCGCCCTGCGGGGGGCTCTTACCCCAGCGCGCCCGTTAGGCTAGGACCGGTTGCTCTTTTTTAAGTATCTAATATATAAAACGTAAGGGAACCATCAAGTAGAGCGAAGTAAATGTGAAGGTGATCGGCTTTTGGAACAGAAGGTTAAAGTTTGTTCCGCCCTGCTCGTCCCCCAGCCCCAGTGTGATGCTGGACTATTGTAGTAAGATAGCCCAGGGTATTAGAATTTCCCCGGAAAATGTTATGCTGGGAGAAGCCTCCTATCATCTTAAAAGAAAACTTGTTACCTGCAATTGACTGACGCAGCTTTCTCAAAGGCATTGAGAACAGAGAGGAAGATCAGAGAGAATTGAGCAAGGCCACCAACTTCTGCAACCGACAACACCAACACTGGGAAAGTCGACTTAAAAGCCTCCACTGAACTCAGCACCTAGGCATCCCACCAGGGGGTCCGCGCTCCAGCCGCACTTTCAAACCGCCCCACCAGGGACCACCATTTGAAGGTCAGGGGAGAAACCAGTAGTAAGTTTCCATTTTGGATCCTCCCTCTTGCCCAAGGCCCAGCTTAGGAAAGACTTCCAGGTGTCTCGACTCCCCTTTGGCTCCCAAAACAGCCAGAGACTGCTTGAGTGTCTCTCCCTTTCCCTGATTTACAGTAAAATTTATTTAAATCATTCAATCACGACCCAGTTTCAATCAGATTGAAGTCTGGGAAGCAAGAACCCGGAAACAGAAATCCCCTAACAGAAATGAGGCAGAATTTCACACAGTGATGACAAAATATTCAATCACCTTCCTTGCAGAAAATACTGAAGCCCCCAGCCCCCTTCCGGGGCTCTTAATCCAGCACACAGATTAAACAAGAGGGCTTGCTGAGCCTTGGGATCACGCCTTGAAGCAATATGGTCTATGCATGGAACAGGACGTGAAGATGACGCTTACAGTGTTAAAAGTCCTCTAAAATAGCCGAGTTAAGACTGAAAAGCAGTAAAAAGAGATTTATTCAAGGTGGCCTCCTTGGCAAGAGAGGGCGAGGAGATTTAGTGAAACCCCAAATCTAGGTTCAGAGATCAAATAGAGGGTAAGGCTTTAAAAGAAGGCAAGCGATATGCCAGACTAAACAGCCCTGATTGTGATATTGAAGTAGGGTGCCAGGGCATAGTCCATTCTGCTGGCCTGACAAAGTCACCATTGGAAGAAAATGGCTTCAAGGAAGTCCATTTTCCTGGACAAGTCGTGGCATGTTTTCTCTTTCTATAAAATACTATTTGGCTGTTGCATATATCTGTTGCTTAATATTTAGTAAAATCATTAACAGCTTTGGGATATCCCTCAGCTTTGATTAAATCGAACAGATGAAAAATTTAATATAGAAACTCCTGAATGGCCTGGATTTCTTAACTTGGCTACAAAACAAATTTTGTTACATGTACTATTGTACTAATTCAGAAATTCCAGAAGCATGAGACTGTGCTATCAGTTCACTAGAACTTTAAACTGTGATACCCTCTTATCCTGACTGAAGGCCAGGGAAGAGACCATCATGCCAGAAAGTCTAGATGCCAAGACTGCCCCTGGAGATGGTATTTGCAATCCAAACTGGGAGAATCCATGTCGGTAGCAAGGGGGCTGTGTCTTTCCTCTCTCCAAACAGCACTCTTATGAGAAATCACAGAGATGGACCATTCAAGTGCACTCCCACCAATGATCGCCTCCGCCCCGAAAGAGACACCTTGGCATATGGGGCCCAACAGTATGGACCCCAGGTTTGGAGTATGCATGATTCACAGATGAGTCATCTAACTGATGGCAATATATTTCTGGAATTCCTCATAAGAAGAGGGCCCTTAAAAAATCCAAGCCATGACACCCCTAGCTCCACCTGGTCCGGGGGAGCCCTAGTCTCAAGGCCGAGACTCAGGTCTGTGGTAATTTCTCACATCTACAAATTTAGCTATGTGAGCTTAATAATTTTAGAAATATCCCAACCAT
This sequence comes from Typhlomys cinereus, assembly GCA_023101885.1. Lineage (NCBI taxonomy): Eukaryota > Metazoa > Chordata > Mammalia > Rodentia > Platacanthomyidae > Typhlomys > Typhlomys cinereus. The sequence continues at coordinate 361,945 of JALPQD010000083.1, read as the reverse complement.
TGTCTACTGAACTAGTCAGTGGTAATAGTTAACCTGTCCTAAGACATGATATTTCAATTCTTAAGAAAGCCTGATTTCTCCAAAACAGAAAACACTGGCTAGGTTCCAATTATTCTCCTTCACTCTTATGATTGATTTGTTTTGTTCCTTATGTTTTGTCCCTATGCCTTTGTTTGCCAAAAAACTGGTACTTAAACTGTAGCTATGTGTCCAATAAACGGACTCAGATTCACCTTCCACTAGAGTTGTGTGTCTCTGTTTCCCATCGCTGACTCCTTTGCCCACCTGGTTCAGGATCCCTGGATTCCCTGTCCTGGTCCCGACTCAGTTGGTCTGTGGCAGTAGGGCCCTTATGAAACGTTTTTCTTTTTCCTTCATTTAATAGCTCGATCTGTGTCGGGAGCCTTAGTTGCCTGGGAAGGGGAAGACTGCCTGGGTAAAAATTCTCAAGGCCAGAGACTTATGTTGTATAAAACACGCGTGAAACAAAGAACAGTGCCCAGTTTTTGTAGAAAAGAATTCTTCGCATGTTGAGCACAAGTTGAGGGCACAATAAAGCTTGCCGATCTGCATCTCCAAGTGCTGTTTGCCACTTTTCTGTAAAAGTGTGGTCCCCACCACCATTGAGCCATCGATCTTGGCTTCAGTATTTTCTGCAAGGAAGGTGATTGAATATTTTGTCATCACTGTGTGAAATTCTGCCTCATTTCTGTTAGGGGATTTCTGTTTCCGGGTTCTTGCTTCCCAGACTTCAATCTGATTGAAACTGGGTCGTGATTGAATGATTTAAATAAATTTTACTGTAAATCAGGGAAAGGGAGAGACACTCAAGCAGTCTCTGGCTGTTTTGGGAGCCAAAGGGGAGTCGAGACACCTGGAAGTCTTTCCTAAGCTGGGCCTTGGGCAAGAGGGAGGATCCAAAATGGAAACTTACTACTGGTTTCTCCCCTGACCTTCAAATGGTGGTCCCTGGTGGGGCGGTTTGAAAGTGCGGCTTGGAGCGCGGACCCCCTGGTGGGATGCCTAGGTGCTGAGTTCAGTGGAGGCTTTTAAGTCGACTTTCCCAGTGTTGGTGTTGTCGGTTGCAGAAGTTGGTGGCCTTGCTCAATTCTCTCTGATCTTCCTCTCTGTTCTCAATGCCTTTGAGAAAGCTGCGTCAGTCAATTGCAGGTAACAAGTTTTCTTTCAAGATGATAGGAGGCTTCTCCCAGCATAACATTTTCCGGGGAAATTCTAATACCCTGGGCTATCTTACTACAATAGTCCAGCATCACACTGGGGCTGGGGGACGAGCAGGGCGGAACAAACTTTAACCTTCTGTTCCAAAAGCCGATCACCTTCACATTTACTTCGCTCTACTTGATGGTTCCCTTACGTTTTATATATTAGATACTTAAAAAAGAGCAACCGGTCCTAGCCTAACGGGCGCGCTGGGGTAAGAGCCCCCCGCAGGGCGCCCTGGCTCCGCCCCTGGCTGGGTGAGCGAGCAGTGGCGGCGTGCGGGGCGGCCCGGGCATCTCGGATGGGCGTGCCTTATGCAGATTTATGGACACGCATGGGCTTCTGGGTCCGCAAACGCTGTTTTGACACGCAGATTTTCCCGGCGTGGGAGGGAGCGCGGGGTCCTGGCTGGAGACTGAGTGCATAAGACGATGTACTCGGGATGCGAAGCTCCCGAGAGTGCGCGGAGCGAAGCGACCGTGTGTTTACTGTGGAGCGCGCGTGAAGCCGTGTCGGGACGGGGAGACGGCAACTCATACTTACCTGGCAGGGGAGATACCATGATCACGAAGGTGGTTTTCCCAGGGCGAGGCTTATCCATTGCACTCCGGATGTGCTGACCCCTGCGATTTCCCCAAATGTGGGAAACTCGACTGCATAATTTGTGGTAGTGGGGGACTGCGTTCGCGCTCTCCCCTGGTAAATGCGGTAACAAAAACAGACTGCTTTAAAGGTGACTGGACGCCTTCCGTACTCGAGCAGGTCGCTGCTCTTCCTTAGTACTTGGATGGGACACTTGGTACGGTTCAGGCTCCACATGTTTTCGTAATGCCACGTTCCTCTTACTTCTCGCCACACCCAAAATTGCGTTGTTTTCGTAGGGCCCGCGCTGCGTGCAGCGTTTGCTTCTGCGGTCGGTCATGCTGGAGGGGTGTTTTCGGAGCCGAGCGTGTGTCCGCCTGCGCGACCAGAGGAGTCGCACGCAGGTGAGCCGGCCTCGACCGAGGAGCGCCGCCGCGGTCCTCCGCCTTCCGAAGTTCGCGCCTGGGCCGTGCGACCGCAGAGACTGGGCCCGCACCAGGCGCGGATGGACGAGCCAGGGAGTGGAGGGCTTCGCCGGAGTAGCGGCGCCGACCAGTTGGGAGCAGGCGGCTTCCGAGGAGGCGGCGGCGAGAGACCGGCGGGTCGGACAAGGCGCCGACCGGCCTCCGCGTCTTCCGCTTGGGTTTCGGGCGGGCGGCGAAGAGAGGTGGCCGGGAGCCGGAGGCGCCAGACGCAGGAACCCGTGAGATCCGCAAGTGAGTCGGGTTCCTGGTCTTCCCGTGTCTCTGTGGCGCAATCGGTTAGCGCGTTCGGCTGTTAACCGAAAGGTTGGTGGTTCGAGCCCACCCAGGGACGGTGCCTTTTGTGCCTCAACGAGGTCCCTTCCTGCGGGTTCACTTGGGCTCCTCCCCGACCCAGGTCCCAGTCGGCGTCCCCGCGACCTCGGTGGCCCTCTGTTTGCAGGGCGCGCCCGAGTACTCGGGCGGATCTGAAACGTGGCGGCGAGACCGCCTTTTGCAGCAGCCCCCCGCCTGGGCAGCCGCTCCGCGCTTCGGGGAGCCGGGAGATCCCAGGAAGCCCGGGTCCTCGCTGTGCCCCGCGAGCTCCCTGCTGTCGCCCCGCGGCTCCATCCCCCTTCTGCGGCAGAAGGCGAGGGGGACCGCTCGCTTCGCCGGCCCGCCGCTCCAACGCCCGAGTGAGAAGCGCCCCGAGGCGCGGGAGCCCGGAGACTCGGGTCCGGCTCGCCTTGGCCTCGGTCCAGCCGCGTCCGGCGTCGCTGGCGGCTTTCAGTGTTCACCCGGCCCACGGTGGGGGCTTTGGGTGGGGAGAGGGGGCGAACCCGGAGCCTGGCACGGGTGGGCGAGCGCTCCGCCGCCGCCCGGCACCCCCGCCCCGCGGTCACCCCGGGTGCGGAGAGACCGTTTCGCTGAGATGCGAGGCTGGGCGGGCACCGGATCCGTTGCAGCCCGGGAGGGCCCGGGCCTGAGATCTTCCTTCGCAGTAGCTGCGGTCCGCCCGCCCTCGCGTTTCTTTGCTAAGGGGTCCCTTCGGAAGAATCGCCCTTAGATGTTGGGAACCAGAGGACAGGGGCCGCGAGACGCCTCTCGGTGTGGCCGGCTCGGGGTTGACCTGAACACCTGGGCCGCTCTGTTAGGTTGGGGGGGGGCGCTTGCTGTCCCGGGCTGGGACGGGGAGATCCGCCCAGCTGGGGTTGCAAAGACAGCATCGCCCCCTCTCAACGCGGGCGCGCAACGCACACCCCTCCACGGTCATGTCTGAGCGGCCATAGAACACTGCCCACGCTTCAAAAATACGAGCAAGCGTCCGTCCCTCCTTTGCCACTTTCCCACAGTGACTTTTGCTTCTTTGCCCATCACATCTCGGCCTCACTCCCTTCCTCTCAGATAAAAATCGTTACGGTTTCCAGGAGGGTTGCAAGTTCTAGGTCCGACTTGGCTATTGAGTTCAGGGTTTAAGATCAGCGTGAGCAAATTAAATCTAATAAAAAATAAATCAGGGCTAAAGTCAGCCTGAGCAAATCAAAATAAAGCTAACGTCAAGGCCAGTGAGATGGCTCAATAGGTGTCATATTTAGATACAGGTGTCAAAGTGATGATAGTTGAAGGTTTGAGGTTTGAGCACTTTTATGGTGGAGTTGGGCCCTTGGAGCAAGTCTACAGGAGATTGACTAGTTGATGGGGGGCCTAACCCATGCTGGGTTGGGCTAGAGCCTGAGCAAGTTAATAAGGATGAGGGAACTGGTTAGGGAAGTTGGCATCCATTTATATGTTTGGCTAGACATACTACTCTGCCAAGTAGGGATTGTCCCTCTCTCCGCAGTCTATGGATGTATAGACATTGTGTGGCCAGTTTTCTCAGGTACTACTTGACTCTCCTGCCAAGGTGGGCAAGGAAGTGTAACCAGATCATAGGCCAAAATAAAACCCCTGGTTCCTTTAAGCCATTTGGTTGTGAATTCATAACAATAAAGGCAAATTGTGACAACAAATAGAAGCACCTGTGTGAAGAAAATTTGCCAGCTAAATCCACCTGACTGATATCTTCATGTGCATATTTTCTCTCTGTTTCTCTCTCTCCCCCCCCCCAAATAAATAAGCTTGTATTTAAAAAGTAAAGACAGTTGTTACTATCACGGGCTTATTAGCAAGTTGAAAGCCATGAGCTGCATCTCCAGCCCCCAGAAGAAAAAAACAGTTTGGTCAAGAGAGCTTGTCTAGAAAAGGATTTCCAATGGTAGTATTGCTCCTACAGTTTCTCCAAGTGTGTGCCAGTTTGGTCCCAGTGAACCAAGAAATGCTACAAGATGTGGGTTCAGTTTTGCCCTTAACGGTTTGCCTGAAGGCATCCTCACTGCAGAAGAGACAGATGCCATTTTGACTCTTTTTTTGTGAGGAGCTATTCTCACGTTGCCCCTTGCACAAGTCCATAAAGATCTATGCACTCCCACTGTTTGGACATGTCACACTTTTTACTATTGTACTGAGCGTCCTTTCCTTACAGGAATTTGTATTTCTTGGCTATCATTCCAAAGGTGATTACATATATTTACATATATATGTGAAATACGTTTCCTTGCAACTGCTATTCTCCATTTGATACAAATGATTGCTCTTTTAAGTGTCCCTCCACTTTTAGTTTCCATTTAATTTCATGTTAAGAAATAATTTGATTTTCCACCAAGAAGAACGTATTTAAGTTCATCTAAGGTCTTCCTTCTGCTCCTCTTCCTCCTTGCTACTGTTTTTTGGGCTTGTTTGCTTGCTTGTTTGTTTTGATGCAAGATCTCTTGTAATCTAGTTTGATTTAAAGCTCCCTCAGAGAAAGATGGCCTTGAGCTCCTCCTACCTGCCTCCACTTCCCAAGTGTAGTGTAGCAAAATTTAAAATAGCCTCAATTTCAGAAGCTCTTGATTCTGTTACTAGCTGAAGGAAAAATCAATAAAAACGTACCACAGCCAAAAAGGAAAAAAATGCAAAGGATGTCAGAGCTGCCTTGTTCTGTCATTCTCTGCTTTATACCTTTGGGACAGTGTCTTGCCAGGAACTCATATTGAGCCTGGAGTTAAGCTCAGGACTTTCTGTTTTTCCCACTTCTTACAGGGACCACACCTGACTTTTTTTTTTTTTTTTTTTTTGAGAATTAAGGTAGAGTTTATTAGTAAAGAGAAAGGTTGGAACTCACGGACTCCAGACGTGGAGTGCCATGAGGAGCTAGGGCACCTCCATGAGAAGCAGAAATAAAACAGAGCTCATGGCACTAGAGTGCCATGAGGGGCTAGGGAGCCCATGAGAACTCACGGTGCCTAGGCATGGAATTCATGAGGAGCAAGGAACAAGAAACAGACTCATGGAAACGGACTCATGGCGCTAGAGGGCCATGAGGGGCTAGATCGCCCCACACCTGACTTTTTACACGAGTGCTGGAATCCGAAATCAGGCCCAGGTACTCGTGTCTGAGTCTTCGTTCTTGGGAATCTAGTCCTCTTACCCACCAAGTCATCCGTTCCGGTCCTCCCTCCACTTTTTTTTTTTTTTTTTTAAAGATAGGGTCTCATGTAGCACAGGTTGTTCTTAACTCCCTATGTAATAAAGAACGATCTTTCTGTCCAAACCTCACATGTGCTGGGATTACAGGAATGGGCCACCACACCTGCCTTCATTTATCACGTCAATCATCTGTGTGCAGCAGGGAGGAGCTCACATGTGTGGGTGTCCCTGTCACTTCACCCACGCGAAGACTCAGAATGGATCCATGTTGACAGAGCAGCTCCCCATGTTGCATGCCCACCTCTGTGTTCCTGGAACACTCTCTAAGGAGGAGGCCATGTATGTGCGTTTTCTCTTTAAGGCCTCAAGTAGAAAGTAAGAGCTGAAGTTAATAAAATGCCCCTGCGAGAGCCAGGTATTTGGATTCACACACAGACCTGGATGAAAGCTACAGCCCAGGCAGATGGAGATGCTGGTGCTCATGCAGAAAAAGGCCAGAGAAGGAAACCAATCCCAGACAGATAGGCAGGCAGCCTTGAAAGTTTCTCTTTCCCCTTGATTCTCTATTTATCCTGTTTAGGTTTCCTCCCTTGGGGCTCCATATCCCGACCTACCACCCCTTGTCTGGTCTCTGTCTCCCTCCGGGTCTCTGGGTCACCCGGCAGATGTCCTCAGGACTCCTGTTCCCACCTGTAACATCTCTATTCTCCTTCCTTCTGGGACCTGCTTTCCCTCCGCTGAGGACCACGAGCAGTCCAGGCTGCCAAGTACAACAGAACCTGTTCTGTTCCCAGCGGGTCTCCTCGCGCCTCCATCTCTCCCAGTTCTACCAGTCACTGCTCCTTGCCCAGGTCCCCATCGCAGAAGGAGCTGCGGACTGCGCCTGTTTGATGCCACACCAACCCTCTTTCTAACATCATCAGCTCCTCTCTGCCTCTGCCCTTCTTACCAGCAGCAATACAGGCTGCAGTCCTGTAGGTGTGAGTGGGGGTCCCTACTTCTCTGTGCATATTCTCATGCCCAACTCCGTGCACCTCTCTGCCCCTGTCCCTCTTGTGATTCTCCCTCTACCTCCACACTCTCATCTACATTTCTCTCCCTTCTCCATCTTGACCTCAGCACTGGTCCCCGCGCCTTATTTCTTTGAGTATCTGTCTCTCCTCGGTTCTCTCAGGTTTAAAGAAGCTTTGGGGACAGTACGGATGGAAGGAAGGAGCACACGACTCTTGGGGGGGGTGAGGATTGGACTGGCACGTGGTATACACTGCACGGAGGGGGCACGCCTGTCTGGGCTCAATACTGCGGAGATAAGATAGAGAGGGTTGCGTTTATGTTACACGGGATACAGGGGGACCACTCCATCCTCAGGGTGGCAGTCATCTGGACGGGGACATCCAGAAACCTGTAGCCGGGAGCTTCAGGGACGTTCTCCCGAACTCACTGCCTGTGTGAGCGTTGGTTCATACAAGGGGAACATTGATAGACATTCTGGTTTCAAAACGCTCTTAACAGCAGAAGGTAGAAGGCCGGGGAAGTCGCGCTCCTCCGGGTACCCGCGCACAGTGTGGGGAAAGAACCCCGGGCGTCCTGTAAGCAGGATCGCAGCCTCCTCAGAGCAGGAGTCCTTCGACCCCAAGCCCCAGGCCAGCGTGCTCGGGTTTTAGGGCATAGGTGAGGACTGGACGGGGTCCTCAGCATCCTAGGAGGTGGCATCCTCTCTGAGCTCAAATGATGGACCTAGACCTAGTAGCAGCCCTCTTCATCGCAAACCTTACTTCTTGTATTCAAGCTTTCAGTTCTTTAAAGCAGAGCCTAGGTATAGAAATTTAGTCTCGCTTAGGGTGGTTAAGAAAAATAAGAAGGTCCCACGCGATTTGAACTGGGATCTCTGGATTCAGAGTCCAGAGTGCTCACCATTACACCATGGAACCCAATGCGAGTACCTGCTTTTCTGTTATGCATCCTGAGCTATGTAAGGAAATACTTCCTGAATCTTTCCTACCCACTAATCTGTGTTCCTTTGCATCTCAGAAAACGAGATCAAATTCACTATCAATAAGCCACATTGCTTCAGACTACCATACTTTTCTGTCTTGAAAAAATTTTCAAAACGGTGGTATTGACTTTTTCTTATTCTTCACATTTTTTTTTTTCTTCTGCCAAAAGATGTCCAGGGAGGACTTGGGACTTCCTTGGAGCTTTCCTTAGCCACTTAACAACCATGATAGTCCACACTACTTTTTGTAATCTATAGAAGGTAGGGCAGGAATGTGTTTGCCATATGGTGGAACCTTATTATTATATATGTGTGTATATACATTTGCTGGTGGTGTGTGTTTCTTTAGCATTTTAGGCAAGTGCTGCAACAGTCAAATTTGTTGGAACTTCGATGAATATCCCCAGGTTAGACTTTCAAAAGCCTCTCCTTGCTCAAAAAGCCAAGGAGTTGCCATACAACTTTGTCTATAATGCCCGATTTGAGTGATTATCTCCCTTCCATGGTCCACCAAACATTAGGAATGTTCCTGAGACTTTTTCCATAGAGCTGGGGAACAATTAAAGCCAGATACCAGACTAGGTAATTTTTGCTGGACAAATTCTTAAATGCATGGTGGAATAAAAAGCAAACAAGGGACATAAGATGGCTTGGCAGGTACAAACAGTTGCTGTGTAAGTCTGATGCTCTGAGGATAATCATCCCAAGAACCCACTTAAAAAAGCCAGATGTGGTGGCTCACACCTGTGGGAATGTACTGAATGTACTGGAATGTGAACTTTGCCTGAACCCCGTGTGGTGCCAGAAGGAGATGGCGCCACACCTGCATCCTGTTTACTGGCTGACCTTTCGTTACCCCCCTTACCCAATTTAACGATCTCGCAAATATGTAACCGCAATGACCCACGAAGCTCTTACCAAGATAAAGCTTGCAGGCACACCTGCCCCAGCTTCCCCTATAAGAACCCTTGGAAAATCTGGCTGGGGGCCGCTCTGTCTTCCCGTGCAGAGTGACCCCAACGCCCGATGGATCAATAAACCTCTTGCTTTTGCATCGATCCCTGAGTCTCCTAGTTCTTTCGGGTGTGGTCCCACGGCCCATCGGAACTCCGATTCCAACATCTGGGGGCTCATCCGGGATCTGGGACCCCCGAAGGAATACAGGATACCAGATCGGAAGCGATCGCGAGCTCACCGTGAGTGTTTAGTGTCTGTCTCTGTGTCGCGTTGTCTGTCTCCCGTGAATAATTCTTCCCCGGTTTTGAGTCTTTCTCGGGGCCCGAATTTCCTGGTGGGTTCAAGTCCCGCTGTCAGGACAACCCCTTGTCTCCCTAGAGAGGCGGGCAAACGCCTCGAAGAGTGAGGAGGACGATCCAAACTCGGGAACAAGGAGGACAGTGGATCTCGGTGTGAATTGTCTTTTCTTTTGAGGTTCTTGGCACCCAGTGGTGCGGCGCCGATCTTTGTTTCACTTTATTTCTGGCAGGAGACTGGACGGTAGTCTGGATTCCACTTGTGAGAAGGACTCAGACCGAGTCCTCCTCCATCTGGAGCCAGCCAGACTTACCCCACCAAAAGGTGCTGAGACCCCTGGAGGGGACCTCTGGTCCGGGTCTTGCGTGTCTAGCCTGTGCGGTCGCCTTTCTCCTCATTCTAATCGTTCTCTTACATTTTTTTCTGAAGTAGACTTCCTCTAACATGGGACAGACTCTTTCAACTCCCTTGTCCTTGACTCTAGACCATTGGACGGACGTTAGGGAAAGTGGACATAATCTTTCGGTAGAAGTTCGTAAGGGACGGTGGCAAACTTTCTGTCGCTCCGAATGGCCCACCTTTGGGGTAGGCTGGCCGGCGGATGGGTCTTTTCAGCTGGATCTCATCCGAGCCATTAACGCTCGGGTCTTCCAGGCAGGGTCCCATGGGCACCCCGACCAGGTCCCCTATATTGTAGTTTGGGAGGACTTAGTACAGGACCCGCTGCCCTGGGTCCAACCTTTCCTTCCCCTGCCCTGCCTTACCCCCCCCCAAGTCTTCTCCTGTTTGGTAGCCACCACCCCCTCTCCTCATAAGTCACCTAAGGACCCACCCCTACCAGCCGACCCCCAAGAATTTCTTTTGCAGGAACTACCACCCCCTTATGCTCCTGACCTGACCGGGACATGCCCCAGGCACAGAGCCCCTATGGTCCCCTTCTGGAAGAGATCCGTTCCCCCAGCCTTCCTTCTCCTGCATCGTCAGCTGGTTCTCCTCCGCAAGGACCTGCCGCGGGGACCGGAAGCCACCAGGCCCTCCACCCAGTACAACAGGGTCCCCCAATTCCCACTCTGCCTCTGAGAGCTTGGGGAACCCCAGATGAGCAAGGCCAGCAGCCCCTTACAATACTGGCCTTTTTCCTCCTCGGACCTGTACAATTGGAGAAATCAGAACCCCACCTTCTCTGAGAACCCTGAAGCTTTGATTTCCCTAGTTGAGTCTGTTCTGTTCTCTCACCAACCTACTTGGGAGGATTGTCAGCAGCTTTTAGAGGCACTTCTCACCTCGGAGGAGAAGCAGCACATCCTCGGGGATGATGGAAGGCCCTACCATTATCCCCGCCCTCATCGATACAGCTTCCCCCTTGACTCGACCAGACTGGGACTACAACACGCCAGAAGGTAGGGAGCGACTCAAAATCTACCGCCAGACTCTAATGGCAGGTCTCCGGGGGGCAGCGAAACGCCCCACCAATTTGGCCAAGGTAAGAAAAGGTTATCCAGGGCCTGGAGGAGACACCGGCCGCATATCTAGAACGGCTGATGGAGGCTTTCCAACGTTTCACACCATTTGACCCTCTGAGCCCAGAACATACGGTAACTGTTATGGTTGCATTCATAGACCAGGCCAGCAAGGATATAAAGAAAAAGTTGCAGAGGATAGAAGGGTTACAGGATAAGTCACTGAGAGAGCTAGTGCAAGTTGCTGAGAAGGTATATTATAATAGGGAAAGCAAGGAAGAAAAGAAAGAGAGAAGACAAATAGGGACAGGAGACAGGATAAGAAATTGACACAAATCCTGGCTGCACTAGTCACAGATAAAAAGGGAGACAGAGAGAGAGACTTGAGCAACCGATGGCGGCGCTGGGACCGGGACCAAGGTGCCTACTGTAAGGAGAGGGGCCATTGGCAGAGGGAGTGCCACAAAAAGCCTCGAGGACCAAGAGGGTGCCAAGATGCCAGGTCTACCAAAGTCATGACACTGGAAGGCAACTCCGACTAGGGAAGTCAGGGTTCAGACCCCCTCCCTGAACCTAGGGTAACCCTCAGAGTGGAGGGGAAAAAGACTGATTTCCTGGTGGACACTGGAGCCCAACACTCGGTCTTACTACAAGATGATGGGAAAAGATTGGGAAAAAGATCTTGGGTACAAGGGGCCACCGGAAATAAGTTGAACTCATGGACTACCCGAAGAACGGTGGATTTAGGGACGGGACGGGTATCCCATTCCTTCTTAGTAATTCCTGAATGTCCTACCCTCTTCTCGGGAGAGACCTTTTAACAAAGTTAGGGGCCCAGATCCACTTCTCACCACAAGGAGCAACGGTTACGGGCCCCCAAGGAAAGCCCCTGCAAATCCTAATGGTAAGGCTAGAAGATGAACATCGCCTCTACGAGATCTCCACCAAGGTAGCTGAGGAAATGACTGCACGGATACGGCATTTTCCCCAGGCATGGGCTGAGACAGGTGGGATGGGGGAAGCCAAGCATCGGCCCCCAATTCATGTTGAGCTACGATCTCAGGCAAGCCCTGTAGCTGTCCGCCAGTACCCCATGAGTGTGGAAGCAAGGGAAGGGATAAGACCCCACATCATGAGACTGTTAGATCAGGGGATACTTTGGCCGTGCCAGTCTGCCTGGAACACCCCACTGCTGCCAGTATGGAAGCCCAAGACGGGGGACTATTGACCGGTGCAGGACCTGAGAGAGGTAAATAAGCGAGTGGCCGATTTTCACCCCACAGTGCCGAACCCCTATAACCTCTCAGCTCCCTACCTCCAGACTGGACCTGGTACACAGTGCTGGACCTAAAGGATGCCTTCTTCTGCCTGCGTCTGAGTCCCAAGAGCCAGCCCATCTTTGCCTTTGAATGGAGAAACCCTGAGGATGGTGCCTCAGGGCAGCTGACCTGGACTAGACTCCCTTGGGGCTTCAAGAATTCTCCAACAATCTTTGATGAGGCACTTCACCAGGACCTTGCTCCGTTCCGGGCTCGGAACTCCCAGGTAACCCTACTCCAGTATGTAGATGACCTTCTATTGGCAGCCCCGAACCAGAACACCTGTATTGAAGGAACTGAAAAATTGCTGCAAGAACTCAGAGACCTGGGGTACCAGGCCTCAGCAAAAAAGGCCCAGATCTGCCAAAGAACTCAGATACCTGGGGTACCTGTTAAGAGACGGGAAGCGATGGTTGTTGGAGGCTAGGAAACAGACTGTGTTCCATATTCCGCCTCCCCAAAGTGCCAAACAAGTAAGAGAATTCTTGGGAATGGCTGGCTTCTGCAGGCTCTGGATCCCAGGGTTTGCTGAGCTGCACCTTTGTATGCCTTGACCAAAGAACAAGGGACTTTCAATTGGACTGAAAAGGAACAGGGGGCTTTTGAGGACATCAAGAGGGCCCTCATGTCTGCCTCTGCATTGGGGTTGCCTGACGTAACCAAGCCCTTCCACCTGTTTGTAGCTGAGAGCAAGGGAATTGCAAAGGGGGTCCTAACCCAACAACTGGGACCCTGGAAGCGGCCTGTGGCGTACTTATCAAAAAAATTAGATCCAGTGGCTGCAGGATGGCCAAGCTGCTTGCGTATAATAGCTGCGACAGCCACATTGGTCAAGGACGCTGACAAATTGACTTTGGGGCAGAACTTGACCATAGCTGCCCCCCACGCTCTCGAGTGTAGTCCGGCAACCCCCGGATCGCTGGCTCACGAATGCCAGGATGACTCATTACCAGACTTTGCTGTTAAACAATGACAGGATTACATTCTCCCCAGCAACCGGACTGAATCCGGCCACTCTGCTGCCAGACCCCGATCTTGACCCTCCTGTCCATGACTGTCAGCAAGTCCTGGCTGAGGCCCATGGATGGCACAAGGACCTGACTGATCAGCCCCTGCCTGATGCTGAGGCAACCTGGTTCACTGACGGAAGCAGTTTCCTTGAAAGAACAGAGAGCAGGAGCAGCTGTGGTAGAGGGCGAAAATGTCATATGGGCATCGGCACTACCACCTGGGACTTCTGCTCAGCGTGCAGAGCTAATCGCCCTCACAAAGGTGCTAGAGATGAGTGAGGGCCGAAAAATAAACATCTACACTGACAGCAGGTATGCCTTTGCCACTGCCCATGTGCATGGGGCTATCTTATCAGCGGCGAGGCCTTTTAATGTCAGGAGGGAAGGAAATAAAAAACAAAGACGAAATTCTCAACCTACTCGCTGCACTTAACCTGCCCTCCAAGACGCTTTCCCCACCAAAAATGAGACAGCACAGACAGTAGTCAAGAAGATCTTAGAAGAAATCTTCCCAAGGTAATAGGGTCCGATAATGGCCCTGCCTTCGTTGCCCAGGTAAGTCAGGGAGTGGCCAGGTTCCTGGGGATAAATTGGAAACTTCATTGTGCATATAGACCCCAGAGTTCAGGACAGGTAGAAAGAATGAATAGAACTCTAAGAGACCTTGACTAAAATTGACCATGGAGACTGGCGGGTCAGATTGGGTGGCTCTCCTACCCTTGGCCTTATTTAGGGCTAGGAACACCCCCTCTAAGAAATTGGGGCTCACCCCCTATGAAATTCTCTACAGGGCACCGGCACCCATAACCCAAATAGAACACCCCATAGAAAATTTTCCCAGTACTAACTCAACCTTATGTGCCAGGCTTGAAGGACTGCAACGGTCCAGACCGATCTGTGGGCACAGGTATCGGCAGCTTACCAGCTGGAGGAAACAGGAACCGTAACACACCACTTCCGGGGTTGGAGACTGGGTCCTTGTGCGTCGACACCAGACTCACAACTTAGAGCCTCGCTGGAAGGGACCATACACAGTACTGCTCACCACACCAACAGCAGTCAAGGTGGACGGCATTGTGGCCTGGGTGCACGCCTCCCATGTGAAGTTGACAACCCCAGGGGACACTTTGGCCCATTGGCACATCAGGACAACTGGAAACCCACTCAAACTCAAGATCTCCAAGAGACCAGAATCGGCAAGGGACCCATGAAGCCCAGCGGTATGAAAAGACTAGTCCTTCTTCTCTTTCTCTGCATCTTCCTCCCAGTCTCCCATACTTCCCCACATACCCCTGTCAAGGTAGAATGGACTATTTGTAACTCAGCCAATGGGGAAGTCCTGACTACTATCTCACAGGTGGGTCCGGGGACTTGGTTCCCGACCAACCTAACCTTTGACTTGGGGGACTTACTCCAGCTGACATGGGACGATGAATTCATCCAACGACATCACTTCTATGGAAAGGCCTGGACTAAGAAGTGCGGGGGAGGATCAAGTTATTACTGTGGGGCCTGGGACTGTGTAAGCACAGGAGAAATCTGGTGGTCAGCACCGTGCCGGGACGACTTAATTATTGTATCTAGACAAGGAAGGAACCTTCCCCAGTGTAGTAAGTACAAGAACTCAGATGGGGAAATTCAGGGCAAGTGTAATCCCGTACAAGTTACCTTCACTCCACAGGGGAAGAAGGATATGAGATGGGAGCAGGGACTGATTTGGGGAATTCGTATCTACGAAAAAACCCGTGTGGGACATCGGGACCCAGGGGGACTCTTTATGATTCAAAGAAAACAGACCCCCTATTCCCAGCCAGTAGGCCCCAATAAAGTCTTAACCGGGCCCTCCCCTCAAAAACCTAAACCACAGCCAGCTTGGCCACAGGTTAGCTCCGAGGCACCACCTACATACCCACCTTTTGGACTGGACGAACATGGATCAGGGACCTCGGGCTCAGACGGGGGAGACCACCTGCCTGAGGACAGGCCCATTGCTCCTACTTTTGCTGGCCATGACTATTGGCCCCTGCATCTTAAACAGGCTCCTAACCTTCGTTAGGGAAAGAATTAACTCAGTACAAGTGATGGTGTTGAAGCAACAATACTTGGAACAAGGAATAGAAGAGGAAAGGGAAAGCCTGCTCTAAGGATTTAGGATTAAATCTGTACAAGAGAAAAAGGGGGGGATGTGGGAATGTACTGGAATGTGAACTTTGCCTGAACCCCGTGTGGCGCCAGGAGATGGCGCCACACCTGCATCCTGTTTACTGGCTGACCTTTCGTTACCCCCCTTACCCAATTTAACGAGATCTCGCAAATATGTAACCAGCAATAACCCACAAAGCTCTTATCAAGATAAAGCTTGCAGGCACACCTGCCCCAGCTTCCCCTATAAGAACCCTTGGAAAATCTGGCTGGGGGCCGCTCTGTCTTCCCATGCAGAGTGACCCCAACGCGCGTTGGATCAATAAACCTCTTGCTTTTTGCATCGATCCCTGAGTCTCCTAGTTCTTTCGGGTGTGGTCCCACGGCCCATCGGAACTCCGATTCCAACACACCTGTACAGCACATCTATGGTGTGAGCCAGTGAGCTTTGGGGTGCATAGCAAAAACAAGAAAGAACCTACTTCAGCAGCGTGGAAGGAGAGAACCAACTCTGAGAGTTGTCCCCTGACTTCCACATGAGTGTTGTGGTGTATACACACACGTGCATACGTCATAGACACAAACACATTAATAATAAATATTTTCTTAAAGCAATATAAAGATTTTCATGGATGTACTGCTGGCTGCTGGGGATATCCTTCATTCTGCAAACCAATAAAAAGACTTAATGTTACTAAAGACCAAGGTCATCAGCCTAGCTGAACGAACCATCCCTTCATCCTCACCAGTATCTTCCCTGGACTCCCAAAGCCTCGTGCAACGCAGCATGTTTCTGGTTCATGCTTCCCTGCTTGGAGGAATTTCCTTTCCCAATGCTTGCTGTGTAGTGAGGTTATGTCAAAGATCTGTCCAAAGCTCACATGTAAGTCTCCTGACAAGAGGTTGGGTTCTAAGGTTTTTCCAGAAGAAAACCAAAACAAAACAAAACTGTTTTCCAGACCAAATACGAAAAAGCACAGTTCCAGACACAGTCCTTGCAGTTTCAAAGTCTGCAATTGAAAAAGCAACTTCAAGTCCATGTGCAGTTGATGCTCTTTTTTCCTCTGGTGGTTCTAATCAGGATCTGGAAACCTCAAATTTGAGAAGAAAACCAAGAGAACACGCTCTATGAGGATGTAGAGGAGAAAAACTTAAACTCTGCATACTGAACTTAAGTCTCCTAGGTAAGAGGCAAGGATGTTACCACTTTTATCTCCTGATGTTACAAAAATGATCATGAAAAAACAACACAGGACCTTCAAGATGGCTCAGTGCCATTTTCTTTTTTTTAAATTTTTTATAATATTTATTCAACTCTGCGCATGTGCATGTGTGTGTGTGTGTCTGTGTGTGTGTGTAGAACCACGGACGAATTCGCGAACCACCATGGACGCCTCCATCCACCTCCTTCTGCCCCGGGATTCACAGGCTCCGCCCTACCAGGACCAGAAGTGCAGGCCGCCCCCGCTTCCACCTGGCGTCTATACATGGGATCTGGGATCCGAACTCAGGACCTTCCACCTGCGAGGTGGAGGCTTAACCCCTGAGCCACCTCTCCAGCCCGCTGAGTGCCATTTTCGACACAAGCCCGATGACCTGAGTTCAACCCCTGGAATCTGCAGAAAGGATTCACCTGCACACATCTCCATGAACATTATTATATGCACACAAAACAAATAATAGTAACTTATTATAGAATTTAAAAAAGAAAAATGATGCAAATTGCATATGAGATTTCACCAAAACAATGAACAAGACAAAGGAGCCACCAAGCCAGAAGTTTTTTTTTGAAGGCAACAGCACACACTAAGGTTTATATGGTTTTGTATTTTCTGGTGCTGTCAATCAGTTGCAGGGCCCCTGTATGCCATTCGGGTGCAAAAGTCAAGTTCTCCTAATTCAATTTATAGGAGATTTGCCCCTTAAGGAGCTTCCTGAGAAATGACCTGTGGGAACCAGTGTCCACTCAAGTACTCATTCACTCAAACATACAGCTGCTGGCTGTGATAAAAGCAGGTTCCAGCCGTGCCCACCTCCGCCTCTATCCCCAGAGACTCGGCACAGGACGGGGAGACTGTCAGAAGCAGATCTCAGTTTATTGGGGGGCGGAAGATAAGGAACTTTTATAGACAAAGGCCACCAAGGCGCCAGGCATCCAATTGTGTTACAAGGTCAAGACATCCTACAGGTACTATAATGGTCAAGTTCAATGTCACTCAGTACAGGAGGCAGGTAGATAACTGAAAGCCAATTAGGGCTCAATGTGAGTGATCAGGGTCACACCCAAGACCCTTGCCCTCAGCGCCATCTTTAGTCCCCTGTGCTTGGTCATGCCCTGGAGCAAATCCTGGGCGGGCCCAACATCTCCCCCTTTTGTTTTAGTAAGAAACGGTCCAGGAGGCTACCTGTGACCGACTGAGCAGACCAAATGGTCTTGAGTGACTGTGCCTGTCTTAGGTGTGAAAAACCTCCCACCATGGTCTGACCCGTCATGGGATCTTGTAGTCTCCAGGTATAATACTACAAGTCCTGTCTTAGGTTGATCCACGGCCGGGCTTCTACTTGCCCGTCTCTGGCTACCAGTCCTCTGTATGAGGTTCGCTTTACCAACCTTGGGGGTTTGAGCCGTGTCGCACATTGGATGTGTACTGCCCTTGACAAGTTAGCTAGACCGGAGAGATTTTTTCATTGGACAGGAGTCATGCATATGGCAGAGAAGACAGGTTGGCATCAGCACCAGGCATGGCAGCAGGTGACTTTTCGGGGGCGTGGCACGGATGTTTAAGGGCCATAGGCGAATGGAGCGCTGCCTGAGAGATGTGCTGAAAAAACACTTACGCGATATAGTTATTAAAAGAACAATTTTTCTAGATGTTAGATCAAACCCAGATTGACTCCATCCAGGCAAGGTATCCATCAGGCCTATAAGGATCACAGTTAACATCTTCCTTGAGCACACCATGGATAGTTTTCTGAAAGAGAAAAAGCAAAGAAAGCTGCCTCAAGAGCTTTTTGTCCCTTGGTTTGGCTTGTTGGTTTGGGGGTGATTCTTTTGGGTCTCCTTCATGAGGATCCTCCTGTGGATAGAATTTAAGATTCCTTGCCAGAATCCAAATCGGGGAAGACTCCCCAATTGGGAAGACACATCCAAATCCTCTTCCCATAGTGATCAAGGGATCAGGTCCCCTCCATTGCCCAGCTAGGGGGTCCTTCCAATGCACCTTAACAGAAGGTTTGGTAGATAGGCTTCCCAGGTGTTTTTGGAATCTCGATTCAAGTTGTCCTTTTTGAAAATTTAAGATGTTAATGGTAAATAATGTCAACCCCAGCTGTTGGTGCGGGCTTACTCCCCCTTTTTGTTTTTGTAATTGGGCCTTTAAATATTGGTGATTTCTTTTAACAATGGCTTGTCCTTGAGGATTATATGGGATTCCTGTGGTATATGCCAGGTCTGAAAAAAGTTCTGTAAGATTTGACTAGTAAAACAAGGGCCATTGTCTTAATTTGGTTGGCAGGGTAGCAAAGCACTGTAAAAAATGCGACTGTGCATGTTTAGCCTTTTCTCCTGAATGTGCAGACGCCCAACATGCTGAGAGAATTAATCTATGGAAACAAAGACATATTTAAGTTTACCAAATGGTGCATAATGAGTAACATTTGTTTGCCACAGTATATTAGGTTTTAGTCCTCGGGGATTAACCCCCGGCCCCTGTAAGGGTGGGACTTGGAGAAAACGTTGACAGAACTTGCAGGTTTGAACAATTTTTTTTTTTAAGTCCTTTATCGGAACTTGAGGGAACCTATGGAGTAAGCCCCTCCAATTAAGATGAGTTAAACCATGTAAGTCAGAGGCGTCTTGAATGTTAAGAGCCCATATCCCTTGTGAAGCTAATTTATCAACTAAGGCATGGTCCTGGGCTAGGAACCTGGGCAGACCAGAGTGACTCCTTAAATGTTGTAAATATATAGGCTTTTCTCGTCCTTCTAATGTAGATTTTAGTTCCACCATAAGGGGCGATATGGGATTGCTATCTGATCTTATGTGAGGATTCATCATCCCTGGAAGTAAATTTACAATATATAGACTGTCAGGGAATAAGTTAATTGCCTCTTCATTTTCTTTTAATGCCATTATAACTGCCAACAGCTCTTTATACTGAGCTGATCCCTGGGTAAGCTGGTACTTTTGTTTGTATGGTTGAATTGAATTTCCTGGAGCAAAGGTAGCATAAGCAGATCCAGTTTTTCCCCCATCTGTGAACACGTATGGGGCACTTGGTATAAACGTTTTAACAAAGAGTTTGGGCTAGACAAGCGGCAAGTGCTGAAGGGGCGTGACCCATTTAGATGGGCCACAATGGCAACTTATCTCCCCTAAATATCCTTCTAATGCCAAAGCCAACCAAGGGCGATATTTAGTCAGCCATTCTACATCAGTCAGCCTATATGGAAATACAATAGAGTCTGGGTCTTTACCATAGTGGCTACAAGTCTGTTCACGTCCCTTTTTTTTTATCATATCTGTCAATTCATCTGTGGCAGTATAAACTCTAGGGGTGTTTCCCAGGGATGTGTGGATCCATTGTAGAATTTCTCCAGCCTGTGATAAAACTGCTACAAGGAGCCCTTTTTCTGAAATCAGCCATAGGACAATAGGTTTTTCAGGATTGTACCTAGCCAATTGGGCATCTCTAAGGGCATCCTGGAACTGTTCAATTATCTGATGGTGGCTTTCCTGTAAAGCAATTGTATCTCCAGGCTGTCTACCAGACAATAGGTTAAAAAGAGGGGTGAGGGTCTCGGTGGAGATCCCCACCCATGGCCTGAGCCAATTTATCTCTCCTAATAATTGTTGTAAACCAGTGATAGTAATATTGTCAGGCACATTTATAAATGGTCTGAGAGGTGATGCCCTCGTAAGTGTCAAATGGGTTCCTAAAACCTTGAAAGGAGGCACCTGTTGGACTTTATCAGGGGCAATACATAAGTTTCCCCTTTTTAAATATTTAATCACCTCTTGCATAAGGCATTGCAATTTAGTTGGATCTCTATGTCCGATGATATCATCCATATAAACATATATAAGAACATCTTTATCTTTTAGCAATGGTTTAATCAGTTTATATACATAAGTCTGACAAAAAGCTGGACTATTAGCCATTCCTTGTGGGAGCACTAGCCATTCATACCTTTGGTCAGGGCCTGAAAAGTTCATAGATGGGACAGAAAAGGTAAACTTTTTACAGTCCGCAAGGTGCAGTGGAATAGAAAAAAAAAACAGTCTTTAAGATCAATGACAAAAAAAAAAGACCAATGACCAGAAGGGTATAGTCCAAGGGGATGGCTGCTACCCAGGGCATCCCTGTTAGGGGGGTGCCCACTAGCTTCATCCATTTGTTAATCAACCTTAAATCTTGTAACATATGCCACTTCCCAGAGGACTTTTTAACAACAAATACTGGTGCATTCCACACACTCATAGACGGGCGGATGTGGCCTTGTTTGATCTACTATTTGTCCTAGGGCCTTTAGTTTTTCTTGGGGTAGGGGCCACTGCTCCACCCAGAAGGGTTTGCCCAGTTCCCATTTGATCTGGGGGCTGTAAGGGGCAGTGTTCCTTAGAATTGGGGGTGAACCTGAGGAACTTTTAGGATCTCCCCCCGATAGTTATGAAAGTTAGAGAACTTGTTTTCAGACACTGTTTCTATTGGCTCAGGAAACCTAGAGGTCTCCTCATGATCTAACAGGTCTTCATAGAAGGCTCTATCATCAGTAGTCAGGGCAGCTTGCATTTGCCCCAGGATGTCCTGCCCTAGTAAATTGGCTGTGAGTCCCACGACCACAAGGGGTCGCACTTCTCTCTTGGAACCATCAGCATCCTGCCACACTACCCAGGACGCTGTTTCTTCTGACTGTATTCCCTCCCACCCCCAGAACCTTAGGGCCTGTCATTAAGCCCCGTGAGGGGGGAAATTTCCTTTCCTTAGGACTGTTTTATCTGCCCCAGTGTCTATAAGGCAGTGGAAACACTTGCCATTAATGAAGATGCTCATTTTAGGACGGAGACCTTCTATCTAGGGAACAGTCCAATGAGTCTGAGGCCTTTCTTTTGTAGATCAGTCTAATTTAAAATACTCAGGGGTCTTCCTTTGTAAGGGCCTCCGTGCTCCTTCTTTGGTTAACGAGGCTGGAGGCTGCCCCGGAGCTCGTTTAAAGGCTTGCCCTCCAGATTTACAGTCTCTTCTCCAGTGAAGCCCTCTGTGGCACCTAGGGCATTGAGTTGTAGGGGGCTTAGCCCCTCCTACCTCCCCCGGCTTCCCTTTCTTGCCCTGGGGACACTCCCTCCTGAAATGCCCCACCTGACCACAATGAAAACAAACTCCATTGTTTCCCCTCTTCTCTTGGCCCTGCAGACTGGGTGTTGGCCTCAAGGCTAATGCCTGGGTCATAGTGTTGGCCAGCGCTCTTGTCCGTATCTCCAGGGCCGCAGCCAGTGTCTGACACTGGTGTTTTTGAGTCCCCACATCCTGTGAAGCGATAATCCAGGTGCCCATGGATCTCTCCTTAAGACCTGCACACGCTATTTTGTGGTCCCCATTCATTCCTTCCCATACCAGAAATTTAGCAAATTGCTCCCGTAGGAGGCCTGGGGGAAGTTTACGGAGGCTTTTTTCCACCCAGTCAATGAACTCGGGGAGGGTCTCACCCGGTTTTTGTATAACGCCTGCTGGAGGCGTTTCAGAAGGACCTTCATCTAGCTAAAGCTATCAAACGGACTTGGTCCTGGTATGGGGCTTCTATGGCCGCCTGCTGGACCCCAGTAGAAAATTGATCTGATGTTCCAGCTAACATTCCGAACGTTATAGGCACCCTGGGCTGCGCATTTTGATTGCGCTCAGCTTGGCCCCTACATTCTTTCTTAAATAGCGCTACCCACTTAATGAATGTGGGACTGGGGAGCACCGCTTTGGCCATATCCATCCAGTCCTTAGTAGTACAGGGTTGGTGAGCTAGATCTTGAAGGAGGGCCTCAACCCAAGGAGAATTTGGACCATCCTCTAGCACTGCGCGCTTTAATTCTTTGAAGTCTTTTGCTTCCCAAGGATACCACACTGCAGGGCGATTGCCTCCTGAATTTAAGTTAACAGGACAGGCTCGTACTTGATACGCCTCAGCACACGTGGGCTCCAGCCCTGGGTTCCCTGCTCTAGCCTGGCGGGGGCCAGTGTGCCCGCATGCCGGCCCACCCGCCGGTCCACTTCTGCGAATCTCTGCCTCCCCCCTCCCCCCGCTGTGCGCAGCCTCGTCGCAGCCGAGTATGGCTCCCCCGCCACACAGTTCCACATTCCCACGTGTTGCCCCGCTGCAGCCCCGAGCAGTCTCAGCTTCTCCAGTACTGGTACCACGCGCCCCAGTCGCAGCCCACAACTCTGCATAACATTCTTGGTGCACGCACAGTGATGGGTTATCATTCTCTAAATAGCAGGCATGCCCACCATTCCCATGGCTTCCTGCACCCTGCCATGGGCCAGTGCAATCTCCACCGTGCCACCCTGGCTCCCGGCGGAACCTCCTGCAGGGTGCCCAGGATGGCTAGTTGGCTCCAACACCCCAGGAGCCTCACTCCGGAATGCCTCTGGCCCCTCCCTCTCTACCTGCATCTTTTGCTCCGATGCAGACTGAATTGGATTGGGAAGGAAAGCCATTTTGAGTGCAGAAATTGTGGAATAAAATTCCACGGAAGGCGGTATATGATTTTTTTCTCGCTCTCTGGCTAGACCTTCTATTTTATTCCACGTCTCCCATGAAAATATGTTGGTGGCCCGAGCCCACGGAGCCAACTCAAGAGTCAATTCCCACACTGGCAATGCCTGGATCAGAAATGTCAAACCCACGACTCCCTAATATGGACTTGAGTGCTGATGGCACTGGATCCAGCCTGCACGTTGAATTCTCCATATTTCCCAAGTTTTCACTTACCCCGAAGCCTGCTTAGCTCCGTCCGATATCAGAAGTGTCCCTTCGTGGTCACCACCTGCGGGAACCAGTGCCCACTCACGCACTCACGCACTCATTCACTCACTCAAACACACAGCTGCTGGCTGTGATGAAAGCGGGTTCCAGCCATCCCCACCTCCGCCTCTACCCCCAGAGGACAGGGAGATTGTCAGAAGCAGATCTCAGTTTGGGGGGGGAGGAACTTTTATAGACAAAGGCCACCAAGGCGCGAAACAGGCATCCAATTGTGTCACAAGGTCAAGACATCCTACAGGTGCTAATGGTCAAGTTCAATGTCACTCAGCACAGAAGGCAGGTAGATACCTGAAAGCCAATTAGGGCTCTCTGTGAAGTGATCAGAGTCATGCCCAAGACCCTTGCCCTCAGCGCCATCGTTAGTCCCATGTGCTAGGCCATGCCCTGGGGTAAATCCTGGGCGGACCCAACAATGACCTATAAAGAATTCATTAAATTTGGAATGATACAGAGAAAATTAGCATGTCCCTGCACAAGGATGACATGCAAATTCATGAAGTGTTCTATATAAAAGAGAAAGAGAATTTTTTTCTATCACGATGATATAGAAATTTTGTATCAATAGAAAGAAAATATTCAAGTTCTTGTTTCAAAATTGTGTTTCTATATGATTTGTAAGTGCCTTAAGCATGTTGATAAATAGCACATTTTGTAGATACGGTTAAAAATGATAACAAAACACTGTCTGATGGAAAGTGAATTAAATAAGGAAAGAGGGTCCTTATATCTGGGGGGGCTTACCTTATTGACTGCCGGATGTTTGTGGTCACACAAACCTCACAGTCAGTGGCTCTTTGTCCTTTGTCTCTCAGACTCAAACAATAACTTTTGCAGACCATGAAGGTTGAAATTTAAAAGGAGTTTTATTATAGTGGAAAAGCAAGGAGAGATTCCATGTGGGAAAAGGGTTCTAGAAATGATTAAGACTCCTGGTTAAATGCCCCAAACAGGGATTGACAACTGAACTGTTTGTCTAGAGGTTTTTTGTTTTTGTTTTTTTTGTTTTGTTTTTTGTTCATTTGTTTTTTAAATAGGACTTACAAAAGTAACTGGACAAAGACTGAGGTAATTTCTTTTGAGATTGGTTAATTATCTGGGTATATTTATTGTGGACCCAATGGGGGACCCAAATGTTCAGTACATGTTCCCCTGATCCAACTGGAGTGAAACTCACATTCTGTGCACACGCTGCTTGCCTAGTTAGGGAAATGGTCATGTTGGGACAAAACTCCCACTCGGAAGATGACCCGACTCAGGAGACCACGCTGACAACGAGATCGATGCAAACTGCAAGAGGTTTATTATCCAGTGCGCTGGGGTCGCCCCATACAGGAAAGGGAGAGACGACCCTGAGCACACAGGGCATAGACTTTTTATACAATTTTTGTAAGGAGGTGTTGAGGTAGTGAGGTGTCACCTAATAATTGGCTTATACACTTAACTTTTAAACTCATTGGTGTAAGTTTAGGCGCGAAGAGAATGGGGCGGGATTCGGTGGCCACGAGCATAGCAGCACGTACTCGTGGCTTTACCCAGAAACCTGGGGATGAGTGTGTTTCCTTGGAATTCCCGGGATGGGGAGAAGTCCCGATATCTGGCCTGGACACACACGTCCTTTGCCTTTTTTGGGAATCCTTGAGTTGGAGTGAGGTAATGTGATTCTGAGAGTAGCTCATCACATTCTTGCTTGCCTAGGAAATTGGAAATTTCTTTTTCTACATTAATTCTTTCAGTCACACCTCAAAGGGCTGCTCCATCAACCTTTGGCTTGCTTGTTAGTTGCAGACCCAGCTTTGTTCTGCTGGCCACCAGCAACTTTGGCTAGAGTTGCCAGTCACAGATCCCGCACGTGCTGTTGGTCTCAGACCTTGGCAGGTTCTGCTAGCTGTTCATTAAACTATGCTGTCTACATTTCCAAGTTGTCGTATTTGTCTGTCAATAAGTCGATAAGTTCACAACCAGACAACTAAGGAGAACCAAGAAGGTTTTATTCTTCCTTACCATTATAGTTCATAATCCATTCTGAAAGGACAGTTCCTGTCAACATCAAGAGTTGCGGGAACTGACCACAAACATATCCATAAGAATTGCTGAAACCTCTTCATTCACCAGATTGCAAGTCTGCAGAAACAGCTCTTTCCATCTCACCACCGGCTCAGGGACCGACTCCACACACCATTGGGTTGGGTTTTCCTACAATTAGATAATCTCTTTTAACTTTGCTCCAGATTTATTTACAGATTCTTCTTCTTCTTCCTTTTCCTCTATCTTCTTCTCTTTCTCCTCCTCCTCCTTCTTCTTCCTACTAATGTGTTGTAGATGTGCACAGAGCTCAGCCCTCAGTTGTCAAGTTGACACCCATATCTATCTGGCACACAGGTTATATGACTGGCTTGTTACCTGCCATGGATCTCTGTGCTTACTACCTTTAGGGAGTTAACTCTTAAACAAATACCAAGACACAGCTGCAATTTTGTGTGTTACTTCGTACTTAACGTCCTGTCTACAGGGCTGTCTGAGGTGGTCGCCTTCCTGGAATAAGGTGTTTTAAGAAGCTGACAATAAGATGATGCAACCAATCTATGAAAAAAGTGTTCACTAGGCTCCTTGTACAGTTACAAACACACCTGCCTCCTCGTGATCTCACAAATTCCATTGATAGAGAAATGAAATGAATGTACAATTCCACAAAAAGATCCTTAAAAGAATGTTCATAGTCACCTGATTCTCAACAGTCACCTAGAAACAGCTAACTTTGAATTGATTGTAGTGTGAATACATATTGGAAAAATACTCATCAATAACATAAATTTTTACCTCTGGAATAAAGGGATGTATGGCCAAATTTTAAAAAAATGATGCATTGAAAACACAAAAGCAAAACAAAAATACACTGTGCTCGTTTCAGTGACTGTCAAGAATAAATAAAGCCAATGCAGCAGAATGGTGAGTGTGGACGTGGGTTTGAAGAGGTCCCGGCCACCGCCGGCCGCGGAGTCAAAGTCCAGCCAGAGCTCCAGGACCGCGACATCCTCGGGAGCAGCCTCCGCGCATGCCGCGCTCGGGGCCGCACTCGAGCCCGGCTGGCGGCGCTTCTTCCCCAAGTCCCCACGAGTCCCCAGGACCCGGGAGCGACGCCGCCGCGACCCTGTCACCGCGCGGCCCCGGACTGGACCAGGCGCCCGGTCGGCAGCGGGATTCCAGCGGCTCCTTCCCTGCTCGCCAAGGCCGCGAGGAGGAAGCAGGCGACCCGCGGCGCGGGGCAAAGACCCTTGTGGCCTCGGAATGCTGGGGCTTCAGCTCGCCGGCCCGGTGGGCGCCTACGAGCTGCTTTGCAAGTCAGGCGGCCCCGGTCACTGCAGGTGCAGCCGCGTGTTGGGACCCCTGGTCCAGGGAGGAACCAAGGCAGCCTGACTGCGTCTCTGTGGCGCAATCGGTTAGCGCGTTCGGCTGTTAACCGAAAGGATGGTGGTTCGAGCCCACTCAGGAACGGGTGCTAAGCTCAGGTTTTTAATGGTGCCAGCATAAGTGTCGTTGGCAGGCAGCATTCACCTTCAATGCTACTATCCTCCACTCATAACTTCAGTTTCTGACATATGGTGATCGTACCGTTTTTCTGTAAAACACACAAGAAGTCTTATATCTGGCCCATCAGGTGTTGTTTATAGGCTAATACTTCAGGAGTGTTCTCTCCCCAAGTCCAGCAATGATTTTACCACCATATGGGAGGGACTATGAGGGCAATCACCACTTGATTAGTTAATATTTAATTCAAGATGACTTTGATATATAGTCATCCTTCATCTGCTCTGGAATTCAGGTGTGGATCTCCATTGCCTTAGTTTCATATTTTATTGCTCTGATATTTGATATTGAGAATCTAAAGGAACAAGGGGATTCTAGGTTATAGTCCATCATCATAGTTAAAGTGATATCAACATCAGTGGCCGAGGGACCTGTCTACATAATTCCCACAGAAAGAGCTCAGAGGAAGCAACGATCAAAGAGGAGCCTTTAGCGTTCCAGTCTGCCAAAATACCAGCCAGTTCTCCATTTTATCCACCTGCCCAGGGAATCATTCCACCCGCTAAGGACTGGGTCTTCCCACATCTGTTAGATAATCTCCTCGTAGGTGTGCTAAAGGGTTGATTCTCAGTTGTCAAGTTGACAGCTTAAAGTTTTTTTGTTTTGTTTTGTTTTTTAAATCTGTTATTTAACTTGTGTAACTGTCCGGGCCCTACAAACCAGTGCCAACCCGGACCTACAAACGCAGGATTCTGAAGTGGGAGCTGTAGGAATTAAAAGTTTCAGGCTTTGGGTCAGAGGGGGCCTTGGATGTCCACTATCATCCAAGCCAACTTTATTGTAACGTACAGGGTTTTCATAATCAAGAAGCAGGGCCAAATTCTTTACAGGACTATGTAAAACACATACATTTTGGTAACAAAGAGAAGTCAGGAATGATTGATACCCAATTGCCGGTGGGGCGGACATATTGTCAGGTATGTTAAACAGGCATGGCAGCTTGAGGCTAAAAGAGGAAGGAATGTATGCCTCAAAAAGGAGTTACTTGGCCCATGCATTAACATCTCTTTAGGGGCTGGAGAGGTGGCTCAGGGGTTAAGCCTCTGCCTTGCAGGCAGAAGGTCCTGAGTTCGGATCCCAGATCCCACGTATAGCCGCCAGGCCTGCGCTTCTGGTAGGGCGGAGCCTGTGAATCCCCGGGCAGAAGGAAGTGGAGGCATCCATGGTTCTACACACATGCATGCGCACATACATACGCACACACACACACAATTGAATAAATAATAATAATTAAAAAACAAAACAAACAGGGGCTGGAGAGATGGCTCAGGGGTTGTGACGCTGTCTCACAAGCAGAAGGTTCTGAGTTCGGATCCCAGGTCCCACGTTAAAAAAACAAAATCAAAAAAACCAAACAAAAAAAAAACATCTCTTTAGATAGGGAGGAAAGAACTGATGGGAAGAGGAACACTCCAAATGACCTAGGAGTTTTCTCTACTCCCATGGCATTGTCTTGCAGACAAGAGGTAAACTCAACAGCCAAAGGGAGGAGTCACTTGACGGCTGTTCAGTTGCTAATGTATCATCCAGAGAGCAGATTTTGGCCTAGCAACCCCCCACGTGTAACTTAATTACTCTTTTCCAAATGTTGTTGGGAATGGGTTGCTTTCCTGGTCTGTGATGACAAGCTGGGCTATACTCACCATCCCTAGTGTCTGGTCTGCTGCCTCCTGCAGATATTATTCTGTCCTGTGGAGAAATGTATGAATCCTGCCACATCACGGTATTTCTAAGTTTGCATCTGAGTAGATCCTGCAAATTTATCTTCCATGGAGTGCCACCAAATCTTAATCCGATCCGCTTCCCATTTCTGTTCACACCTTTTTCTTTGATAGCTTGCCAAGACAACAAACTTCCTTTCCATCTGTCTCTGATCTGGTGATAGGGCAGTGCCGCCCTCCTGTCTTACCCAAGAGAGTGAGGAGCCACAGAGACCACGCACGGTGCACAGGACACACAGATGCTACATGTTTTGTTAAACTTCCGAGGTATTTCAAAGTCCCCTAGTGGCTGTGAATGTTTTCCGTGGTGACCTGGTCACTAGGATCCTGAGGAGTCTTTGGAGTGACCTCTTTCTGTCAGGCTTCCTGTCCAAGGGGAAGAAAATCTGGATTCTTTAGGTTGTTTTTCCTCTTTGTTTTTTTTTCCCTCTCTTTAAAGTGGGTTTCCTTTGAGGGGTTGGTGAAAATAATCACATGTTCCTACACAATGCTGAGTCAGCGTGCAGATAACAGTGACTAAATTGCTTCTTGGCAGGCTATTTCAGGGGCAAGTTCTTCAAAGTGAGTGTTCCTGACGGATCACTGAAGACAAGGAAATGTGCAGCTGGCTGACACCCTTTGGAGCTTCTTTGAATCATCTTACAGTTCTTGGCTTTTATACCCAAGTGTCTTTTGAACAAGACTTTATCTCTATTTTGTGTCATCACTATTTTCTCCCATAAATGTGTCATAGTTGTTTTCTGGTTACTATGATAATGAGATGATTTTCTGAGGTGGTTGACAGCGATTCATTCTTTTTTTTTTTTTCTTAAATATTTTGCTTATGTGGTGTGTGTGTATCAGAGGGCACTGTGTGTTCCTCTAGAGAGCCATGAGTGACTTTGGGAATTATCCTGGATTGGTTCTACCTCTTTTTTGCTTCATTCTGGGATTTCTCAGGGTCTGCCCACCAAAGCCAGATGTGTGGGCTGCAGCCTTTTCTGCCCAGAATTTTTTATGTGGGACCTGGGATCCCAACTCAGGACCTTCTACTTATCAGTCTTAACCCCTGAGCCACCTTTCCAGCCCCATTCATTCTTTTTTGATGTGACGAATCAGATATTTTCTGTTATTCCAAAGAGTGCAGCAGTGAGGAACTTTCCTCATCTTAACTGTCCAATATTAGTTTAAAAAGAAATATGGTTCCAAAAGTTGTGAATCTCTGAGAAGCAGCATATCTACAAGGATGGCCTTAAGACATGCTGGTCCTCCGGGTCCTAAGAGCTCTTGGCTTTCATGAATGACTGGAGCTGAAAACCGTCTTAGGAAAGGAAGAGAAATGTCTAGCATAGAAGTGACAGCTTTCTTTAACTGGTATGATGCAGGCGACTCCCTGGGCCATCATGTAGACCTTGTCTGCAGACCTGACATGAATGACCAGACTTTAAATATCAATGGTCACATCTCCTTCAGGAACCACCTGAAGTTAAGAAGAAAATCAGACACAGAAGAGACTATTTCTTAAAACCTCCTTGAAAAAAATTACTATTTAGACAAAAGCAATAACAACAGACCTTAGGGTCTACAGCACGGAAGACCCAAGATGCCTGGCAAGAAAGGCCAGAATGGGGAAAATATCACTTAAAACCACGGGCTGTAGTAAATTAAAAGTAAGCCTTAAATAATGCTTTTTAATAACTTTTAAGTTATTGCCAAGAAAGTTCCAAAGAGTGAAATTGGGTCGCAGGCTGACACCCTGGACCTAAAAAGAACCAAGCAGTGGGTGAGGGGGAGCGTCTTCTGCAGGGCTTGCTAACTCGGTGACGTCACGAAACAGGACTTGTCGCCATGTAAATGAGAAGCGCGCAGGACCTGCTTGGTCCTCACCTGCAGCCCAAACGAGTCTGATTTCCCGTGGAGTGAGAGAGAAGGCCGAGGATAATTCGGATGTCAGCCAAAGAGAAAGGCGTGAGGACGCCCGAGAGTGCGCGCCCGAGAGTGCGCGCATAGAAGTGACCGTGCGTGGACTGTGGAGCGCGCGTGAAGCCGTGTCGGGGCGGGGAGGCAGCAACTCATACTTACCTGGCAGGAGAGATACCATGATCACAAACGTAGTTTTCCCAGGGCGAGGTGTTGTCGGTTGCAGAAGTTGGTGGCCTTGCTCAATTCTCTCTGATCTTCCTCTCTGTTCTCAATGCCTTTGAGAAAGCTGCATCAGTCAATTGCAGGTAACAAGTTTTCTTTCAAGATGATAGGAGGCTTCTCCCAGCATAACATTTTCCGGGGAAATTCTAATACCTTGGGCTATCTTATTACAATAGTCCAGCATCACACTGGGGCTGGGGGACGAGCAGGGCGGAACAAACTTTAACCTTCTGTTCCAAAAGCCGATCACCTTCACATTTACTTCGCTCTACTTGATGGTTCCCTTACGTTTTATATATTCGATACTTAAAAAAGAGCAACCGGTCCTAGCCTAACGGGCGCGCTGGGGTAAGAGCCCCCCGCAGGGCGCCCTGGCTCCGCCCCTGGCTGGGTGAGCGAGCAGTGGCGGCGTGCGGGGCGGCCCGGGCGTCTCGGATGGGCGTGCCTTATGCAGATTTATGGACACGCATGGGCTTCTGGGTCCGCAAACGCTGTTTTGACACGCAGATTTTCCCGGCGTGGGAGGGAGCGCGGGGTCCTGGCTGGAGACTGAGTGCATAAGGCGATGTACTGGGATGCGAAGCTCCCGAGAGTGCGCGCAGCGAAGCGACCGTGTGTTTACTGTGGAGCGCGCGTGAAGCCGTGTCGGGGCGGGGAGACGGCAACTCATACTTACCTGGCAGGGGAGATACCATGATCACGAAGGTGGTTTTCCCAGGGCGAGGCTTATCCATTGCACTCCGGATGTGCTGACCCCTGCGATTTCCCCAAATGTGGGAAACTCGACTGCATAATTTGTGGTAGTGGGGGACTGCGTTCGCGCTCTCCCCTGAACTCATTTAAGAAGTGATATGACATACGTAGTCTAATTTACTTTTTTCTTTTAAGTTTTACCTTTTTCTTTGTGCTTATGTACAGTTATTCTCTTTTATGTGGGGTGGGTTAAAGGTATGCATTATTGGATTCAGTACTTAAATTATGTTTTAAGCCATTATCCGCAAATGTCAGAAACTCTTTTTGGTAGTAGGTATTCAAATTAGTCTTTGGGCAAGGGCACGGGAGTAGTTGTGCTTCCCTGCTACAACTTCCAAACAAGCTTGCAAATTGTTCACCTTAAATTACACTAAAATATTAGTAATAAAATTCTACATTAGGGGTCTAATAATAATACTTTAGCCATGAAGCACACTTCCAGAAAAAAATATAACTTTGATTTGGAAGTTCAGCAATTTTCTCACTTGTTCTGCACTTTTCCAGACAAAAGGCAATTTGCAACAGTCCAATTTTAAAAAGGCCTATTTAATGCTGGGAGTGTGGCTTAGTGGAAGCTCACTTTACAGGCACCCTGGGTTCGATTGCCCACACAAATACAACTCAGCATATGCTCTGAAATTTAAGACATGAGTTTATGAAAAAGTAAGATAGGATTAGGCAAGAGGAAAATGTAAGGGGAGAGAAAACCCAAATTAAAAAATCCCTCGTGCAATATGGATACTTTTGGAAGTTTCATTTGTTTGCTTTTTACCTTACGTTTTTGCTTGTTGTGTGGTCATTGTTGTTTTCTTTTATATCATTATTTAAAACATAGGCTGCTAGATTTCTTTACAGATAGGTCACCAAAATGATTCTGTATAATAAAGGTGTTCAGATCACAAACCTGGTGGCCTGAGTTCAATCCCTGGTGCCCATGTTAAGGTGGCAGGGCAGAGCTGACCAACTTGGATCCTCCGCCCATTACACACAGTGATTTTTTTTTCTAAGTTCTTTAAAATGTGTTTACCATTTGTATGTCTCTTGGGAGTGCTATACTGCAATTTGGATGACTATGTTCTTAGGCTCCATCACATCTTGGTTCAAATTCCAGCTTTCAAATCCCACTTCATAGGCTGAGTGAACTTGAACTGAAGGTTTCTGTCCTGTTTCTGTGTCCATTTCCTGGTAATTCTCTTCTCTCAGGTGTAGTCTCCAATGGCCTCTGCTTAACAAGGGTGGCCTTCATGACTTTTTAAAAAATATTTCCTCAGTGTATGATTGTGTACACATGCACCATCTCCATGGACCTAGGAAATGGCATTTGTGTGTAGGACAGAGGACAACTTGCAGGAGTAGGTTCTTTCCTTCTGCCATGTGGGTTTCCTGAGACAACTCGGGTCACCAGGCTTGGCAGCAAGCACCTTTAATCTGCTAAGCCATCGCTCCACCCCTAGGGAGTTGTTCTGAGGAAGAGAAATTTTGTATGTATTATTTTTGTGTTTGCTAATTGTTTTGTAATGGAAATCGAATTTAGGACCTTGTGTATATATGCCAAGCAAATACTCTATTCTTGGGCTATATCCCCAGTTAACTATTTCCTTTTTATTTTCATGCTGGGTGTTTATAAGTTGCCAAGGTTGACCTTGAATCTACTGTGGGGGGGGCTTTAACGCCCCTCTTAGAGTCACTTGGATTACAAGCCTGGCAATTAGATGTTTTGTTTTTGTTGCTCATTTTAACATAAATGTACACTCAAGTGAACTTGCACAAACAGGAAAGGAAACTCAGGAGCCCTTCCTCACCTTCCCTCAGTGTTGACATCTGGAGCAACTGGAGCCCGATATTAAAACCAGAAAATTCCACAGCTATGATCCTATTTTTTTTTCCTGTGTGTATGTGCGCACACGCGTGTGTGTGTGCGTGTGTGTCTGTGTAGAACCACAGACGAATTCGCGAACCACCATATTACAGGGTCCGCCCTACCAGGACCAGAAGCGCAGGCTGCCCTCGCTTCCGCCTGGCGTCTATAAGTGGGATCTGGGATCCGAACTCGGGACCTTCCGCCTGCAAGGCGGAGGCTTAACCCCTGAGCCACCTCTCCAGCCCGCTATGATCCTATTGACTGGAATACATATCAGACTCATTTATTATTGAAATATATCTGCGGGTTTCCAGCTACTTAACCATGGACCATGTGGTACTCACCCCTGTGTCCTAGAATATTCTCTCTTTAGTGAGGAGACTGTACATGAATGCTACTTGCTCTCCAAGGCTCAAGTAGAAAGTAAGGGCTCCAGCTAGCAAAATGCACCCAGGGAGAGCAGGTGTGTGGATTCAAGCAAGGTGCACACGCAGACCTGGGGGAAGCAGCAGAAGAGACTGTGATGCCAGTTCCCAGGCAGACAAACGCCAGAAGAGGGGCCTCGGACGCCACCCAAGATGGGCAGGGACACACTTCAGGCAGGCAGCCTTAGAAAGTCTCCCCCCCCCCTTTTTTCTCCCCCTCACCCTCTCTTTGGGTTTCCACCTCTAGTCTTGGTCTCTCCTGGCTCTCTGCTCCCCTCTGGCTCTCTGGGCATGTGTATTCTTGAGTCTCTTATCCTTTTTGTGCTCTGTCTCCCGCAGTTGGGTCTCTTTGATTCTGTTGCTCTTTCTCAGTGTCCTGTTCTCCCCCACCCTTCTGCAGCACCAAGGGGTGATCATCAGGCGATGGGCACTACCATTATCTTTTTAACCGGGGACCCTGTCCATGCAGCACAAAGCTTAGAACACAAAGGGGATAGATTGGGACCACTTGCCCCTGTTCTGTTCCTATTAGATCTCTATCTCCCACCATACGCAGACCCTCTTCTTCTCTAAAAACTCACTGTATCCCACTTCTCTGTCCCTTCCTTCGTTCCTTCCTTCGTTCCTTCGTTCCTTCGTTCCTTCTTTCCTTCGTTCCTTCCTTCCTTCCTTCCTTCCTTCCTTCCTTCCTTCCTTCCTTCCTTCCTTCCTTCCTTCCTTCCTTCCTTCCTTCCTTCCTTCCTTCCTTCCTTTCTTTCTTTCTGAATTGTCGTTTTGTCTAACATTTGTTTTATGGTGTGATCAAGTGAGCTGGTTACAGAACCAGAAGAAGCGGTTAGCTTAGCAAAGAAAAAAAAAAAAAAAGTTAGCCTGTCTTACTTGACTGGCAGTTATGTTTGGAATTCTCAGGATACTCATAAACCTTACTTTAGGGCACAGAGTCCGGCTGAGTACACACTGTAGAGGGTCTTAGGAATTTGCTTTGGGTCATAAACCTTGTCAGAGGTCAGAGTCTGGCTAAGTACATATTACAGAAGGTGCCAGGAATTTGCTTCTTTATGGTGACTTATAATTTATTATATCTAACTTTTTTTAAAAGGGGTGCCTTGGCCCATCAAGGCAGAGCCCCCTAAGCCTATAACGTCTTAGTATTTTAAGAGAAGATTACCACACCAGAAAGCATTTCATCTTCCACAAAGGAGTCTCTGTAACCTCTTATGGATGCTCATTTACACTGAATTGAGGTTGACCGTAGTTTTTCCTTCGGAACATAGAGGTTTAGACATTTGGTGCCTATCAAGTCCTGACTTCCTGTCCACTTCATGCCCCAAAGCAAGACTGGGAATCTGGACTGCTTTATCAACTTCACTGCACTGGGTCAGAGTGGGAGGGGTACGGTGGCTCCTACACTCTAGCTTTGCCTCTTGGCCACTAGGGTTCCTATAGGTCTCTGCCTGTTTCTGAACCAGCCGGTCCCTATGGCTCCTCTGTCTCCCACTGACATCTGCCTGAGAGGTCCACACGCCCTTCTTCCATCCCGTCACTAGTTCCTCTCTGGCTCTGCCCTCCGGCATCATTGCTGAGCTGTGGGAGGGAATCTCTCCTCCTTCTCTCTGCTCAAATCCACCCTCATCTCCAGCATCTCTGTGGTCCCCCCCTTCCTTCCTGTCATTTTCCCTCTGCCTCCACTCTTGCTTCTACATTTGTCTCCCTTCCCTTTCTCCATTGCTCATTTCCCTTGACATTTAAAACACCTCTCTCCCCCTGCTCGCATTTCTTTGGGTCTCTGTCTTTCTTTGGTGTGCTCGTGTTTAAAGAAGTATGCTGACACAACACAGACCTGACTCACTGTAACAATCACAGAAGTGAACCCTATGCACAACTCTACGGCAGTGGCTGGCACATGGTACGCTGCATGAACTCATGGAGGGAACACTCCTATTTTGTGTATAACCCTGCAGAGACAGGATATATGAAAAACTGAAGGTATCTAAGTTACATCAACCCTACTAGCTAATAAAAAGACCTTCCTTGACAGAGGGGACTTGTGGTTCTGTCCAGCAGCCACCTGGGAGATCCCAGAAACCCCCTCAGTCTGCAGCAGATGTGCTCCACAGTGACCTTGGAGAAGTATTCCAAAACTCGTTGTATCTGGGAGCATTGGCTCATTGCAAGGGAAACATGGATGGAAATTCTGGTTTCAAAACTGCCTGCACAGCACCTTTGTAGCTTCCCGTGAGAGACATTTCCACACGTAGCAGAGGGAAAAGATCTTTCCTCATATCCTCAGACCATGGCTGAAGCCACTCTAACAAATGACTGACAATGACCAAGCACAGGTGCTGACTTACTGGGAATTTATGGCGTGACAGGAAAGCCTGCATCTCAGACAATGCAGATGGGAGGAAGCAGTTAAGACAGAGGATTCCGACATTGGTTTTGAGGAAGGAGACCAGGCACCCTTCAGTAGCAAAGAAAATATGACCTTGGGGAAGTACTTTAACCTAGAAAGCTGAAAATATCCTCATATGTCTGTGCAATTGTTTTCCTTTTCTGCCTCAATGGCCAATCCTGGAGATAAGAATCCAGAAAAGAAGACAAAAGAAAGCATTTGCTTTTGAAGTACAGGAAGAAAGCAAAATGCAGAAAAACAGAGAAAAAGTTGCATTGGCCAGGAATCGAACCCAGCTCTCCCGCGTGGGAGGCAAGAATTCTACCGTTGAACCACCATTCCCCTACAAAACTTCCTCCCAACCTATCTGTAAAGGAAATAAGAATCCATGTTGAGTCATTTGTAGATGGGAAAATAATACCAAACCAATCACTCAGTAAATTAATACTGACTCGGAGATAGTTATGAGACCACACTAAACTCTATAATATTCCAAGAAAACTATGTCACTTGTTTCTCCCAATTTTTTTTTTCATTTTCTGATGTTGACACTTAAACCCCCTCCATGCTGAGCTGATGAAAAGGCTTTCAGACTGTGGCAGGTTCACTCCTCAAGAAGCTCTAGAGAATGACCTGTAGATTTCATTCTGCCTCTGATTGCTCTTGGGTGTGAGGGATTAGCGCATTAAAAGGTAAATATGGATTAAATCCAAACTCTTGGTTAAAAAGCCTTATCTGATCTTTCCAGGAGCTCAGAGGAGAGGTGGTGAATAATCTGGGGTAAATTCATAATGAAACTGTATTTGGAAATGGAATGGTGTAAACACTTTTGCAAGCAGTAACATTATTGCATTTCTGCTGCTTAGAACAAGGCTTTCTTCCAATACGATTTCTGAAAAGAGAAACCAACACTGCTATCTCTGTGCATTTGCCTTCCGTTCAGTGATGCAGTTGTGGACTACTACAACTCTCTTTATTACTTTTGAAAAAAAAGTTATTTAATTTGAGCATTATTTAAGTTACTGTTTTCCAAATGTTTTTGAGAGTGAGGTGGTTTCCTGGTCTCACATTATAAGCTGCGGTTCACTCATCTCTAGACCCTGGACTGGCGACTCCTGCAGATATTATTCTGTCCTGTGGAGAAATGCATGGGTCTTGCCACATCATGGTGTTTCCAGCAGCTTCCACCTGAGTAGATTCTGCAAACTTATTTTCCACGGAGTGCCACCAAATCCTAGCCCCATCTACTTCCCAGTTACATGCATGTCTTTTTCTCTGACAACGTGCTGGCACAATAAACTTCGTCTCCATCTGTCTCTGATCTGGTAATGGGGCAGTGCTGCCCTCCTGCCTTAGCCAAGGGAGTGAGAAGCTACAGAGACCACCGTGCATAGGACACACAGATACGCACAATTTTTGTTAGATTTCCAAAGTATTTCAAAGTCCTCCAGTGTCTGTGAATGTTTTCTGTGATGACCTAGTTATGGAGAAACTTTCCAAAGCACTTTAGATGCTTTTTCACACCTCCCACTGGATGTGGTCTACACATAGCCTTCCGCCAGGTAACAACTCCCCTTCCCCCCGACTATTTGGACACAGCACTTTGCTTATCAACTCTCTCCAGAGCTAGCTAACAGGTAGGCCTGACCTGATTTCTGGAAGAGCAGCTGGAAGGTCTGTAATGCAGCACACGTATTTTTCCTGTTATTCTTCAAACCCAGATATTTGAATGTCTCTAGTAGTTATACTTGAACCTTTTTTTCTTTTTTTTTTAAAAAATTTTTTTTATTATTATTATTTATTCAACTGTGTGCATATGCGTATGTATGTGTGTGTGTGTCTGTGTGCGTGTCTGTGTATGTGTAGAACCACGGACGAATTCGTGAACCACCATGGACGCCTCCATCTCCTTCTGCCCCGGGATTCACAGGCTCCGCCCTACCAGGACCAGAAGCGCAGGCCGCCCCCGCTTCCACCTGGCGTCTATACGTGGGATCTGGGATCCGAACTCAGGACCTTCTGCCTGCAAGGCGGAGGCTTAACTCCTGAGCCACCTCTCCAGCCCCATACTTGAACCTTTGAAAGGATCAGAGATCTCCAAATGGGTCAGAGGCCTCAATGTTAGACTGGAGACACTGAAACTCCTAGAAGAAAGAGTGGGGAGTACATTGGAACTGATTAGCTGAGGTAAAGATTTTTTTTTAAAAAAATACAACCCCATTTGCACAGGAAATAAGACTGAAAATCAAATGGAATTTCATAAAATTAAAAGCCTCTGTTCAGCCAAATAAATAGCTCACTAATCATGCAAAAAGGCAACTCTCAGAATAGGAGAAAATTTTCACCAGCCATATCTGATAGAGGATTAGCATTCAGAACATACAAAAAACTCAAAACGATTAAATGTCAAGAAAGCAAATAAGTCAATTAAAAATGGAGCTCACACTGAAAAGAAACTTTCACTAGTTGATGAAATTCAAATTTCTAATAAATATCTTAAAAAGTGTTCAGCCCCCCTAGCCATCAGGGAAATTCAAATTAAAACCACTCTAAGATACCACCTTAACCCAGTTAGAATGGCTAAGATTCAAAACACAAACAACAAATGTTGGTGAGGATTGGGGGGGGGGGTCCTTTATTCGTTGTTGATTGAATTTCCTTTTTGAAAATCAATATGAAGTCTTCTCAAAAAGCTACCAATTGAACTATCATATGACGCACCTATACCATTCCTGGGAATATTCCAAAGGACTCTACATCCTATTTCAGTGATTCTTGCATATCCATGTTCATTGCAGCTCCAGAACAATAGCAAAGAAATAGACATCCTAAGAGTGCAACATTAGATGAGTGGATCATGAAAATGTGGTACATCACACAATGGGATACTATTCAGCTGTCAAGAAAAACAAAATTATGAAATTCACTGGCAAATGAATGGAAATGGAAATGAAATATGTAGTATTGAGTGAGGTATTCCAGACTCAGAAAGACTAACTTCACATATTTTCCCTTATATTTGGATCCTAGTATAGAATCTTCAAAATGGCACGCTTAAATAGAAACTTCTATAATATCTGAAAACTAGAAAGCAGCATATAAAGTGGAGGAAGAATGGAGGAAGATTCCAAAAGAAGGGAGGTAAGAGAGCATGGGGGTAACAAAGTGCAAAGCGCAATAATATGATGAAAGTTTTAAAGGGGTGAGGGAAGTAAAGGGACGTGCAATAAGAGGGAGTGGGCTAAGAGGAAGTGGGCGGGGGAGTAAAATTAACACCAAGCTTGTAAAATACAGTCAGACAGAAACCCTCTAGTATACAAATCTATCAATACATATAGCATAAAAAGAAGTGTCAACTACTGTACACAGGGGAACACAGAGAGGGAAAGAGAAAACGGAAATTACCCTAAGAAGCCCATACCAAAAGTCACAGGTGAGTCAATAAATTTCCCAGTACAAGATATGTGACCCTTCCTAGAGACCTGTTGGATAGAGAGGACTTGAGGATCCCTAAAAGAAAATAGGCATTTGATATTGCTATTGGTTGTCCTCTAGAACCCAACGATAAGACCCTATTGCTGAAGACACCATCCACAATAATCACAGGACTCAGGAAGAATAAGCTGGAGCAGAAATCAACCACTTCACCCAGCTATGAAAGCTGCAAGCTCTGGGAGCTGGTTCAGGCCTTCCCGGGGGCCCTTTGAGTCCTGGCCAATCTGAGCAGCAAAGGCCGGCAGTTTGAACTTCTCTGATCCTGCTCTATGTCTCTTTGGGAGGTCTTGCTTGCAATTGTGGTCAGTCTCAGCCAGGGAGTGTTTTTGATCAGCTCACTGTGTTCTCACCTTGTGACTTAATAATTGGGAACAGGCCTCAAATGTTCCCAGAGTTGTGTTGAAAGAGTGTCACCTTAAAACTGCTAACTTTGAATACTAAGCTAGTCATTAATAATTTAAGTTCTCATCGAATGCTCTCTTGTTATTCATTCCTTACTTCTTGTTTTTATAAGATTATGCTATTCTTGATATTTTACTATTATGAAGGACTTTGGATGGTTGCCTAACTTTCATGTCTAATACCTGAGTATTCTAAAATAAACTCATCTGGGTCCTCAGTCTCAGTAGGGTTGGAGACCCTCCAATCCTGGCCTGATTTAATTCCAACTGCTTTGTGAAACTCACGTTGACAGGTAAGTGCTGGCACTTAGAGCAAGTTACAATGACAACTCTGTCAACATGCATCCAGTGGGGCACTAATGCCATGAAAGGTATAGGAGTAACCAATTGCTTTCTGATTGGCATGAAGTCCCATTTCATAGCAGAAAACACATACCTGGCACGTAAACCAAGTAAAATACCTGTGGAAAGGAAGATTTAGGGGCTCTAGGTGGGAATAAACCCCTTGATAGTAAGTCACCTTCTAATCACTTATCTTATACTCCGAGATCAGCATCCTCTTGCAATGGAAGATGAGTAACACTGAGAACCACTACTGACCAAAGTGCAAAGTAATAGAGAATGTGAACAGCTTGACCTCAAACAGAACATCTAAATCACCCCCACATCCCATGGCTCAGGGAACCTTGTAGAAGAGAGGCCAGTAAGAATGTAAAAGCCTAAGGATGGTGAGACATACTACCAGACAGTAGCCTTTGTACATACCAGGGATGCTGTTGTGCCCAAGAGCACAATACAAAGGTGTCTGCTTCCACTAGAGTTCCACGATAGCTGGCCTATCAGTATTTCACCATGGAATAGCGAGGGTCCCAGGAGATAAGGCCCTATCCTGAGAGATGGTATGTGATTGGTGCCAGACAGGGAGGGAGCTTCTGTACTTGACAGTTGACCCACTTGCAAGTCATTCAAGCTTCATGAGTATCTGGGCCGGTACAGACATCTTGGATGAGGCCTAATGGACCACACAAGCAGAGCGGCATGAGAGTGGGGGGCAGACTGGGTGGAAGGAAAACCTATGGGATGGGATGGGAAGGGGTATGGGAGTGTGTACTAAGGGATAACAACATTCAGATTCATTGTATTTGTATATGAAAACTTCAAAGAATATAGTAATAATAAAATA
Source organism: Typhlomys cinereus (assembly GCA_023101885.1). Classification (NCBI taxonomy): domain Eukaryota; kingdom Metazoa; phylum Chordata; class Mammalia; order Rodentia; family Platacanthomyidae; genus Typhlomys; species Typhlomys cinereus. The sequence continues at coordinate 321,019 of JALPQD010000083.1, read as the reverse complement.
GTTTCACTCTAAGGATTTTAAGGAGTTTATCATGACTTACTATTTCTTGTGAAAACATTCATAAGGTTCCTATTAAATTCAGCTCTTCGGACCAACTATTTTTTAAAAGTTATTCTTTGAGATGCAATTCATATACCACAATATCCACACATTTAGTGTGTACACCAGAAGTGTATATATTTTTTAAAAGGCTGGATTCCCTCTTTTTCAGACAGGCATGGAACTCCCTGTGTAACTAAAGATGACTTTGAACTTCTGATCCTCCACTTCCTGAGAACAGTTGTAGGGTACTAATACTTGGTTTATACTGTGTTAGGGATAGAACCCCAAGGCCTCAAGCAAGCACTCTACAAACTGAAGGACACCCAGAAACCCAGCCACCAATTATTGTCTAATTGTTTAAAATTTATTATTATTATCGTGTGTGTGATGTGCATGAGCACATGCTATGTTGCACATCTGGGGGTTAGAGAACCGCTTTCTGGAGTGGGTCTCTCCTTAAACCTATTTTATATGAGTTCCAGGGATTGAACTCAGTTTGTCGGGACTACATAAGAATCACTTTTACCTGTTGAACCATCTCACAGATTAGATTTTTAATAGAAATCTTGCTGTCTATGAAGTGTCTCCTGGTGGTTTTCAATTGCAATTCCAAATGATTTAATGATGTGTTTTTTGATCAGTTACTATATCTTTTTTTAAAAAAAACTGCAAAATATTTTGTCTGTTTTAAAATTTTTAAATTTTTTTAAAATTTCTTTATTATTATTATTTATTCAATTGTGCTTGTGTGCATATGTATGTTCGCGCTCATGTGTGTATGTGTGTGTCCAGAACCACGGACGAATCGGGAACCACCATGGACGCCTCCACCTCCTTCTGCCCCGGATTCACAGGCTCCGCCCTACCAGGACCAGAAGTGCAGGCCGCCCCCGCTTCCGCCTGTCGTCTATACGTGGGATCTGGGATCCGAACTCAGGACCTTCTGCCTGCAAGGCAGAGGATTAAACCCTGAGCCACCTCTCCAGCCCTAAACAAATTTTTTAAACTGACTTCACACACACACACACCACACACACACACACACACACACACACACACACACACGCACGCACACACTTGTATTAGAGGGCACTAAGTATGCCCATGGAGACCCAACATTGACTTCGGGAATCATCCTAGATTGTTTTACTTTTTTTCTTTTTCTTTGGTCTGGGGTTTCCCGGGCTCTGCCTACAGGACTGAGAAGTGCAGGCCACCAGCATTTCCCACCAGTGGTTTTATGTGGGAAGTTCTTTTGCTTAGGAGGCAGAGGCTTAACCTCTGAGACATCTCCATTCCCTCCCCCACCTTCACACACACACACTTGTCTTTTAATTGTTCAAGCTTTAATACTTCTAGAGAACAAGATCCTTCCAGATACTATGTGCAACTATTTCTCTTTCCTTTGATGAGCAGTCTTTTCTTCTTCTTCTTCTTTTTTTTTTTTTTTAGTATTTTAAGTCATGTTGTCATATTGTTCAGGCACTGACCTTCGCTCACTAAGAAACTGAAGATGACTTTGGATTCCATACCCTCTTGCCTGAACCCCCGAAGAACTGGGATTGTTATATACCACCATGCCTGACCAGCATGATTTTCAATAATGCTAAAAAACACTTTACCCCTTTAATTTTATTGCCATGCTGTTTGTGTCATATCTAAGGACACAATGAAGATTTGAACATCTTTTTTACTTGAGCACTTTAGCTTTTGGATTTAGATATAGTGTCCATTTTGCATAAACTCTTGCATGAGGTTTGTAAGGGAAGACAGCAACTTCATTCCTGTATTTATAGATGGCCATGTGGCCATCATAAATCAGTAATGTACCACAGGGAAGAATTTATGTCAGATTTATTTCTGTACTTCCAGGCTTCTTCCAGACTCACTGTAAGCAAAAAGACAGCAACATCTTTACAACACCCAGATCAAAAAAAAAATAGAAAGTTAACCACAAAGTCCGTGCTATAATGGAGGTGACCTGGGCTTCATGCCTTTCACAGACCTGTAATTCCAGCACTGCAAAGGTTTGAGACAGAAAGATCAGGAGTTAAAGGTCATACTCTGCCACATGGGGAACTGGAGGTGAGCCTAGGAACATGGGGCCCTCTTTGGAACACAGACCACACACACCATACACCAAACAAAACAGCAAGTGAAACAAGGGCATATCAAGACACATTGTCGCTGAAAAAATTCACCAGCAGGTGACTCACAACACTGAAGAAACATGCATGGAAGTCCTCTAGCCAAAATGGACAAATACCAGGTGTAAATATCGCTCTACTTAAAGGAATGAGGAACATGAGAGACGGGTGAGAATATTCGTTATTTTTTCTTACAATTACAATATTTTAAAATTTTAACAATTAAGCAAATGGAAAAACATGAATTATAGGTTGGTGGCATGAGAAAAGAAGCAGAAAGGTAGAGGAAGAACAGCATGAAAGGCAGAAGGGAAAAATATCTCTTAAACACAGGCTGAGAAAAACTATTTGTAAACCCTAAATCAATAAAAGAGATTTAGTTCACAATAAATCAAATCACCAGGAAAAAAATGAAACAAATTTGCAAACCCTAGCGAAATTGCTCTACCCTGCAGAACTACACAAGTGTAAAAGAAGGATGACATTAGCCTTATCTGTAAGCCGATTTAATTATGAAAGGATATGAAAACAGCAAAATAAACCACAGAAATACAAAGAGGAAGAAACTGCTTTGTGGGAAGGAATTTAGAGGTTAAAGATGATGATTTTATTCTTTCAAGTACAAGAAGTCTCTGGACTACTGATTTCTCTATGACTTTTTAGTAAGAGTCCAGAAAGCCAAGATTTACACATTTTGCCATCCAAAGAGTAAAAGCCACAGCGGAGAGGAGGTCCACGAAATTCTCTGTGCTTTTTTGTTAAAGGCCAAGATCAAGAGAAAAACAGACAAACGAGTAAGTGCCAAAGAGATTAGTTACTCCCTGGAAGAGGATTCGAAACTCCACCCTTTACCTGTTAGAAGATTGTACCGACAACCAGTTGAACCAAGAGACCAACAAGCACCAGTATTTATACGGCTGGCAAAGGGCAAACAATTAGCAATCGCTCTCTGACTCCCTAGCTCTGTGGATAGTACTGTTTCACACTATCCTGAAGGCACAAACCATAGCGGAACATAGGGCATATCTTGCTCTGCCTTATTGTGAACCAATATGTTGTTGGAAGACAAAACCAAAACAAGAAAACAGAAGCAAAAGCAAAAAAAAAAAAAAAAAAAAAAAAAAAAAAAGTGCAACAGGCAGCACAGCAGACTCGAACTACTAACGACTATACCCCAAAAGCAGCCTTTTCTACCAGCTGAGCCACGAAAGCAAACCTTGCACCTCTTTCCGCAGGACGGGGAGAAAGCGCTCTTCCACCGCTAGGCGGAGCCCCACTTCTACAGCACGTCAGAGCGCGCTGTAAAGTCTTGGAGAGACCGGACTTGGAGGCCGCGCCTGCGTCTCACCTCCTCCGAAACCCCCGCGACGTGGGCGGGTCCCGGAGCCCGAGGCGCCCCCTGGGTCCTGGCCTGACGGGTCCCCGGGCGCCTGAGGCAGCGGGACGCCGTCGGCTCCGGCAAGGGATTAGCCTTTGCCCGGCGATACCTGCGCTCTGCGCTGTTGCTCCGCGCGCGGCGAGGTGGGTGCGTAGCCGGCGACATGGAGGTCCCGGGAGCGCGGTGGTCTGGGCGCAGGATGGCAACTGCTTAGAAGGACAAGCGTGCGCGAGAGCCATGTATCGCCGGGCGCGTGGTTCGCCGTGATCGTATAGTGGTTAGTACTCTGCGTTGTGGCCGCAGCAACCTCGGTTCGAATCCGAGTCACGGCACTTTTGTCTTTCTTGGCTGTTGACTTTTGAGACCATAAATACGCCCACCCACGCTCATCGTGCGTCTCCAGGCAGCCCTCCGCCGCTGGCCACCTTACACTAAAGCCCATCTGACCTTTACACTGACCCTGAGCCATGATCTGGGAAGACTTTTTCATTTCTTTTTCTTTTCTTTTCTTCTCTCTTTCCCCCCCCCTTCTTTTCCTCTTCTCTTTTCTTTTTTGAAAAGAGAATGACTTTTTAGTGACTTCTAGCTCCAAACTCATCGTTATTGTCTCTAGCAGGTGGTCAACATTCCCCTTCCCAACATTTATGCTAACAAAATTATTAAGACAGAGTAAAGTGTACAACTTCTTGAATTTTGACAAAATATCAATGCCACCCAGATCAAGTTATGGAAAGTTGCCTTCATCCCAGCAAGATCTATCTATAGACGAGTTTTACTTTATTATTTTACCTTATTTGTTTGTTCATTCATTCATTCATTCATCTTTGAGACAGAGTTCTAGGGACTCCAGGCTGGTTTGTAATTACATTAACCAGTGATAATCCTGAACTGAATCTCCTGCCTGTCCTTCTGAGTGCTGGAACTACTGGCATTGGCCACAAGCCTGGCTGAGTTTTCTTTCTTCTTGTCTACAATTATTTTGTGTGTGTGTGTGTGTGTGTGTGTGTGTGTGTGCACCCGAGCTTTAGTTCTTGATAACATGAATGAATGATAGTAACATGTTTTTATTGATAATAACATGAATGAACGCATCACCTCTGAGCCCTCCACATTTTTTTTTTTTTCATGTCATGTTACTTTCATGTTTTGATCTTTTTCCTTTGGTGTTCTCTTCTGGTGGGTGTGTGTGTGTGTGTGTGTGTGTGTGTGTGTGTGTGTATTCAAGACACTGGGGATTCATTCTAGGACATAGACTATATGAAGCACTTGATACAAATTTCAGCTATAACCACATCCTTACTTATGGTCTTGATTGTGAGTACAGTGTGTTAATGAAAAGTCCACAGCCTATGTATAGTGAGTAAAAAACTGTTTGTGCTGGGTGAAATGGTAGAAAAGGCAGTCAAAAACATTCTGTTTTTCTGCCCAATAGTCAAGTATAAGACCTGGACCATATTCTTTCTTTTCTTTTTCTAGTACTGGGAACTGAACTTAGGGCCTTTACTATGCTAGGCAAACACTGTCCCTCTGAGTTAAAAGCCCAACCGCTAGAGAGTATTTTCTTACCTGCTTCTTACATCTATTGTTAGGTTTGTCAATTTCATTGTTTAAGACAGTCTTGGGGGCTTGTAAGATGACTCAGCGAGTAAAGGAACTTGTCACCACATCTGCTAACATGAGTTTGATCCCCAGAATGGAAGGAGAGGAGTGACTTCTGCCGGTTGTTCTGTGATTTTCATGTCTGCTATGTCACGGGTGCGTGTGCACTCACACACACCAAGACAAATACTAAACACCATTTCATGGTGTAGCTCAGGCTTCAGGTCACTATACAGTCCTTGAACTCACTGCAGTCCTCCTGCCTCAGTCTTCCACATTCTGGGGTTACAGGAATGAATTATCGCCCCTAAATAGCCTGCCTTTCTTGGTAATCTTTTCTGGTGTCAGATTCCATGTGCACTTGTGTGTGTGTGTGTGTGTGTGTGTGTGTGTGTGTGTGTGTGAAAGTGTATGCACTGCATAGCACTTGGCCATCGCCACTGATATGTGTGTCCTCTACAGAGAGGGATGGGGTCTCTCTTTTTTTAATTCAAGAAGGTTGTTTGCAGGGGCCTGATGTCTACTGCGTACTAATGAAGTCTGTATTGCTGGTTGTTCTTTGTGAGTAATGCCACATTCTATCTAGTGCATGTTTTCCCTGGTGATTCTCATGTCAAGATGTAGGGGCAGCAGTATATGGACTTTGATTCTGGGAGCTCAGTAACACATGCTACTTGCTCTGTATGACAGCTGCTATAAATACATATTCTTTTAAAAATTTTTTTTTTATTATTTATTCAGTTGTGCATGTATGCGTGCGTGCGTGCGTGTGTGTGTGTGTGTGTGTGTAGAACCACGGACGAATTCGGGAACCACCCATGGACACCTCCACCTCCTCCTTGTTTACTCTGCCCGGGGATTCACAGGCTCTGCCCTACCAGGACCAGAAACGCAGGCCGCCCCCGTTTCCGCCCTGCGTCTATACGTGGGGTCTAGGATCCGAACTCAGGACCTTCTGCCTGCAAGACAGAGGCTTAATCCCTGAGCCACCTCTCCAGCCCCTAAATTTCTTGCAGGAATCTTTTGTGGATATGTCCTCCTTTCCCTGGGCTACCAAGCAGTACTGTGGGGTAAAATTAACTTTGACAATTATGTTCCTTCAGGATGTTTTCTTGTAACCACTGTTACTGTTGCTCCATAGTCTTTTATTTGGCTTGTTGTTTTTTGAGAAAAAAAATATCATCTAACTCAGCCTGTCTTGAATTCCTCGTCCTCCTTCCTCTACCTCTCAGATGCTGAGCAGTGTCCGGTTCACCAAGGTTGACAGTTAGGCAGAAACTTAAAAAAATTTTTAAAAAGTAGAAACAGAAGATTTATTCAGTGTGGCCACATTAAGGATAGTCAGTGTCAAAGTCCATCCATCTTTGTCTTTGATGTGAGATTTAGGTTCAAATAGAGGACACGAACTCTACTATTAGAGCAATTCTGTCCAAGGGGAGCCCCCTTCCCACTCTCTTTAGCTCCAATCTCCATAGCAAGATGATCTGACAAGTCATCAACATCCAATGAAATCTCTTCCTGGGAGACAAGTCAGAACCACCCTTTCCTCAAATCCAGTCTCTCCTGCAGATCTGGCAAATTATTCAGTACTTTATGATGTCTCTTCGCCCTCATAAGGATAGAAAATTGTCACTGAAATGTTTGCATCCAGCAATCCCACATGCTTCATAAAGAAACAGAAGAGGGAAATTGTCTGGAATGGGCAATCCCTGCTCCCACCATTAGATGGGTTGGTTGACAGAAGGGGTGGGCTCATTCCAGCCAATCTTCTCGTACTTTTTAGGCAGAAAACCAAAAGAAACAATCGGTCAGGTTGAAAGCTTAAGAACATGTCTAAGTGCTGTCCACCATGTCTCTTGTATGCTTCTTTCAGTTAGGTAGAGAGGTACAAAGAACATCCATTGTGTTGCAAGTGTTGAATAACAAGGGCTGTGTCATCAGATAAAACAATACATATCAATATTGATGGTCACATCTCCTTGGGTTCAACTAAAACTATGAAGAATATGAATAACAGGTAAAAATACTAGCTAAAAATTTCTGTGGAAAAAAAATGGACAAAAGCAGTAACAATGTATTATAGGGTCTCATTAGGGGGGAAGCTGCAAGATCCACGACAAGAACGGCGGGCAAAAGGAAACGATGTCACTTGAATACAGCCGTAGTGAATTAAATGTGTACGTTGTAAATCTTAAAGGCGTTTTTTAAAAACATGTTACTGCCAGTAAGCCAACAAAAGCAAAACTGTGATGCTGGTAGGTCCTAAGGAGAGAGGGGCCGGAAGGAGCGGGGCGGGGCCTGGAGAGCCGCGTGATGGGCGTGTCTATCATGTACATAAATGACGCAGGGGCTTCTGGTCCCGCGCCCGTGGCTTTCGCACCCTGTTTTCTCGCGGCATGGGAGAAAGGGCGGGGCCGTGGATTGAGTCTTAACTCAGAAGAGGATAATGAGGAAGCGAAACGCCCGAGAGTGCGCGGAAGCAAAGTGACCGTGTGTTTACTGTGGAGCGCGCTTGAAGCCGTGTCGGGGCGGGGAGACAACAACTCATACTTACCTGGCAGGGGAGATACCATGATCACGAAGGTGGTTTTCCCAGGGCGAGGCTTATCCATTGCACTCCGGATGTGCTGACCCCTGCGATTTCCCCAAATGTGGGAAACTCGACTGCATAATTTGTGGTAGTGGGGGACTGCGTTCGCGCTCTCCCCTGGCATTCTGGTTCTTGATAAAAGAGTTGTATGTGTTTTCTAGGATTTATCATGCGTAGTTTCTTTTAAAGAAACGGTAAGTTGTGATTTATAAAGATGTAATTTTCATACTGTTTTTTTTCATGTAGCTGTTTTTTAATGCCTTAGAAATGTTTTACTTTCACCAGTAAATTTTCCACGTTCTGTAAATAGGGTAACAAAAGGGGGCTAATAAAAGGTTGTGTTACATAAGTGATGTTAAAACTGGACATTAAGTGAGTGCAAAGTTAAAATGTTAAAAGGTTCAAAGGCATTTGAGCTATCAGCCCTCATAAACAACCTATTACTTTCTGTATGTAATGTAATTTTTTTTGTATGTGTGTTTGTGTGATAGGAATCCTATAGCTACAAATGGGGTTGATTTCAAGGGCATCTGCAACAACCCTATGAAAGTGTATCTTGACTCTAATCTTTCTCCACAATTCCCTATGAAATAATATTAAAATCTGTTGGACAGGTGTTTTTCACGTATCCTTTTTGTTCTATCTTCGAAGTCCAGTCAGAATGACTTAAAACACAGTCTTAGATCTTTCCTCCACTCTCATACCTGTTTTAGTATCATTACATACATGCTGTTTGCAGGCAGGCACCTTATCAGCTGAACTATCTTGTTGGCCCCTGTTTTATTTTTATACAGGATTGATAAACAAAGAGCTGTGAATTAGCTTGCAAATTCCTGTGTGAGATCTCTGTTTTGTAGGAAGGAGATCAGGGCTCCAGATAAGAGTCCTGGTTTCCCAGCACAAGCTCAACCAACCAGTCTGTGACACCAGAGAGTCAGCATTTCTGAGGTTTGCCTCTCCAGCTTCAGAGACAGCATTACATTTCCACAAAAATCCTTCTGTGTCATGCTTAGACCAGAAAGGACCTCTGAACGTTATCAGTGGATTAAATCAACATTTCTATACTCTTGTGTTCACGAAAGAAGAACCCATGATTTAACTATTCCCAGCTTCATGCTGTCTCCGATAATAGGATTTTTCTTTTGCCATATGTAGTGTTCTGCATACCACTTTTCACTAGGTGACACTTCATACTCTTTATTCTGGGGTTTCTGCAGATTGAGACTTTGAAGATACTTCTCTGAAGGCTTCGAATCTGCCCCCACCACCATGCTGTCAATGTTGACCCTCTCCTATTCTCCCACTTTAAGCTATCTCTCCTATCCTAATGTACTCCAATCATAAGGCCCAATTATGATCCCTGTGGCCACCAGACTTTATGTAGTGAAAAACTTTTCCTGGATGGCTACTACACAAACATCTGTCCACCCTCAGACAGGAATTCAGTGACAGAGCAGAGTATTATGCCAAGGCCCAACATGAACTAAAACTTAATTTTTTTAACAGACACTTTGTTCATTTAATGTATGGGGGGGCACTTATGCCCCTGTGGAAGGCCAAGGGTGACTTTGGGAATCATCCTGGATTGCAGGCCACCACAACAAGTTTTTACATGTGACTTGGGATCCAAACTCAAGACTTTTGTTTATTATTTATTCAATTGTGCGTATGTATGCATGTGTGCTCGTGTGTGTACGTATGTGTGTGTAGAACCACAGACAAATTCGGGAACCACCATGGACGCTTCCACCTCCTCCTTGTTTACTCTGTCCCAGGATTCACAGGCTCTGCCCTACCAGGACCAGAAATGCAGGCCGCCCCCGCTTCCGCCTGGCATCTATATGTGGGGTCTAGGATCCGAACTCAGGACCTTCTGCCTGCAAGGCTTAACCCCTGAGCCACCTCTCCAGCCCCTGGCAGCAAAGTCTTAACCCCTGAGCTATCTCTTCAACCCAAAGAACTAACACTTTGAGAGAATACTTTTCTAGTGTCTTGAACAGTATCAAATGCATACCATGTTCTGCTTGGTGGTTTACAAATTGCACGATAGGTGATGAGAAAATGCAGACACAAGGAAAGAAAGATCATACAGACAAAAAGACAGGAAGAACAAACAGTTATTTCACATATTTTGGTTGTGAGTCCTCTAACTTGTTAGTATGAGAGAGAGGGAAATGAGACCGTACTTCTAGCTTCCAGACAACCAATCTGTGATGTCAGGAGAATTATCATGAGGGCTGTATCTCTAGTTTGAGAGGCAACATGTGTGACTCTTTCATATCCATGATAAACCCAAGCTTTGGGGTCAAAGATCAGAGGGTACTCCAAAAGTCTCGGTGACATACCAATGTTCCTATACTTTTGTTTCCATGGAGAATTCATAATTGCACTATCTTCATATTCTCAGCCAGTCATTTTTCCTCAGATAAGAGTCTCCCTTTGTTAAAATGGGACACCACTTTCCACTACCTGGCACTTCATAAAGAACCAACAAGTTCATTGAGATTACTTACAGGAGCTGGGATGACTCAAAGTAACTGTATCACCACTAAACCCACCCCAATGTAGGTGACACTCACAGAAGCCGCAACCCTGGAGCTCTGGGCTGCATGACTTGCTCCCCAGAGAGTCTGCAGACTTCTTCCCTGTTCAAGGGGTCTTCCAGACTGCCTGTCTGGCTTGAAAGCCTCCTCCCCCAGCAGTTGTTTACTGCTTTACCTCATCCTGGAAAAGGCTTCCCCCCAAATCGCAGTTAGTTTCAGGAACCTCCTGTTTTCTACATTGGAAGGCTTTTAGAGTGCTACACAACATCCTCGGTTAGACTGGGGACATGGTCCAAGAGGCCATTAAGTTATTCTCAGAGAAAAGACATTCTAATGAAACTCATATTTCTAAAGGATAATTTAATATTAGCTTCATTTTCTGATGAACCAACCAACCTCCTCTTCTGCTTTAATGCTAACCATCACTCTGCTATAATAAATATCATTTTTACACCATTCATAGGCCACTCTCTCTAGTCTGCCTGCTAACTGTTTATCTAGATTACCATTCGGTAAACACATAGTCTAATGTGAATGTTACCTCCTGCTACACAAATCAAGAAACAAATATCTGATCCAAGAACCAACAGACTAATTGACACAGCAAAGAGGGAAAGGGATTAAGTCACGCTGAGCAAAGAGCCAGCAGAAGAACATCCTGTGTGTAACAGAGTCTGTCTGTTAACAGGGAGAAAACCATAAGTCAGCTTGCCTGGACTGAGACCTCAAATAGAATAATTCCTTAAAGGAAGAAGTTGGGGTGGTGGGGGGGGGTAATTTTAAAAGATCCTAATTAAACAAGACCTCACACACAAGCACACCAATCAGGATTTAGAGTGATAGAGAAGTCCTGATTAATCCCTGATTGAACTGTGATAGGAAAATTCTTGACCAGTTTGATCAAACCTTCTTGAAAATGTTGCTCTGCAGAATGATTTCTGAGAAAGTGAAACGTGATTTTGGCCCATTGAAGGGTACTTTTGCCTCCGCATGGAGAAAACCACAAAAGGAAATACTTCCTGCTTCAGTAATTTAATTCTAAGATCGCTTTCTTTTTTTTTTTTTTTTTAAATCTCCATCTAGCTGCAGACTAGTTTTTATTTTAAATACTTTTTATTTTCTTATTTTTTAAAAGTTTTTTTATTATTATTATTTATTCAACTGTGTGCATGTGCGTGTGTATGTGCACACGTCTGTGTGTGTGTCTGTGTATGTGTAGAACCACGGACGAATTCGTGAACCACCATGGACGCCTCCACCTCCTTCTGCCCCGGGATTCACAGGCTCCGCCCTACCAGGACCAGAAACGCAGGCCGCCCCCGCTTCTGCCTGGCATCTATATGTGGGATCTGGGATCCGAACTCAGGACCTTCCGCCTGCAAGGCAGAGGCTTAACCCCTGAGCCATCTCTCCTGCTCCTGCAGACTAGATTTTTAAGTCAGCCTGTCTGCTGGGTCCTATAAAAGATACAACCAAAAGACAAGGCGCTCAGGACTGGCAGGTGGTAGTTTGCCTAAGACCACAAGTGAATAAAGATCGTTTTTGTCTTCAGTTTTCTGAGTGTGGGTTGTTGGATCCAGTCTGATCCCATCCCCAATATCCACAACAAGCAGGTACTTAGATGGAATCCCTGCCCAAATCCCAGTGTACTTGGCTCGGCAGAGGTGGACAGGCTCCTGCAATCCCTTCTGGGAGTTGGGATTTTTTTTCTGCTGCTCTCGAATAAAGATTCTACTTGCTTAAAAACTTTTACTGTTGTGCCCTATTTCCTTATTCATTATTGAGCAGAGATAAGGATACACCTGCACACCCCTACACCATGCCTTTAACACCATGTATAGTGTTCCCTGTTAAACATACAAGAAGTTAGATCTATGGTCTGTTGTATGAAACTTTTCCAGGGGCAATGTCACACAAATGTCTTTTCATCCCAATAGGGTTTCTTAAAATATTTTTTATTATTTATTCAATTGTGCAAGTATGAGTGTGTAGAACCACGGGCCAACTCGGGAACCACCATGGACCGCCTCTGCCTCCACCTCCACCTCCTCCTTGTTTACTCTGCCCTGCGATTCACAGGCTCCGCCCTACCAGGACCAGAAACACAGGCCGCCCCCGCTTCTGCCTGGCGTCTATACGTGGGGTCTAGGATCCGAACTCAGGACCTTTCGCCTGCAAGGCAGAGGCTTAACCCCCGAGCCACCTCTCCAGCCCCCCAATAGGGTTTTAATTACAGACCAAAATAACGATTGCACCAAGGTCCAAACTGATGAATCAAAGAGTTTAATTGGGGTTACTTGCAGGGGTAGATAGACCAATGACAATTCAAAGGCAGCTGCATCCCCAGAAAGTCCAGCCCAGCATGGATGAGACTGGCAGAAGCTTCACCCCTGCATGCCGTGCCAGGAGAATCTCCTCCAGACTGCTGGACTATTCACTGGTCTCTTCCAGACTGCTTGGCTGCTCCTGGATTCCTCTCTCTGACCTCCTGATTGGCACTGCTCAGTAGTCTCATTTTTAACTGCTTAGCTAGTCTCTCCCCCCCCATTGTTTATGTTTTTTTCACATCCTGGACGGACTCTGCCCTTCCTCCAAATTGTTAGTGTCAAGAACTTCCTGAGCCTAGAGAGCTTTTTACTTTCTAAGATTTCCTCCAGGATGGGATGTTTCAATTTGTTTAAAAAAAAAAAAAAAGTTCTCTTTAGGGACAAAGTCTAAGATGGCTTCAAGCCGATAACGCAGGGCAATCTTAAAACAGTAACACTGGACATTTTCAACCCTAACCTGGATGATGGCTTCCCTATAGCTGTATGTGGAACCCCCCACCTTCAGTTACTCTTCCTCAATCTATTTACTGTAGCCGCTCCTGAGTCCTTGGGGGTGACTGTCACATTGAAAACTTCATGAGGGAAACCCAGGTGAGAGTCTTGATGACCTTACCCATGCGATCCAGATCTTGATGGTTTCTTGCAAGTAGTCACATCTGATCAGGCAAAGATGACAGCTGCCTTGCTCCAAGAACCACATTCTGTGAGGATCACACTGGCAAGATTCCTTCTTCCTTTCTCCCACCAAATATAGGAAACCCTCCCCTCTTATCCTGTTGCCCACGAATCAGAAACAGTCTTGACTGAAGGCAGTCTCTTTGACTGACATGGGATCTTTAAGAAAGAATCCCCATTCTGTTCTGTGGACTTTTGTAAACTCTCCAGTCTCTGCTATGCTATCTTTCCATGGCATTAATAACCCTTCCAATAAGTCTGTTACCCAAGAGACAATCTGCTTCAATGTCCCCCTTCAATCCCAAATCTTTCAAAAATTTTCAATGCAATCTCCGTACTGACACACTAAAAGCTTAGTGAATTAAAGTTTCAGGGTGATTTTTAACTTCCAAGCAAGTTTTCTGTCGTTGAAATTTGACGTTTGAATAAAGATATCGCCGTGCTTATTACCAAGACAACCTGAATCCAAAAGGAACCACTTTCTTTCGTAAACTTGAATGTTCTATTTTATGAATTACAGGGCACTATTTCAGTGTGTGAGTGCAGGACTCAGCAAGCAGGCTAAACAGACCACGACGCAGGAGCCGCACAGCTGAAAGCAGCAGGGTGAGACTCCGCGCCCCGCCCCAGTAGGCTGAGTACGTGCCGTCACCTTGTCCGCGGGCTGCGCGCGCGCTGGTTGGCCGGCGGAAGAAGCGACCAGCCGCCTCCCCTGACGTCAGAGGAAGAGCTCTGTGTAGACAGGACGCGCGGGGGCTTCTGGTCCCAGAGTCACTGCTTACATATCACTATGTTCCCGTGGCGTAGGAGACAGCGCGGGGCTGCGGCTTTGATGTGATACTAAAAGACTTGAGTGGGGACGCGGAGCGCCCGAGAGTGCGCGGAAGCAAAGTGACCGTGTGTTTACTGTGGAGCGCGCGTGAAGCCGTGTCGGGCGGGGAGACAGCAACTCATACTTACCTGGCAGGGGAGATACCATGATCACGAAGGTGGTTTTCCCAGGGCGAGGCTTATCCATTGCACTCCAGATGTGCTGACCCCTGCGATTTCCCCAAATGTGGGAAACTCGACTGCATAATTTGTGGTAGTGGGGGACTGCGTTCGCGCTCTCCCCTGATGTTTCCTGTTTAACAAAAGACAGTACTTGTAATTTCACTTGAATATTTTTCTTGAGTTTGTTTTGTATGAACGGTTTTTTAAAATACTTTATGTACTTTACAATATGTTGAATTACTTTAATACTTTTTTTGTGGTTTATTCTGTTTTTTTAATATTTACTTTTGGTGGGAAGTACACAGTAGTATCCAGAAAACCACCTTTGGAAGTTTTTTTCTGCAACGCGGACTCCAGGAATGGAACTCTTGTTCACATTGTTTGCTCTTTGTCACCTTAACCTATTAAGGTATCTTACAGGCCTCAGTATATTCTCAAATTTAAAGTATATTTAAGTGAAAGGAAAAAGCAGAATGTAGGAGAGAGAAAATATGGAGGGGGGAAAGAAACACCCATGTTAAGAAGTTTATGCAAGATTTGTAGGGGTGAAACAGTGATGGGACAATAGTTCATTTGTTTTTGTTTTGATTTCCCAAGCATCGTTTGTTAGATTTTAAAGTTGGGTAGGCAAGATAGCTCAGCTATAAAGGGGCTGTTGTACAAATCTGACAGCTCAAGTTTGATCTCTGGGATTCATAGACTCCATATGTGCATGCCAAACAATACTTAAAGTTTTTTACTTTTAAAGATATTTGCCATTTGTATGTCTCTTAGGAATGGTGTACTAAATCTGAACGTGTTTTCAGGAGCTGTCTGTCCTGGCTTGGTTCAAATTCTGGACTTCAAATCCCAATTCATAGATTGGATGACCTTGAACTAAAGGTTATATATACCTCTGTGATGGGTTACTCATTTTTCCCTTCCTCCAGACATCCTTTTGTTCACACAGGTCTTAAAATATTTTCACCTATTTTATTTAGCGTGAGTATGCGTGTGTGTATGCATGCGACAGCACAAATGTAGAGGGCAGAGGAACTCTTCCAAGAGTCTAGTCTCCCTTTCTTTCAACATTTGGATCCTGGATATCAAACTCAGGTCGTCGGGCACGCAGCAATCATCTTTACCCACTGAGCAGTCACACAGGACCTAGTGTTTCGTGAGAAGAGGACTTGGTTTTCTTTTTCATTATCAGAAATTGAAACCAGAACTTTGCACATACAGGCTAAGTGAGTATTCCATCATTGGACTATATCCCTGGCCTACTCTGCCTTTTATTCTTATGTGAGGTGGTTGCTTTCCCAACTGACCTTAAATGTGTCGTGTAGCCCGGTCTAAGCCGCTAAAGTAGCTGGGAATACTGTTCTGCAGAAATAGTTAAGATTCTGCTGTGGCTTTTATCATTAAAAAAAAATCGTATTTACTTATTACAGAGAGGGAGGAGACAGAGCAAGTGCCCATGGGTGACTCACATGTCAGAGGACTTTCAAAGTCAGTTTTCTCCTACTATGTGGGCTCCAGGGATTGAACTCTGAGGTAACATAGGTAACTCTACTTGCTGAGCCATCTCACTGGTCCTGGGGCGTTTTTTTTATTTTCATCATTTTAAGATAAGTATAGATTTGTGTGACCTTCCATATATAGGGGTCCAATATAAAAATTAGGAAACTGCAACTAGTATATTGTTAACCAGACTGCTCGTCTGACGTTTTATTCATTGTTAAAAATGTATCTGTGGTTTCACTACTGATTTACATGTGATGTAGACTCAGAATGGATTCATCACCATAAAGCCCCTTGTTACTCTTCCATGTGTCTTCAGGCCATTTTTTCTGTAATGTGGAGGTTCTTCTATGCATGAATCATGAATCTCACTCTTCAAGGCCTACAGCTTGAGCAGAAAGTAGGAAGTAAGGGCTCTAGTTCACAGTATGCACCCAGGGATTCAGACAAGGTGCAGAGACAGACAGCAATGCTGTGCCTGTAAAAAGAAACGTCAGCTTACCGTAGGACCTCGTGCAGATGGGAAGTGGTTTTGAACTGGTGTGGAAGGCAATGTTCATAGGCAGGAGACAGAAAAAGACAAGAGATAGAGATTTCTCTACTCTGACAAACCCTCCAGTAAACCAACTACATTTCATTTTTTTTTTAAAAAAAGTATTTACTTACTGGAGAGAGAGAGAGGATATACACGTGCATTTCACGGCATGTGGGGTGGGGGTCACCTTACCCCCTGGGATATCTTGCTGCTGCAAGAAAAACTTCCCAAGTTTGAGCAGCATCCATTTAAGCAAGCTGAAGAAGAGTTGATGAAGCAGGCTAGGTCAAGCCAAATGACCAAGACTTTCCTTTGCCTGAGTTGTCACAGTCTCTTCCCAATGCTGCTGATCCCCAAGTGTTAAAAAGCAACTCCTAACCTAATGCTTGAGTAGTCAAATGAGAGTGAAGCACAAACAAGGGTAATAAAAGATTTTCCTTGACCTCCGCTGTCCACTGAGGCGGTCCATGGCTCACTTTACCACCACTAACAAAGTGGGAGGGCCTTGCTTTCTTTACTAGCTCGCATCTGGGAGCCCATCCTTTCCCTGGACACCTCCCAGAGCCTCCCTAGGTGCCGGCTACATCTGTCCCTTGCCTACTGCTTCTCTCCTGTTGAGAATTTCTGTTCTGTTCTTTGTCCTTTCCGTAGTGGGAATTAGATCAATAATCTGTTGAAGGCCCAGTAAATGAATCAGTAAACAGAGGAGTCTGAAAAAAAAATCACATTACTGGTTTTCAGGTTAAATATGCCAAAAAAAGAAAAAGAAAGAGAGAGAAAGAGAACATAGTAAGGATGTAGGCCTAGGTACAACGATCATGCCCTGGGTAAAAGTCCTGGCTTAGGCACTCCGGAAAAATATCTGGAGAGAAACGGGCAGAAGAAAGTATTTTACTCTGAGGAACAGAAATATAGTGCTGAAGGAATCTAGCTGCATTGGTCAGGAATTGAACCCGGGTCTCTCACATGGGAGACAAGAATTCTACCACTGAACTACCAATGCTTCCATAGCAATAATCCTTGCACAGCATCAAGAAAAGGATTGACAATCTGTGTCCACCCTTCCTCAACTGGCACAGTTAACTGAATAAAGCAATATCTGTATAGGTTTTCCAAGAAAACTATGTTGCTTGAAAATGCCTCATTCTGGTTTATCTTTTTTTCCTACCCCCTCCACCCTCTTGGTTCATTTTTCATTTTCTGATGCTGAGAGTCAAATGCTTGCATGTTGAAAAAGCTTAGATGAAAAATACCCTGTAGCAGTCATGCCTTTCAAGGGTTTCAGAAATACAGAGAAATAAAAGCAAACACACACAAAAAATTTTAGGATTGATCTATAGAATTCATTCATGTTTTGGGAGTTTCAGCTCATTAGAAGGGAAATACTAGTTCAATCTACAGCAGAAGGCTTTTGGCAGTAAGTGGTACAGACAAGGAATCTCTAGTTCAAGCCCTCAGTTGCCAAAGGGAAAAAACAAACAAAATATCTTCTCAGGCTAAGAGGCTACAGATGGGAACATCATAGGCCCAGGGGAGAACAATTTATGTTTATACTAAACTGCCCTCTAAATATTTAACATAGATTAGTGTAGTTCTCTGCTGTCCACCAAAAAGGTTTTTTGTTTTCTTTCTTTTTTTTCTTTAATGTAAGGCATTTAATATAGAGAATCATGATTGGCCAAAGTACAGAGAAGAAGTGACTATGGAGTGTCACCCTTAACCCAGGGCTCAGGGAACATGGAGGAAGGGAAGGTGGTAAGAATGTGAGAGACAAATAGTGTCTTCTGGACAGGACTGCTACACCCATGAAACTCACTGTAGCTATGTCCACCTGAACTAGATTTGACCAGTCAGCATTTCATCACGGAAGAGGAAAGACCTTGAGGACTTCTGAGGGTTAATGCTGGCTGTGGGAAGGGAAGCTACTTTCTACAGTGGGACATATCCATTGATTTATCATTCATGTTCCAACAAAATGCCCAGACACATGCTAATCAGGCAACAGTGATGAAATCTAGTGGCTGGCACACACACAACACACACACACACACACACACACATGAAAGTAAGGAGGAGACTGATTAGGAAGAAGAAAGCCTGTAGTGGAATAAGCTGGGGGAGTGGGGTGAGATCTGTTAATATGGGGTAAAAATGGTTTAAATTAATCGTCTACATGTGTGAAACTTGAATTGTTTTTTTTTTTTTTCCTTGATTGAAAAACCTTGCTTACAACACTGAAAGAATTCCCTAAAGTGCCAGGAAAACAAAACAAAACACACACCAAAAAACAGAACCTACAAAAAAAAAAAAAAAAAGGTCTTGTTTGATGTTTATAAGTGTCCGAAGTATGCTAAATTTAGAGGAAGCGAATAGCACATTTGGTGTGCATCATGGGATTAAATTTTTTTTGAACGAATGAGGAATATGTGTCTTGGAGCAGTTCACTGCATTGTAGTTCTGGTTGTTTGGACAGGAAAGTGGGAGAGATATGGTTTTGAAGAAGATACCGTTGTCCTTGATGACTGTGCATTTCACTTTACTTTGCAGTGCGTATAGTGTCCTAATTTACACCATCTAGTCTTCTAAGATGTTGGAGGCTGAAAGTAGAATCAGCAAAGTAACATACTGACTAAACTTTGTGTTAAAACTCATACTGATCTTAAAACAACTGAGGCAGTGGGGGGAAAAGGAAAAAGAGGAGATAGGGAAGGAGAGAGAGGGAGAGAGAGAGAAATAGGTGCAATCCTTTGGAAACATGACTGATGCTTAAACTTAACCCCTGGGGGGACAAAGAGAAAAATGAGAGTGATAATAGTGTGAGTGGTTTGGAGCAAAGGCTGACTACAAAAGGGTTATTACCTAAGTGTTCTGGGCAGATGGAAATAAATGACCTATCATTGGATCTGTCATTTTGTCAACTCTTATCAGGACCAGCATTAGCCATGTGTTCTTTACCCTTGTATGAGGTGTATTTCAGTGGCTTATTGTCAGGGGGATATTTTTAGTTGGGTAATATCGTGTTTACTTTTTTGCATAGATTACATTTTACTTAAAATACTCAATTGGAACGAGAACTCTGATCTCATTTCTTGAAGGTCAAGGAGGCTGGGCATCCTTGTGTACACTTGGCCAGACATGCTGGTCTGGCAGGTAAGGATCGTCCCTCTCTCAGCCATTACATAGAGATGGTGTGGCCAGTTCCCTCGGCCCTGGTGTTGGTGTGTGCTCTCCGGTCAAGCCGGACTATGAACTGTAACCAGACTATCATTAAGAAAAATAAACCTTTGTTCCCTTAAGACGTTTGATGGTCATTTATCAGCAACCATGCAGGCGAACTGCAACAATTCTGGAAAAAGTCTTCGCAATACTGATGCTGCTTTTCAAAAAGGAAAGGAAGGAAAGGAAGGGAGAAGAAGAGAGGAGAGGGAAGGGAAGAAAAGGGGAGGGGAGGGGAGGGGAGAGGAGAAGGGAAGGAGGGAGGGGAGGAGAGAAGGAGGGGAGAGGAGGAGAAAAAAAAAAAAGGAAATGAAAAGACAAGGGGAACGTCACACAGCCCAAGATTCTTGCGTCCCATTCTGCTACCAAGTCTGTGTCCGTCACCCCGCGCATCCAGAAACCCTCCTGCGTCAAGCTGGGCGCCGCCTGGTTTCCCTTCGCGCGTCTCCTTCGTGTGTTCTGCTCCGCGCGGCGCCCCCTCCCCAAGTCCCGACGAGTACCAGGAGCTCCGCGGACCCCCTTTCCTCTCCAAGACCCGGGAGAGATGTGCTGCGACTCTGTCACCGCGCGGCCCGGGGCTGGACCAGGAGCCCGGACGGCAGAGGGATCCCAGCGGCTCCTTCCCTGCTCGCCGAGGCCGCGAAGAGGAAGCTGGAGACGGGCAGCAGGGGGCGACGCCAGCTCCAGCTGGTCGGCCTGGTGGGCGCTCACGAACCGCTTTGCAAGTCAGGCGGCCGCGGTCATCGCAAGTGCAGCCGGGTGTCGGAAAGCCTGGTCCAGGAGTGAAACGATGCTAACAACGTCTCTGTGGCGCAATCGGTTAGCGCGTTCGGCTGTTAACCGAAAGGTTGGTGGTTCGAGCCCACCCAGGGACGTAGGTAGTATTGATTTTAAGATAGTATTTGCTCTGCTTCAAGTGCTTATCTCCTTGAGAAACATCTTCGTGAATCTCCTGAGTTACGATACTCTCAACCCCACATTGTACTTTATATTTAAGCAAGAGACATTGTGTGTTTAGAGTCTATACTGGTTCTCAAACTAAAGGTAATTTGATATTTCTAGGATTGGGCAAATAAAGCCAGATCTTTTCTTCAGCAGCAGTGAATTCACCAACATGAATAAATTTAGTGATCACTCCAGCCATAATCTTACCGTAAACCACAGGGAGGGACTGTCAGTATAATCACCTATTTATGTACTTATTCCTTCATTGTTATTTAGACTAGACTGTCCTTGAATCTAAACTCCTATTACATCTGCCTCTAAAATGCTCAGTTATAGTGTGGACCACCACCACATCTCATGTTGTTTTGAAAATAAAAATCTTTTCTTAATTTTTTGCACTATTTAGCTCATTCTTTTTCAGATATTTATAAATTTGTGTTGGCTTCTTGGTCTATGATTACAAGTTGTGCCTCAACTCATCCTTTGTAGACCTGTTTTTGTGACTCCTGCAGATAGATGTTTGTTTCTGTACTGGGATAAATGAATAGAATAGATCTGAATAGATTCTGTAACATTATCGGCCACGTGGTGGCACCAAATCCCATTCCAATCTGCTTCCCAGCTACATCCATGCTCTTTGATCCATATGACACATTTCATCTCCATCTGTCTCTGATCTGGTAATAAGGCAGTGGCGCCCCTTTGCCTTAGCCAAGGGAAGGAGGAGCCAAAGAGACCACGGTGCACAGGACACACCGATACCCTGCTGCATGTTTTCAACTGTTAAACTCCCAAGGTATTTCCAAAATCTCCAGCGTCTGTGAATGTTTTCTGTGGTGACCTAATGATTAGGTTCCTGAGTAGACTGACCAGAGTGACCACTTAGATAGCTTTCTGCCAAGCTCCCTGTCTAAGGGGAAAAAGATCTGAATGGTTCTGGTGGTTTTTCCTCCTCGTCTTTCCTCTTTAAGTGGTTTTCATTTGAGAAGTTGGTTAAAAAAAAAATTCATGCTGGTTAAATCAATATGCAGGTAATGGTGGCTCCATAATTTCTTGACAGGTTGCTACAATGGCTTTGTCTTCAAAGGGAGTGGGCCTGAGACAGGTCATTAGAGACAATGGACATGTGCAACTGACTGACACTCCTTCATAGCAGCTGTTGAATCCTCTGAGCAGTATCTCAGCTCTTTGGATTTTACATGGTAAGTGCATGTTATGGTCGCATTTTGGTTTCAACTTGACAGTTGCAGACTGTTTGGGGTGCAGCTGTGGAAGGTTAATGGTTGGAACGGTCCCTGAATAAATCTGCAGGTACTTAACTGACTGCTGTGGAAAACCCAACCCATAGTGGGTGGTACTTTCCAGTGGTGGACCAGATAATAGGAGATGCAAGGAGGAGGGACTTGCTCTTCCCTTATCTTGGGTTGACTTGCTGTGGCATCCACTCTGCATGGTAGTTCACTTTCAGAGCATCGTGGTCCTTCTTTGTTGCTGCTGCTGCTGCTGCTTCTGTCCTTGGCTGACTAGGAGCTTCGTCTTTTCCACCTCATTGTTGCTGTTCCGGCTGCCTTTGGAGCCTGGCCTCTAGGCCTTGTTGCTGTTCGCTGTTCATCACTGACGCTGGAGCCCAGCTATTCTTCACCACAACGTTCTACCCTCCAGAGAAGCAAGGGCTTGAGACCTTCTTGGGATCTTTTGGCTTTGTGGAACATTCCAATCAAGAGCGAGGTGGCTGCAGGCAGCTACTTTGAAGGACACTGTTTTTTATTGTGAGTTATTTTAATAAACATATATATATATGTATATATATATATTGCATTCTATAGATTCTGTTTCTTCAGAGAACCCTGACTAATACAGTATGTGAAACACTTTTTCAAGTATTTTTAAAAATTATTTATTCAATTGTGTGTGTGGGGGGTGTGTGTGTGTAGAACCACCGGTGAATTCGGGAGCCACCATGGACGCCTCCACCTCCTCCTTGTTTACTCTGCCCCAGGATTCACAGGCTCCGCCCTACCTGGACCAGAAACGCAGGCTGCCCCCACTTCTGCCCGGCATCTAGGATAAGAACTCAGGACCTTCTGCCTGCAAAGCAGAGGCTTAACCCCTGAGCCACCTCTCACTTTTTCAAGTATTTATTGGTCATTTACATTTTTTCTTTTGAGGATAATTTATGCAGCTCATTTGCCATTTTGCCTACTGCTTTTTGATTTTGCAGTTCTTTCCATATCTTAGATTGTAATCCCAAGATTGACATATAGTTTGTTTCCCAGCTGCTGGGCTGGGGTACGATTCTTGTTCCAGCACAGATTGGACAAGGTCCACGTGATGTTCTGCAGAAATGTGACTGGAATGGTAGTGATAACAAAGCCAGCAGTTGTGGGATGGCATTATTTGTGGTGATGATGTCTCTGAATTGTGGACTGTCACCAGCTATGTTGCTCAGGGCCCACACTGTCTGCTCACACACCATTAGATGAGGGGAAGACAGAAGATGAATCGGGCTGGATGACACCCCCTTTCATGACAGCTCAAGTCTGCTCCGAGGTCCCTGAGGTGATATTGGTCAGAGCCTAGGCTGCCTGGAACTGCAGGTGACCCGATGATTTCAAGAACCGCCCCCCAAACTGAGGCACAAGGCCTGGTTCTATAATCAGGTTGGGGGGTTCCCTTCTCTTCTCAGCATCTTCCTGGCAGCATGAATGGCTAGGTAACTTAGATTGTATCTGAGCTGTTCATACCATGAGTTACTTCATCCAGACTCAGGATGATCCCTTCTTCAACAGCCAGATCATCAGAAAATTGGCCCATATTCTCTCTCTTTAAAACATCCTTGTCTTTCTTTGCTTTTTAGAGCTCCAGGAAGGCACATCGATGGGGAAAAGGAAGTCACCTAGCAGAGAGCTGGATTTTTCTCTTTTAAATATGAATTAATCCAAATTTCCTAAATTTGCTGTTTCACTTTTGCTTAATTCCCAATAAGCAAATGCTACTTCCAAAAAAAGATTTAAGTTAACTGTGTGTAGCAGCAAATGTCTGAAATCCCAGCAGTTGGGAGGCAGAAGGAGACAGACCATACAGGAGGCCAGGATGTCTCAAGAAAACACAGAACCAAGCCAAATTAACTTTATAAATATTAAAAACTGTCAAGTAAACTCGATATTTTAGTAGTTCAGTTAGAACTTAACAGGATGTCAGGAATATGCTACTTGCAAAATAAATGCTGATCTTTGGTTCTGTACTAATGCTTGCTTTCACTGGAGGTCAGAGTCACATTGTACATGCCAGGATGGCTGTTACCAAGCAGTGGCCAGATACAGGTATAATATGACTCAGTTTCTGTATCTTTAGTCCAAGGACAAAGTGTTTGTTCTAGACTATCGCTACTCACAGTGTTTTATGCTAGAATATTGCTTGTTTAAGGATACAGATGTGTGACAGAATTGTTGTTACTGACTCAATGAGCGGCCAGAACAGATGTCCATGAATGTCCAATTTTTTGCCTTTAAAAACTATACGTCTGCTCTTCAAGGCTGAGGTTTTTGACTAGGATCTCATCTCCTTGGCTTGTGGACACTGATCAGCTTCATTACAGCCTCTCCATGGGATAGTTTCTGGTGTCAGTGTGGTGAGATCCCTGAGCGATCCAACCTCCAGACCCATAGCAATGTCTTTTTCACTTAAAATTAATACCATATAAATGAAGATGAAGTTTTATAATTTAGAACGTATAGTAACTCTATCAATACACCTTTAATTTCTGGGTGAATATATTTTTGGGATCACAGACTATATGATTTCCAAGTGAATTCCTTTACTACAGGCCAACTTAACATCTTTACCTTTACTTTCTTTGATACTCGGTGTTACTAAAGTAGGAATCCTGTTTCTTAAAGGCATCGATCTAGTGACTCTGCTGACCATCAGGAAGACCCACCCTACAGCTGTCGCCTGAAAAACTTGAGTTTGTTGCTAAGTTTCAGCTTGTGCTGCAGACAGCATTGGCTAAGATTATCTGCTGATGCTGGGGCAGGTGTGTGTGTGTTGGGGGCAAGGGGTTCTGGGAGAAGTTTGGTTAGGAAATACAATGCTCTGTCCAAGGAGATAGAGATCTGATCAACATGCTGTTCAGCAGATCTCCCTAATTGCAGAGGCTCCTCTGCTGTAAAACTAACTAGAAGCTCTTCATTCTTGCCTTCCTGTCTTTGCCTTTTGTGTCAAACAAATGCACCCCCACAGAGCCCACAAAGAGTATCTCATTACTTCCGTGGCTGGAACCCTCAGACTTATAGGCCATATAGAAGTTTATGTGTCCAAGTAATACTTTCTCACATCCAGAAATGAAGTAAACTAAGAAAACAAAAACAGTCTCTATGGCTAATCCTTGACAGTACTTTCCAGACGGCAGCTTCCAGCTGCAATGTTAAATGGTCTAAGGGAAGCTGGGTATTTGTAATGTACATAATATTGGTAAATTGCCATATGCTGTTTGAGCTCACTGAGGAGCTGTCTCTGGAAGTGTATCTGCCCACTCTCTTCCTCCCAGTGGTGTTTGAGAGTGTCTTCCAAAACCCTGTCCTGGGCTGGATGGTTCCCTGACTTTATGATGGGGAGAGAGAATAACAACAAAAAGGTAAGGATATTAAAAGCATTGTATCCTAAAAGGTAAACAATTTCCAAAAGAAGTTACTATTGTTTACCCTATGATATAAAATGCCTGTGGTGGGGCTGGAGAGATGGCTCAGGGGTTATGATTCTGTCTTGCAAGCATGAAGGTCCTGAGTTTTGATCCCAGGTCCCATGTAAAAACACCAGGTGGAACCAGCAACCCACACTTCTGGCTTTGGTGGGCAGAGCCTGGGAAATCCCAGAGCAAAGCAAAAAGGAAGCAGAAGCAATCCAGGATGATTCCTGAAGTCACTCTTGATCCTCCACAAGAACATACAGTGCCTTCTGATACACATACGCATATTAAATAAAGAAAAAAAATTTTAAATGCCTGTGGTGGAAATGACTAGTCAGTTCATGGAATGAGTACTTTGTTCTGCCTGGCCCTCCCAAAAGGAAAATCACTATGATTGTTCCAGCAGGGCTTCCCCAGTCAAATTTCTGCTGGATGATTTGATGATGTTACCTATCCGCCGTATTTTTTATGTTACTTGTAAGCCTACTTGAGGGGACACTCTGCTCTGCTTGGCACTCTCTTAATTGAGAACTGCAGCTGACTGCTTCCCTACAGCCTCCCAGTTTCTGATGGATGGTTTGCAAGCCCTGATTTGGTGATGGTCTTTGGTGTGCTTGACTTGGACTTACCTCTGTGGTTGTCTAGAAAAAGGAAGACCCCACTCTTGTGTGATATGATGAAACTGTGTGGAGTGTATATAGAAAATATGCTATGGAAAAATTTTGACCTTCAACTAATTGCTCTTTTGGCTTCTGTAACTGCTTACACATGAAGATAGACAAAACTTGCTCTCGCTATCTGCTGATCACTTGGTTTCATAGTTTCAGCCTTGGGTCAGCAGGACCACCCTTCAAGGTTTCCGCCCCTCCCCTCATCCCTATCCCAATTCCAACTGCAACCTGCCAGCTTGAGCCACTAGCTGGACAGCACGTACCAACTTAGAAGCTGCTATAAGAACTGCCCCTGCCCTCACTCAGGGCTCCAACATGAGGTCCCGAACTCTGATGGAGTCCTGGAGTCCTGAGGTTCCATCTAAGGTCCTGAACTCAGATGGAATCCTGAGGCTTCAGTGCAGTTCGACCCACTTTCAATAAACATACTTTTCGGTCAAGCTCATTGTCTGTGCCTCACTGGGTGGACTTCTGAACCCCGTAACACCTCTAGTTCTCTCTGCTAGCTGTTGTGATCACCGGATTTGACGATGTTTTGCTATTTGTTGCTTCTCCCTATCTACTACTCACTATTCATTCTTATACTTTTGTTAGGTATATATATTTGATACATTCATTCAAGGATCAGTGAGATTGCTCAGAGGGTAAGGCGCCCCCTTGAAAATCTGGTTGAAAATCCAGTTGCTCTTCAGAAGCCCACATGATGGAAGGAGAGAAGTGACTTCTGAAAGCCTGTGAGCCATGTGTGTACTCTTCATCTCTCTCTCTCAATCTCTCTCTCTGTTTCACTCTTTCTCACATAAGTAAATACTTAAAAATTATTCAAACTGAAAGTATAGCTATTGTAGATTATTCTCTCAGCCATATTGAGCAGAAATTTAGTATTGGAAACTTTCTTTTGCATAGTGAGAAAAGACCTGTTCAATAAACTGGAGGAATCTCAGATGCAGTTCAGCAGCTTGGAAGCCAAACCACAGGGAAGGTAGGTCCTCTCCCATCAATCCTGAGAGGGAAGCTTCACTAGGAAGAAGCTTGAGAGTCAGTTTCTCTATCACGTGCCTGCCTGAGGTCTGAAGACTATGTACTGGCTCCTGGGTAACCTCAGTTCTCCTCCAGGTGAGACAGGAAAGTTACTCTCACTCGGTCCTTCATATAGTTTATGATTAAAAACTTAAAGGAGTCTTGAGGGCAAATGAAGAAGGGTGTGTAAAGTCTCAGCCGTAGGGGTTCCAGAGAGATGCTAAAGCAGATTGTTCTTTTGGGAAAGAGATTTATTAGAAAAGGTGCTAATGTCATAAACAGACCTCACAGCATAGTGGGGGGTTCTGAAGAGAGTTCAGACCCACAAGACAAAGGAGGGGGTGTCCCTGACATACGTTTTAGAGGGTGGGGAGGTCCCATGCCATGCAGCTAATAAGTAGAACATCGTATGTGTTTGTAGACTCTGATCCAACACAGCAGCAGAGAGGAGAAAATTTTGACCTTTTAGTAAACGTGTCTGTCATAAAGAATGTGCCATCTACAGGATTTGATTATTTGGGGTCCATTGCTAGGGTGAATTTAGTAAACTTCTTTAGGGGGAAGTTTGCAGTCTCACAGTAGAGTGCTTGTTAATTTCCTAGATTCTGATTACTTGAAGGAAGCTGCTAAGTTGCATTGGGGAAGTGAAGGTTCCAAACTCATACACTCAGTATGGTGCTTGACTTTTCTTTCACAGTTGTGAGTGTAGAGAGAGAAAGAGGCTACTACAGATGAGAGGATGCTGAGTAGCCCCTGGCACATGCTTTACAAAGAGAAAAGAAAACCTATCAATTTTCTGGATTATGACCATTAAGAAAATCCATGTGAGAGGAACTTGACCTAATTTTCAAAGGGCAGCTGGGATAACCTCATGTACATCTGTGGCCTGAACAGTCAATGATCAAACTTGAAACATACCAGGTGACCATGATTCTCCCAGAATCTACTGCCCATCATTCTCTCTCTCCTTCATATAATACATGCAAGATTAGAATTCTGTTACATAAGAGTAAACTGCACCTTCATGAGAAAAGTGTATAAACTGCACAACATAAAAAGGAGAAAATGAAGCACCCCTTCTTTACAACCCCCGACTTCCAGAGGTAATTAATGTTAATGTGGAGATGGGTACACTTCTAAGACAGTCATGATGAGCGGCAAAGACCATGTACTCAAGTTGAGGTGTGTTTGCTTGCAGTCTGACAGAACTTCATAGGGGACATATGAGCAGTCATGGAACTACAGAGTTCTAAATGTTATGGGTTCCTCAATGCTATCCCAATTCAAAATTCCAAGGAATTCTTCACAGAAATCGACAAAGCAATCTCAAAATTAATATGGAACGCAAAAAGCTTGGGATAGCTAAAGAAATCCTGAGTAATAAAAACTATGCTGGAGGAATCACCATGCCAGACCTTAATCTATGCTACAAATCCATAGTAATAAAGACAGCACGGTACTGTCTCCAAAATAGACACATAGATCAATGAATAAGGGTCAAAGATCCAGAAATAAGCCCTTAGACTTTCAGTCATTTGATTTTTGAAATGGGGCTCAAAAAACTCGATGGCAAAAGAACAGTACCTTCAACAAATGGTGCTGGCAAAATAGGGTATTTACATGCAGAAAATTGAAACTGGACCCTTCTCACCATGCAAAAAAATCAACTCCAAATGGATCAAAGACCTTAACTTAGACCAGAGACCATAAAAAATCACAGAAGAAAGAGTAGGTAATTCTCTCGAACTGATTGGCCAAGGCCAACACTTTTTAAACAGGAGCTCAATAGCTCAGGAAATAGAACCAACTCTCAACAAATGGGATCTCATGAAACTAAAGAGCTTTTGTTCAGCTCAAGATATTGTCAACTGAGCAAAGAAAACAACCCACAGAATGGTAGAAAATCTTCACTAACCACACATCTGATAGAGGACTAATATCTAGAGTATACAAAGAACTCAAAAAAAATTAAACAAGAAGAAGATAAACAGCCCTATTACAAAGTGGGCCATGGAACTTGAAAAAAAAATTTCCCAGTAATAAATTAAAATGTCCAACAAATATCTTAAAAAATGTTCTACCTCCATAGCCATCAGGGAAATACAAATCAAAATTACTGGTCAGAATGGCAAAACTCCAAAAAACATTCAGCAGCACATGCTGGAGAGTATGTGGGAAGGGAACCCTCATACATTGTTGGTGGGAACATAGACTTGTACAGCACTCTGGTGATCAGTATGGCGGTTCCTAAAAAAAGTTTAAAATTGAAATGTCATATGGTCTTTCTATACCACTGCTGGGAATATTCCCCCAAAATGCTATACTATATGTAACTATAGTGACATATGTACATCCATGTTCATTGCAACACTATTCACAATAGCAGACACGGAGTCATCCTAGATGTCGTACAGTTGAATGGATAATGGAACTGTGGCACATATACATAATGAAATACTACACAACCATCAAAAAAATTGAATTAATGAAGTTTTCTAGTAAATAGAGTTAGAAGAGTGAAGTATCCCAAGCACAGAAAACCAGACTTTTGGGCCTAACAGGCCCTAGCGAGGGGCCTAGTGGGAGGAGGCGGCTCAGGATGTTTTGACCAGCTCAGGGGAAGTCAGGAGGGAGCAGCTCAGGATGTGTTGATCAGCTCAGGATGGAGGAAGTCAGGAGGGCGTAGCTCAGGATGTTTTGAAGAAATTTCGCTACATACAGCCTGAGTGCTGGCTTGACCTTTAAGATGATTGGTTGCCCGTTTCCCTACCCTGGAAGTCCCCTTGGGGTTTCTACCTTTATAAGATGGCTACGGACTTGTAAGAAATGAGATCCTGCATTGATGGTTCTCCCCTTTTGGTGTGCTATTTCTCCGAGAAGTCCGGGCTGCCAACACTCCCCATCCTGCTCAGCCCAGGGGAGGGTTAGCTGGACTGGTTCCCTCTGCCATTCTACCTGCTGGTGAACCTGGCACCAGACATCACATGTTCTCCTTTATAAATGGAACCTAATTCCAAGCCCTTACAAATACATAACTCAAGGGAAAATTGTTTTATTACCCATTACAACCACAGAGGACTAGAACTAGGAAGGTAGGGCAAAAACAACTCCAAGAGAATGAAGACAAACGAACAGAATAAAGTTCAATAGAGAAATAAGGCCAGTGGCAAGAAAGACTTAACAATTAGGAAGATACCTGATCCAGTCTACAAATAGTCTCCTTTCTGTTCACTGGGGTTTGGGTTGGTTTGAAGAACTGGAGGTGTGTTTCCCATCTTCTGGGGGAAAGTTAGCAATTAGTTGCACTCCTGATCCTCTCCTTCAAACCCACTTCTATATAAAGACCTCTTCTTAACAGTTTCTGTATTGGATAGGTGAGGATCTCAACACCCAGATAGGATGCAGCCTTGTGGAGTTAGAGAAGAGCAAAATAGACAACAAAACAACCTGAACACAGAACACCACCAACCCTACAGTGTTCACCTGGAACCAGGCCAGCCAAATCTCTCCTCATCCGGAAGCTCAGAGAACTTTCCAGAAGAGGGGGTGGTAAGACTGTAAGAGTCTGACAATGGAGAGTTAGTTCCGTTGCTGGACAGGTCACTCCATTCAAGATAGGAGTAGTTGCAGCCAGGAATTCATGGCAGTAGGATTGAACTCGTCAGACCTGCACGGTGGTGACGGGTGTAGATCTCAGGAAAAATAGTTTCAGGCAGTAGGATTCTTTTTTTTTTAATGTTATTATTATTTATTCAATTGTGCGTGTGTGTGGGCCCATGTGTGTATGTGTGTGTCCAGAATCAAGGACGAATCGGGAACCACCATGGATGCCTCCACCTCCTTCTGCCCCGGGATTCACAGGCTCCGCCCTACCAGTACCAGAAGCGCAGGCCGCCCCCCCCCCCTCCCCCTCCCCCTCCCCCTCCCCCTCCCCCTCTGATGCACACACAATGAATGAATGAATAAATGAATGAATGAATGAATGAATAAATAAATAACAAATAAATAAATGAAATTTTAAAAATACCACCTACAAGTGTTATTGGTCTGTACTTCCAGCTCTGGAAGGCAGAGCCTGGGAAATCCCATTGCAAAGTCAAAAGAAGGAAGAAGCAATCCAGGATGATTCTAGAAGTTACCTTTGGTCCTCCATGGAGACACACAGTGCCCTCTGATATACTCTCTCACACACAAGATAAATAAATAAATAAATAAATAAATAAATAAATAAATAAGGTTAAAATCTTTTTAAAAAGTAAAATGAAGATATGCAAGACATGAATGTTGAACAAATTCACCATCAGCTGATCCACATACAGAGGAATCTTCAAGGTATTAAGGACAGGTCTTTTTTTAAAAAATTATTTTTATTATTTATTCAATTGTGCATGTATGTGTGTGTATGTATAGAACCACAAACGAATTCGGGAACCACCATGGACGGCCCCATCTCCTTGTTTACTCTGCCCCGGGAATTCACAGGCTGCGCCCTACCAGGACTAGAAACGCAGGCCGCCCCCGGTTCCGCCTGGCGTCTATACGTGGGATCTGGGATCCGAACTCAGGACCTTCCGCCTGCAAGGCAGAGGCTTTACCCCTGAGCCATCATTCTAGCCTCTAGGGACAGGTCTTTAGGCAGTTTTAGAGCACCCCTACTGGAAAGGTCTTTGAAGGTTTTTGAAGGTTTCCCCCCACTGTTGGGATTATCTCCAAGAAACCCTATTAGTCTTGAGGAACTGGTTATAATCTTCCACAGAGATAAGGTCTCCAACTTCCCCTAAACTTCTGTTCATGAAAAAAGATTTGGAGATGAGTTCTCAATTGCAGATAAATTCTACCAGGAGATGGTCCACAAAATCAACTGGGTTGGGCCCCCAATATGAGTAGACCAATGAATTGTAAGGACCAAAATTCCAAACAGGTTTGCAGAAACTGGAGCTAACCAAATAGGAGAAGTCGCTCCCCCCTCCTTACCTGTCTAGCCCTATAAATACCCCTGATCCTGGCAGCCATCTATTGGCTCCCTTGCTCCTCATGGATTCCACAAGTTCCTTTCCAGGCTTTCTCTCATTGGTCCCTCAAAGACTTCATGTCTGTGAGTTTTCCTCAGCTCCCTTGCTCCTCATGGATTACATGGATTACATTTTGCTTCCTTGCCTCTCATAGATTTCATGTCAGAAGTCCATTAGTTCTTTTCCTGTTTATTTGCCCCTCATGGGACTCCATATCTGGTCTTTTCCAATTTTTTTTTATTAATTTTTTTTTTATTTATTCAATTGTGCGTGTGTGCATATGTATGTGTGCATGTGCGTGTGTCTGTGTGTGTGTAGAACCACGGACAAATTCGGGAACCACCATGGACGCCTCCACTTCCTCCGGCCCGGGATTCACAGGCTCCGCCCTACCAGGACCAGAAACGCAGGCCGCCTGGCATCTATACATGGGATCTGGGATCCGAACTCAGGACCTTCCGCCTGCAAGGCAGAAGCTTAACCCCTGAGCCAGCTCTCCAGCCCATCTTTTCCAATTTATAGCCCCTCACAGACTCCTTGTCTATGAGTTATTTTCTTTCTCTCCTTTAATCCTTTTATACTAGTCTCCTCTTCAATCCCTGGACACAAGAACACTACATTTTTGTGCAGCGCGTCAGATGGCTCTCTTGCCCCTCTCAGAACTCATGTCCATGAGTTCTTTCCTTTCTTTCCTCTAATAAACTCTGCCTTAAACCTCTAATATGTTCTGGTTTCAATCTTGGACTCAATGAACACAAGAACCTGGGGCTGGAGAGGTGGCTCAGGGGTTAAGCCTCTGCCTTGCAGGCGGAAGGTCCTGAGTTCGGATCCCAGATCCCACGTATAGAAGCCAGGCGGAAGCGGGGCGGCTTGCGTTTCTGGTCCTGGTAGGGCGGAGCCTGTGAATCCCAGGGCAGAGTAAACAAGGAGGTGGAGGTGTCCATGGTGGTTCCCGAATTCGTCTGTGGTTCTACATACACACACATACACATACACACACAACTGAATAAATAAATTAAAAAAAATGAACACAAGAACCTGAGACATGAGATTCCAGACCTGTAACAATACCAGATATGAGTCTGCACCAACCAAAGGAATGAAGAACATGAGAAATAGATGTGGACATTGTTAGTTCAGAGAGGGAACGGCATGGAGACAAACCTTGGACAGAGGAGGTTTTATTTAAGAAAATAAAACCCACTCTCTTCTTCCTGCTATCCTGCCATGGAGTGGCTCTGTCCTCTCCTAATTTAATGGGGTCTGACCACTTAGGAATTCACTACTGACACCAAAGAAATTTTAAAAGGGGGAGAGGTTTTAAACAAACCAGAATGCGGATGGGTATCTGCATTCTGTTCAGGTTGAATGCGACAACTAATTTTTGTCTTATTCAAGTTTATAAAGGCAAGAACTACATCCTGGAGTGTGAATCTATGCAAAACAGACAATATTCCTGGTACCACCACGAAGCAAACAGAGCTTTACAGAAGCAAAGATCAGATCAACCATTAGCAGTTCCCACAACAACCTAGTTTTACAACCATTATTCTGTAAACCTTGTGCCTGAGGGAGATGGCCCCCAGGAAATTCCAGGGAGTTACATATTTTCCGGGAGCTTATCAGTGCCCAGGCAACTCTGACATTCTTGGTCAGTAAATTTTCCATTCTTACAAAGCCTTGCAAGGGCAGTGTCCTACTTACAAGTGTTTCCTATCATTCTACATTATTTTAGACTACTACATTAGCCATGTGCTATAGCAGCTCTTTCTGTTCTCTCTGGCCTTAACCACCTATCTCCTCTGTTCTAATGCTCTCCCACCTTAAAGCTAAAGTTTCCTCATGGACTCCCTTGGACCAAGCATACAAGAGTTTCTTCCCTTTTTCTCATTTGCTATGAATGCTTTAACCTAGTAAGTAAGTAAGTAAAATAAATAAATAAATAAATAAATAAATAAATAAATAAATAAATAGATAGATAAATAAATAAATCCCAAGCCTCGGTAACCCCTGACTGGCTAAGGAAATTATGGGGTAGGAAAGATGTGAGGAGAGGAAGTTGGGATTAATTGAAACTCATTAGGGTGGGGAGGCCATGAAGCTAGGGAGATTAAGTGGAAAGAATCTGGTGTGATCAATTCCTGGAATTGCCACATTCCTGCTAGGGTACATGAGGCTTTACAAAGATTATGAGGAACAGAAATTTCTTAGTTATTACTGAAATGTCTATTTTTAAAAGAAATAATTTGACAGGAACTGAGACAGCTCAGTAATTAGGGGACTTATCCACAAACCCAGCAACCTGAGTTTGATCTTCATATGGAAGGAGAGAACTGACTTCTGACAGTTGAGCGTTGGCTGATAATGGCATAATTTCTCTCTCTCTTTTCTCTCTCTCTCTCTGACTTTTTTCTCTCTCAAATAATAAATAGCAATTATTAGAAAAAAAACCATTTGATCAATAAAGCAAAAATGGAGTGTGGAATCTATAACATGGAACAACATAAAATGGATGCAAAAATGACAAAAAAACCCAGAAAGTGTTATGGGGTCTGGCTATCCTTCTAATGAGACACAGACTTCAGATTCAGGCTAGGGAAAAGTCTTCATTGTAGGGCAGAAGAAAACTGGAGTTCCAAGACTACACTCGAAAGTGTAGCATGGGCCTCTGGGAGGCCTCTGGGACAATTTTTATACCAGAAAACTACAATGAGGGGCTTGGGGCTACCACAGAAACAGGATGGGGGCTGGGAAAATATCATAAGAAAGAACCAGGTGACCGGATGTTTATCATGGGGTTAGCAGAGCAGAGTCATGGGGAGGACCCTAAGATGGTTAGTCAGATCTTAGGAAAGAACGTCCAGTGGTCAGTCCCAAGACATTTGAATGTTATCTAGATTTATGACCCTAAAGGGAGAAGCAAAAATTACAGAAGCAAAACAGCACCTAGTTAGTGTTACAGAAAATATTTGCCTTAGTTACAGAGCACCTGGTCAGAGTTTGTGCCAAACAGGATGAATCCAGGTTCCTAGACTTCTTGTAAAAGTCTGGAGAGGGATTAAGCTTTTTCTCTCAATTTTTAAAAATCTTTTAAAACCCATAAACTGACTTCTAGAGTCCATCTCAAAAGGAAGAATATCCATTAAACACAGATTGAGAGAAATTGAAAGTCTGTGTTATAAAGCCGAAAGCAATGAAAAGAGATTTGTAAAACATGGTAAACCACCAATGGAACCATTCTTAATAAAACTTGTAAATACAACGATGGTACAATTGCTCTATCCTGCAGAAATACATAAGTGGCCAAGGATACATGTAAATAGAAGGGTGACCATGGCCTTATTTGTAATTGGAAAAACCAGATCCAACTTAATTGAGAAGGTATATGGAAAAAGCAAAGCAAATCACAGAAACAGAAAGGGAAGCAGCAGCTTTGAGGGAAGCAGTTCAGATGTGGACTGGTGATGGTTTGTTCTTTCAAAGATACCAGGACTCTGGGCTCCCGGTTTTCTCAATAGCTCTTCAGAAGGATCCCTGAAAAATCACTGTTTATTCTCCAGAAGGCACAAGCTGTTGTGGGGTCCGGTACTAACACAATTCAGATCACAGGCTCAATTCGGGTGAAGTTCAAAAGTCTTTATTAGAAGAAGCAGGCTGGTGCATCAAGACTACCCTCCAAGTTCCGAATCTTAGAGAGCAGTGCTTAATGAGGTGACAGAACAGTATTTATCATGAAAACCGCAAAATTTACATACAAAGCATAACAGTTGAGCCAGGACTTCTGGACTATGATTAGTAGGTTGTTTTCACCAGGTTAGCAAACTAGGACTTTGGGGAAGCACTCCCTGTTAGAATGTAGCAGGAAAAGTTGCTACAGGCCTTTCTAATC
The DNA here is from genome assembly GCA_023101885.1 of Typhlomys cinereus. Taxonomy (NCBI): domain Eukaryota; kingdom Metazoa; phylum Chordata; class Mammalia; order Rodentia; family Platacanthomyidae; genus Typhlomys; species Typhlomys cinereus. Next base: position 285,250 of record JALPQD010000083.1, on the reverse strand, counting down.
TGAGTTGTGACTAGGCAACGGTTTCACTGTGAAATTCAGTTTGTTTTATGTTGTTAGATACTGGCCAGGGATAACTTCCTTTTTTTTTTTTTTTTTTTTTTTTAACGGAGGGGAGAAGGGGGGGGTATTTTTTCCAAACATCCCTTCAAAGCCACAGTGCGGCACAGGATACACACACACACACACACACACACACACACACACCAAAAAAGTAAAAATAAAAATCAAGTTCAATCATCATATAAACAAGTTAGGGCACCAGAGGACTGAAATATCGACCTTTTATGAGCAGCATCGCTCAGAAACCAACTGAACCACTCACACTGAGCACTGTAAATTCCCAGCGGCGGGAGGACAAGCGCTCCACTCACAGTGCGAGGAGGTACCGCGGTTGCAGGACAGTAGCCGGCTCCGAAAAGTCGGAGAACCGCAGACTCAGAGCCCGCGACACCCGGGCGACGTGGGCGCGTCCCGGGGCCCAAGGCGCTCGGAGCCTCCGCCGACCCCCGCGTCCGACGCTTCGCTCCAGGAGCCTGAGGACCGCGCGCCTGTCCCAGAGCTCCCCGCTCTCTGCGCTGACGCCCCACTGGAGCCAAGACGCATGACGATCCTCAGGACAAAGTTCTCTCCTCTCCGCTCCAGGGATGAATGACCAGTGCGGAGCTGTCACCATCTGTGACGCTGGATGCTAGGTCACTTGGACGTCTAGTGGCGCGCCGTGATCGTATAGTGGTTAGTACTCTGCGTTGTGGCCGCAGCAACCTCGGTTCGAATCCGAGTCACGGCATTGTCTTCCCTTCTGTGCAAGTGTAAATTTACTTTTGCTTGGTCTGCTGCGGTCATGTAGTCCTGCCTCGGTATGCTAATGTAGCCAGGTGTTCACAGCTGCTTGCACTAGTGCACATACGCACAACCGCCTGCCACTGGACATGTTTTCCAAGCACTGATGGGGGAGCAGTTTTTCCTCTGTTCCTCAAATATCCTTCCATAGTTACCCAATGTTACAGGAACAGTTTCGCCAAATGTTACAAGGTCCCTGTTCAGGGGCCGAATGTTACAGGAACGACCGTCCCAATGTTGCAGGGTTTTTGAGTTCCAGAGTGGAAGATTGAAACCAGAACACGTGTAGAGAGGATTAAGGTGGAGTTTATTTTATTTTTTTAATTCTTTTTTTATTTATTATTTATTTAATTGTGCGTGTGTGCGTGTGTGCGTGTGTAGAACCACGGGCAAATTCAGGAATCGACATGCACCACCTTAAGGTGGAGTTTATTAGAGAGAAAAGGAGTGCCATAAGGGGCTAGGGCACCAAGGAGAACTCATGGACCTCAGGCATGGAATCCATGAGAAGCAAGGAACTAGAAAGAACTCTAAGACTCCAAAGATGGCTGACCAGGGTCATGCATATTTGTACACCTGAGCAAGCCCGGGAAACTGGTTTTTTTTTCATTGGGGCCCAACTGCTCCAGGGCCCAGGTGGGGCTAGAGACCAAGTTGTTTGTTATATGAAGGCTCATCTGCATAATCCTTTCATAGGGAAGTTGGTCATCTTATCTTGGGGAGGATTGGAGTCAGTTTCTCAGCAGGGGTGTTCCTTCAGGGTGATCTATGCAGTAGGGGACCGTCTTGGAGAGTTTCAAAGGCCTGCTAAGATCATCCCAGCATTGCTGCTCTAATCCTGTCTTAACTGGGAGCTGTTAAGTACAAATATGGGCCACCAAACCTGGGTGAATATTAGTTTAGTTTATCTCCTCTGCATCCTCCTTCTGGCATTATTCGTGTCATATTACTTTCATGCTTTTTGAAATATGCCCAACTCGTTGATTACTCTTTCATTTAATGTTTTCTGGTTTGTTGGGGAGAGGGGGGAATGCTTGCAAGCACATGGGGCTTTGGGCAATAGTAAGCATTTGCTCTGCCTTTGAGCTGCAGCTTCATCCCTAATTATGGTCTTGTTGATGAGTGCTGGTGACTGAACCACAGCAGATGCACAGTGAGTGAAGTGTTTGTGCTTGGGAAATGTTGGGCAAAGCAGTCAAGAATATTTAATTTTTCTACCCTCTCCCACAACCTCAAGAGTTTATAAATGGCTTGGGGCCCAGATCACTTTCTTACCTACAAATATAAGAATCCTTGAATCCACTGCTGGACTTCTCACTTGTTTTATTTGTTTGAGACAGGTCTGCTCTGTCCAGTCTAGTCTCAACTCACTGTGTAGTTCAGCTTGCTTTTGAACTTACAGGAATCCCCCTGTTTTAGCCTCTTCAAGTGATGGTATTATGGACATGAGCCACCTCCAACTGACTTATTTTCCTGTCACAGGACTCTTTCCTTGTGTCAATTTGACATGTGCTTTTTTTTTTTTTTTCTGCCTAAGACTACTTTAAGCACTACTCTGCTCTTCCTCCTGCAGACACTGGGCCTCCCCCTAGTCCTGTATGCTTTGTTACTTTTCTTCTCTTTCTTTCCTATTGTGCATGTACAGAAGCACCTGACACACTGAAAAAGACTCCGCCTATTCTGTGGACAAGAACACAGGTCCTATGATAAAAACCTTCAAGTTTTGCATGACTTTCTTGAAATATTTTCTTCTGCAGGATTAGGTCAGTATCAGACCTCTCTACCTTGCACTGTTACTGACAGGAATGGCTGGATTTAGTGACTTTGAAGTCTTTAATGTTACATAATGAGTAGACTCATCATAATTGTCAGGTGTCCTGTACCTAAATTGTCTACTTCTAAACATTTGTGCAGATGGAATCAGGGTATAGACTCTTTTCTGAAAGGCTTTTGCTTTGCTTATAATGTGTTCTGACTTTTGTGGTTCTGAAGTGTAATAGATGTTCATTCTTTGTGACTGAGTTCTATTACACTGCAAGAATCCAACATGATTTTTTAAAACTTTGAGTGTGTGTGTGTATGTATCAGAGGGTACAGTATGTCCCTATGGAGGACCAAGGATGACTCAAGAATCATCCTGGATTGCTTCTACTTCCTTTTTGCTTCACTCTGGGATTTCCCAGGCTCCACCCACCAGAGGTGGAAGTGCAGGGACCTGGGATCTGAACTCAGGACCTTCTGTTTGTGAGGCAGTCTTAACCCCTGAGCCATCTCTCCAGACCGTTGTTTTTTGTTTTGTTTTTTAAATGCACCAGACAGGGAGAATTTGAATATCATATTGGCTCCTGTGAAGAAAGCTACTTTGAACATTCTTCTGACAAGAGAACTTTGTAGACATATGTTTTCTTATTTCGTGGGGGGAAATATAGGTAAAAAATTGCTGTTATTACAGATGCAACATGTAAATGACATACAAAATGCCAGAAGGGGGGTGCAGAGGAGGTATCAGACCTCTCTACCTGCTTGGTGCCCATGTCTGTGATCTCAGCATTCTGGAAACAAGGGCAGAGGATTAGTTCATTGTCATTAGTTAATTAATCATCTAGGGAGCATCATCAAGCAAAAAAGGGTCTCTGTTTCCTGTGCAAAGATGTTGCCAGGTGATCAGCCTGATATGGGTGGCGATAACATGTGTTAAAAGTTGCACATTTTACTCTATGTGACAGATGTTTCATTAATATCCTGTGAGCATAAACACTGGAGAAGAAGGCATACGACAGATCATAGAGACGTTTGGAGTTTGAAAGTTTAAAACTTCGAGCTTCCTGGATAATGAGGAAGTCCTCTGTGATGGTGCAGGGGAAGGTGGTTGTGAGCATACATACGGTGTCAGGGTCACGCTATTTGGTGAAGAAATTTGAGATCCGAAAGGACTTAAGTGAAGAGCTGTTTGTGCCACAGGTCGAGGACGACGCTTGCTGGTTGGAGCAAAAGCAGATGTCCAAACTGAAGAGGGTACAGTGCTGTGGCTCAGATTCGAACCGAGGTTGCTGCGGCCCCAACGCAAAGTACTAGTTACTCTACAATTACAGCGAGCCACACGTGCGCGTGAGTTTTGCGAGCGCTGGCTCTTTTGACGAAGCTGCCATCCAGCGCCGTGGGCAGCGGCTGGGAGCTGGTTCATCGTCCCCGGGGCGAAGTGGAGAGAGCCTCTTCCCCGGGATCCTGATGCCCGGGGCCTCCGCGCGCCTGGGGCTCCCAGGACCGCGACGTGGGAGGCCGGGGCTGGGCAGGCGAGATCAAGGCTGGTGGGCGCCTCGGGATCCCGAACCTGCCCACGTCTCCGAGTTTCGGTGGAGGCAAGCGCGAGGCGTGGACTCGACGTCCCTGGTTTTCCTAGACTTTGGAACCGCTTGTGTCGTCCTGCAAAAGGCGGTGGTTCCGCTAGCTGTTTCTTCCTAGGAAGTTAATGAGATTATATTATGCATGTGTCTCCGATTCGGTTTGCTGGGGCGGTTCCTTGGTAATTAGAAACTGAGCTAATCGAAACCATACTCTCATTGGTTTTTTTTTTTTAATTTTTTATATTTATATTTTGCTCACCACACCGAGGCTTGTGCCTTGGGAGAGCGGATAAACAAGTGATTTTTCGGGATCCTTCTAAAGAGCCGGGATAGAAACAGGATTCCAAAGGCTTTGGTATCCTTGAAAGAACAAAATCCTCACCCGCATCTGAATTGCTGCTCTCAAAGCAGCTTCTTTACCTTCCTGCTTCTGTGATTTTGCTGTTTCCACATACCTTTCAATTAAATTGGTTTTGATAGTTATGATTACAAATAAGATGGGGTTACCCTTCTTTGCCACTTGTGTATGTCTGTAGGGCAGAACAATTGCTCTATCATAGTATCTACAAGCTTATTAAGATTTGTTTCATTTTCTTTTCTTTGATCACTTATGTCTGCTACTCTCATTTATTGGTTCAGAGTTTATAACATGTACCTTCATTTTCCTTTAGCCTGTGTTCCAAGGATATTCTTCCCCTTCTGGTTTTCATACTATTCTTCCCGTGCATTCCTGTTACCACAATTGCACAATTTGTTTCTATGGTAAACTATTTGTAAAATATATTCAATAAATGTCCTCACCCATTTCTAATGTGCTTTATTCTTTTGGGCAGAGCAAGATTTCCATCTGGTATTTGTCCATTTTGCCTTGAATGTTTCTTCAGTGTTGTGAGGCAATGTGAATTTTTTCGGTATCTGTCTTGTCTTGCTGTGCTCTTGTTTTCTTACTGTTTTTTGTTCATGCATGTGTGTGTGTGTGTGTGTGTATGTGTGTGTGTGTGTGTGTGTGTGAGTGTCCCAGGCTGGCCCCCAGCTCCCTGTGTAGCACAGCATAGCTTTTAATTTTTGAGCCTCTTATCTTAGCCTTTGCAGTGATAGAATTACAGATCTTCAGGGGCATCAAATCCAGATCACGTATGTTTTTTAAATAAAAATTCCATGACACCAAATTTGTGGTTAACTTTAAATTTACTTGCTCTTAGCAATTGACTTTAGTGTCTCTTCAATTGCATGGCTTCTGGTGAAATACTAGAAGGATCAGTACAGATACTCAGAATATCTTTTCTTTCTTTCTTTTTTTTTAATCTAGCAATAGGGATATGAAAAGAGCAAGGATTTCCTTACCCTGAAGTCTGGTTGAATGACATCTCTTGCCAGCTGAGAAGCAAGAATTGCAATACAGTTAGATACACTTGCTGTTTTAGGTTGCCAACATGTCTTTTACACATAGATTTTTTAGTTGTTGTTAAAATGGCAATGAACAGGCTTTAAGGGCTGAATTCCTATGACCTCGGATAAGGCCTGGATATTTTTCCTGGATATTTTCTGGGAATCTCTAGAAAGACTATTCACTTTGTTTACAGAAAAGGTATCTACATCCAGCATTCCTGTGATATAAGGTTTTAGGTTAACTGTAATCCCCTAGAGCCCTGAGGAACCATCTTGAGATGTTTTTAGATTTCCTGGAGACACTGTGAAGATAATAACTTCAAAACACAACAAAGTCCTTGAAATAAAAACAAAAGATCAAGTGCTAGTCTCTGAGAGAAGCTCACACCCATGCTTTTGAGTGTCTTTCTTTCTGAGCTCCTCTTCCTCCCTTATCCCTTATGGTTAAATTCTATATTGGAATATCTTTGATAAACTCCAGCTCTGCTTCATGCTACATAATCATGAAATTCTTTTGTGTGGAAGAGGTTCACAGGACCTTTACCTGGGGCTCTAGTCTTGCCCTACAAGATTCTGCCCTAATTACACATGGTCTGGGGCCTTGAGGTCTGCGAGGGGCTCTAGGGTATATACTGGCTAAGGAAGATATACTGGTTCCATCTAGCCTTGGGATTGCCAACAGCTATGCTGGGTCCTTCCCCTCTTGTCAGTAACCCTCACCTCTACTCCTGTTAAGTAAGCAAAATAAACTCGGTTCATAGAGTTGGAGCCTGGTATAATCATTATTTTGGAAAGTCATGGAACTCCTGCTTTCGGTGGACAGATGGATCATACACATCCTTGACAGGTTGGTGTTCATTGTAACCATGCTTCAGGAACTTAGAAACAGTCACATGAAATAGATGCAGAGCTTTTCATTGAGTTTTGGATCTGATACTTGCAGAGAAACTGACATCTATGATAATCAGGAGGTGAAAATTTCATTTTCCCACCTAACTTGCTAGTCACCAAGGATGAACAGTCAGCTGATTTCTTGGAATCCAGAATAACTGCTGGACTTAGCTCATGCTTGAGAAGCTGTGAAGGAGCACAGGAGTGAGGCTCTGTGAGTTCTCTGTTCCATCTCTAAGGCAGCACTGGTGAGAGGACCACACCCAGCCCTGCTTGGATCACTCCCCTCAACACTTCTCTCCCTTCCACCTCTCCTTGTAGAATGGGGCATTCCAATCGCATCTACAGTACCATGATAACTCCCCACTTGGCTTGAAAGAAGTTCCATTTACTTTCCCTTCCTAAGCCCTACACTTTGCTGCGTTAGATTAAAAACTGTTTTAGAATTTTAAGTGCCATCCTCCTGTTCCATTCATCATTAACCTTTGCCTAGGAACACTGATGTTTTCAGAGTGAGAGTTGATGCATGGGGGCAAGTAAAGTAGTCTTTATGAGTGCTGCAGTTCCACAACTATTTTAAATACAAACTGTGGTCAGACTGCAAACAAACACACTTGCACTTGCATGCTCTATATTTGACTATATACCAAAATGCTAACCTCATGACTGTCTTAAAGTCTACCTTTCTCTCTGTTAACACTAATTACCTATGAAGAGTCAGGTTGTGAATTTTTCCATTAAAAATTTGTTTCTTTTTTTTTTTTTAATTTTTTAAATTATTTATTCAACTGTGTGCATATGCATGTGTATGTACGCGCACGTATGTGTCTGTGTGTGTGTGTGTCTGTGTATGTGTAGAACCACGGACGAATTCGTGAACCACCATGGACACCTCCACCTCCTTCTGCCCCAGGATTCACAGGCTCCGCCCTACCAGGACCAGAAGCGCAGGTCGCCCCCGCTTCCGCCTGGCGTCTATACGTGGGATCTGGGATCCGAACTCAGGACCTTCCGCCTGCAAGGCGGAGGCTTAACCCTTGAGCCACCTCTCCAGCCCCCAAAATTTGTTTCTTATATGAACTCAATCAAATGTGCCACATCTCAAGCTTCTCAATTAGTTTTTATATAATAGAAATCTAACCCCATTTTTATAAATGTATGTGACACAGGGTCAGAGAGAGACTGGGGGAAGTTGGGTCTGAGAAAACAATGTTCATGTGTTGGGCTTTTAGTTTGAGCCCCCCCCCCCACAACCACAGTAGTCTTTCTCTTAACATTGGCAAAGCCTTCTTCCACTGTGAAAAAGGAAGGTTCTAGAACCAGATCTCCCAGCTTCACTTAAAGACACCAAGCACAGGAGTTGTGTGCCACTGATTGAACAGTATGTCCCACTACTTGTCTTAAAAGCTATTGCCTTGATGAAACTAGGTTTTATATTAAAAAATAAAGTATGGGGGAGCTGGAGAGGTGGCTCAGGGGTTAAGCCTCTGCCTTGCAGGCAGAAGGTCCTGAGTTTGGATCCTAGTCCTGAGTTCGGATCCTAGACCCCACGTATAGACGCCGGGCGGAAGCGGAGGCGGCCTGTGTTTCTGGTCCTGGTAGGGTGGAGCCTGTGAATCCCCGGGCAGAGTAAACGAGGAGGTGGAGGCGTCCATGGTGGTTCTACACATACACACAAGCGCACACATGCATACACGCACAATTGAATAAATAATAAATAAAAAAAATTAAAAATAAAGTATAGGGGACTGGAGGGGTGGTTCAGGGGTTAAGCCTCTGCTTTGCAGGTGGAAGTCCTAAGTTCGGATCCTAGACCCCACGTCAGGCAGACGGCCAGGCAGAAGCACACACACACATACACACACGCACAATTGAATAAAAAAAAAGTATAAAATATCAGACAAAAAGCTAAAAGTAAATCCGTAGACTTAAATTTGAAAATTGATCTAAATATAAAAGATATCGATTCATAAATCAGATATTCTATGATTGCTAGAAATATTCAATCAGAAACTAAAATGGTTCTAGAAGTGTAAGATTTCATCTTTCTTCAAAGATATTTTAAATTAAAGGTACACTGAGCACACTTGAATCACTTTTATATGTTTATAAACTTACTATGTAAGCTCCAAAGAGCTGAAATACTGCTCAGAGGATTCAACAGGTGCTATGAGGGAGTGTCAGTCAGCTGCACATGTCCACGGTCTCCAGTGACCTGTCTGACCCACTCCCTTTTAAGGACAAAGCCATTGTAACGACCCGACTAAAAATTATGTAGCTACTATTACCTTGCACATTGACTTAACCCTGTGTAGGAACAAATACCAGGATGAGACTGTTTTTCACTAAAGCCTCAAAGGAAACCCAGTCAAAGAAAAGAGGAAAAACAGGGAAGAAAAATCACCAGAGCTATCAAGACTTTCTTGCCCTTGGACAGGGAGTTTGTCAGAAATCTGTCCAAGAGGTCATTTTGAAGCAGCCTCAGGATCTCAGTGACCAGCTCACCACCGAAAACATTCACAGCCACTAAAGGACTTGGAAATATCTTGAAGGTTTATAACATGCAGTATCTGTGTGCCCTGTGCACTGTGGGCTCCGTGGTTTCTCCCTCCCTTGGCTAAGCTAGGAAGGTGGCACTGCTCTATTACCAGATCAGAGACAGATGGAGAGGAAGTTTGTTGTCCCCCCAAGGTACCAAAAAAAAAAAAAAAAAAAAAGGTATGGATATAATTGGTAAGCAGATGGGACTAGGATTTGGTGGCACTCCATGGAAGATAAGTTTGCAGAATCTACTCAGGTGGAAGCTGCTAGAAACACCGTGATATGGCAGGACCCATGATGCATTTCTCCACAGGACAGAATAACATCTGCAGGAGTTGCCAGTCCAGGGTCTAGAGATGAGTGAACGGCAGCTTATAATGTGAGACCAGGAAACCAGCCTACCCTCAGAAACATTTGGAAAACAGTAATTGAAATAACGCTCAAGTTAGATAATTTTTTTTTCCCCAAAAGCAATGAAGAGAGTTGTGGTAGCCCACAACTACAGTCCAATACAGACAGTTGCAAAAGGATTTTGAAACCAATGTCAGTCATCCTCACCTAAATCCTAGTCAATCAGTTGGTGATAATTCTGAAGGCCAATTTCAGTTTTTTCAGATGGTGAAATCATTGCTGGGCCAGTCTGTAAATGTAGATAATCTCTTGGGGATATGACTCTTCTATTTGCCTCCTTTGTTGTTCATGAAAAGTTAAATGAATTTCGTGACCCAGAATAGGTTTTACAACTGAAAAAACTGCAACACTCACAGCTATTTATCAGATGTGTCAGCAACTCAATTACAAATTCAGAATATGGATAGTAGTAGAGTAACCGTGTGTATCCTACTAAATAACTGCTAAAAACCTACAATTATCACATGGGAGCATTTGAACCACCAACCTCCTGGTTAAGAGCTGAATACACTAACCTATTGCACCACGGAGACTCGGCTGTACTTATGCTGACCGCGACCTCCTGACTTGTAAAGCGGCTTGTGGTCGCCCAACTGGCCGGCGAGCTGAAGCCGGAGCCGGAGCATTCCCAGGTCACAGGGGCCGTCGCCCTGCGCTGAGGGTCGCCTGCTTCGTGTTCGCGGCCCCTGGCGAGCAGGGAAGGAGCTGCTGGGATCCCGCTGCCTTCTGGGCTCCTGATCCAGACCTGGGCCGGTGACAGGGTCTCGGCGTCGTCGCTCCCGGGTCCTGGGGCGGAAGCCGGGTCCGAGGGGCTTGCGGCGCTGATAGGGACTTGGGGAAGAAACGCCGGCCCGGGCTCGTGAGCGGGAAGCGGGGGCTTCTTCCCGGAGGTTTTATGCTGGCAGCCTCTGAACCATCTGAGAAGACCGGCTGCTGTACAAAAAGACACTGTGCACTGGGTGTCAGCTTGACACTCCTCGCAGTAACCAAGATCAGCTGAGATTCTCCAGATCAACACATTTACAATACAAAGACCAGACCTAGATCCCAACGGAACCTCCCGTAGTGGACCAGATAAAAGGAACCACAGAACAGAAGACAGAAGGGAAGAAAGACTCTCCAGGAATCTTCCAGCCACGTGGATGGGCCACCAGAAACTGTTTCTCCCCTCTGGAACTGTAAGCTGAGTAAATCTCCCTTTCTCCCTTAAGTTGTTGGACTTTCAATGCTCTCTCACGGGAACAATAAGGAGTATTCATTACAGAAATGCACAGTGATAAAGAACGTTTCTCTTTACAAAAATCACATTGGAACAAAGCCTGTGACACGTCTTCCTGCTCCAAGCAACAGAAATGCAATAAGGTTACTGCTTGTAAAAGGGTTTTTCCATCGTTCCATTTCCAAATGCAATTTCATTATGAATTTACCCCAGGATATACATCAAATACATTATTCACTGCTGCTGCTCTAAGCTCTTTGAAAGATCAAGTAAGACCTTTCAACCAAGAGTTTGAATTTAATTTGTATTTGCCTTTTAATGACCCCCAGAGCATCAGCGGCAGAATGAAATCTACAGGTCATTCTCTGAAGCTTCTTGTGGGGCGAACCTCCCACAGACTGAATAGGTTTTTTCATCAGCCTAGCATAAAAGGGGCCCCGTTTTTAAGCCTCAGCACCAGAAAATGAAAAACAAACAAACAAACAAACAAAACTGTTTAGCAAAACTAGAATGAAACATTCACAAGAGACATAATCTTTTTGGAACACCATAGAATGTGCTATTGTCTGCTAAAAATCTTTGAGTCAGCGTTATTCTAGAAATAGTTCACATGGATTCTAATTCCCTTTCCAGATATAATCTAGGAAGCACAAGGGCATTGGTGGTTCAATGGTAGAATTCTCGCCTCCCACGCGGGAGACCCGGGTTCGATTCCCGGCCAATGCAGCTTCTCCTTTTTCTCTCTGCATTTTGCTTTTTTCCTATACTTCAAAAGCAAAGGCTTTTCTTGTCTTCTCTTCTGGATTCTCATCTCTAGGATTGGCCACTGAAGCAGAAAAGGAAAGCAACTGCACAAACACAGGAGGATATTTTCAGTTTTCTAGGTTAAAGTACTTCCCCGAGGTCATATTTTCTTTGCTACTGAAGGGTGCCTGGTCTCCATTCTTAAAGCCAGTGTTGGAATCCTCTGTCTTAACTGCTTCCTCCCATCTGCACTGTCTGAGATGCAGGCTTTCCTGTCACGCCATAAATTCCCAGTAAGTCAGCACGTGTGCTTGGTCATTGTCAGTCATTTGTTAGAGTGGCTTCAGCCATGGTCTGAGGATATGAGGAAAGATCTTTTCCCTCTGCTACGTGTGGAAATGTCTCTCATGGGAAACTACAAAGGTGCTGTGCAGGCAGTTTTGAAACCAGAATTTCCATCCATGTTTCCCTTGCAATGAACCAATGCTCCCAAATACAATGAGTTCTGGAACACTTCCCCAAGGTCGCTGTGGAGCAGATCTGCTGCAGACTGAGGGGGTTTCTAGGATCTCCCAGGTGGCTGCTGGGCAGAGACTACAGGTTCCCACTGTTGAGAAGGGTTCTTTTATTGGCTAGTAGGGTCAATGTAATTTAGATGCATTCAGTTTTCATCATATCCTATCTCTGCAGGGTTGTGTACAAATAGGAGTGTTCCCTCCATGAGTCTGTTGTGAATCTGGTGTGTCTGGTATTGCTCAGGAGTTCACCATATTGACACCAGAAACTTTATCAAATGGAGAGGCTTTATTAAACTTGATCAGCGACCACACATCAGGGAGCCTGGATTCCAATTCATGATACTGAGGAGCAGTGTGTGACATTTTTTTTTTTTATTTTTTTTTTTAGGATTAAGGTAGAGTTTATTACAGGAGAGAAAGGTTGAAACTTATGGACTCCAGATGTGGAATGCCATGAGGGGCTAGGATGCTGGAGAACTCATGGATCCTAGGTATGGAATCCATGAAGAGCAGGTAAGAAGCTAGAAAGAACTTATGGCACAAGTGCCACAAGGGGCTAGGGTGCCCGTGTGTGACATTTTTAAAGGAAAAAAAAATCTTGAGCAAGAGGCAGGGAGTGAGCAATTTTTACAAAAGCCAAACTTTAGCGATTATGCATAAGCATGACTTTCTTAACGTTGGGTGTTTGATTAAGCCAAAATTGATTAAACTGTGATCAAATGAATGTTTCAGAGAGATCCAACTCTAATTGTTTATCCCAATATTGCAGTAAGGTGGGAACAGTTGTGGTCAGCCAGTATTTTCCTATCTAACTTAGCAGGTTGATGGCTATTTTTTAAATTGGCAACAAGTCCATGCGGTGTATCATGTGCTAGCCACTGTTGAAGAGTTGTGCATATATTCACTCTTTTGATTCTTATAGTGGTTCAGGTCTGTGTTTTGTCAGCATACTTCCCCCCCAGTTTAAGATCAACTGATTTTTAATGAAGATACCAAGAATATTCAATGTCTAACAGTCTCTTCAACAAATGGCATTAGAGAGACTGGATATCTACATGTATGTGAGTTACTTTTTTCAGTGATAAAAATGCCTGTTTCAGTTTGCCTGCATGTCGCTGATAAATTCATGATCAAAGAACTTAGGGGAACAAAGGTGTTGTAATCTTATGATATTTGGTTGTAATTTTTAGTCTAGCCTGGCAGAAAAGCTCATACCAACACCAGGAGTAAGGGAACTGGCCACACCATATCTACAGGATTGCTGAGAGAGAAAAAAACCTCATTTGCCAGACAGCAAGATTTTTGTCAAACTTTACTGAACCAGTTTCTTGATCTTATCCATCTGTCCAGGAAATGATCCCACACACAATGGATGGGATATTCCCTTATCAGTTAAACAATCTCTCACAGGCTTGTTCAGGACTTTACTCAACTCTTCACAAATGTGTCCAGAGTTCAGCCTTCAATTCTCAACTTGACACCTATATACAACTATGCCTGATACAGGGGGGCTGGGGAGATAGCTCAGGAATGACCTTTGCCTCCCAGCAAAAGGGCCTGAAATTACAGCTATAGATTCCAAGTAAAATGCCAGGCAACCTCTAATTCCATCCCTGGAAGGCAGGGCCTAGGAAATCCCAGAGCAAAGCAATAGAGAGATAAAGCAATTCAGAATAATTCCTAGGGTTACCCTTGGGTCTCCATAGGCACACACATCTAAATGTCCTCATCTTTGTGCACACAGACATACACAGACACAGACACACACATATACACACAGACACACACACCTTACAAAAACAATTTAAGGAACTACTGGAAGAAAACAAAATTTCACAGTACTGTGAACAGAGTTTTCTTCAATATGGCTCTGAAAACACAAGCAATGAAAGAAGAAAGAAAGAGGAAAGAAAGAGAGAGAAAGAAAGGAGGAAAGAAAGAGAAAAGAAAGAGAAAGAAAGGAGGAAAGAAGGAGAGAGAAAGAGGAAAGAAAGAGAAAGAAAGAAAGAAAGAGAAAGAAAGAGAGAAAGAAAGAAAAAGAAATGAAGAGGCAAACCAGGGAGATAGAAAATATTTCAAATTGTGACATGGATTAAGAGCTAATCTCCAAACTATTCAGTTTGGCATGATGGCTCCCAGTTTCAATCCCAGCACTTGAGAGGTTGAGACAGGCAGTTTGCTGTTAGTTTGAGGCCAGCCTGGGCTACATACATAGCAAGACTGTCTCATAAAGAAGAAAACTCTATAATGAAATCATCCAAACCAACAATCTAAAAGTGTTTGTATAGACAATGGTAAGAGCAGGGACATTCAAGTCTATACTGTTAACTGGGGTCCGGTAGTCAAAATTGATTTAGTGGGTGCTATTTAAGTGACAAGGATGCTAACGAGTTTTTCTTTTCAGTGCAGTTCATCCTCATTCTCCCTGGGGTGATGGTTTCAGGATGACCTTGAGTATCAAAATCTAAGGATGCTCAAGTCCGTTATAGAAAATGGCAAAGTATCTCCAAAACTTAAAAGCATCCTCCTCAAACACCTTAAATCTTTGTATTCCTTTTAACATCAGCATAATGAAAACTTTCTAAAAAGTTATTTAGGAAATAATGACAAGAAGTCTGTTTAGGACAGACACATTCTTTGGTGGTTGGGTAGCTGAAAACCCATGAATGTAGAATGTGTGGATATGGTGAGCAGCTGTGTTTACTTTGGAAAAATCCTCAATCTTGGGGTTTCCTGATTGACAAGAACTAGGTTAGAACAGTTAACTACTAGGGTGGCTTAGTTGCTGGAAGTTAGTTTGCATGCTAGTTTTCAAGCTGTTTTCCTGTTCAGGGCAGACATGCTGTGGGTAGATATTTTTCCCCAGGAAATTCCATGGATTCTGAAAGAACAGAAGTAACTCCATTTTGTACTATTGTCGCCATTTGCTGCCTCTCTGATCTGACCTGCCCTAACTGAAAATTCCGCACCCTGTTCCAGGGAAAAAACCACAGAATAGCACCCTCCAATCAGCTACCAAAACACTTAACTACACTGTTAGAATAGCTACCAAACATCCCGAAACCATTATGTTCTGTGCCAAAGTTAGCTTTTCTCCTAGCACCAACCGATCACATTAAATGTCACCAGCAACCCCTACCCACCCTCACTCCCCCCCAAGACTGTGCATCTGCTTGTGGTTTTTGCCTTTAAAAAGAGTTACCCTCCATGACCTCGGACCCCAATTTCAGCTCCCGTCCCTAATAGATTAATTATTTTCAACAAACATCAGATTCAGCTTTCAGAGAACAGCTTCACTGAACTTGTAAGTGAGCTTTCTCTGAATTTTGGTGATCTCTCCAATCCCAGCGTAATTTTGCAGGGCTCGGGCCATCTTCTGATAAGTCGTGGCCTCCCGGTTGCTTTTTCATCAGCAAGCCTTTCTTTGTTTTTGGACATGAATTGAAGATGCCTTTGGTTCTATCAACCTACCAAATGCAACAATCCATCTCAGGATGGCACAGGGATTCCTAAAGTTATGAAGTCGCAGCTTCCTTAGGCTTCTTCCTCTCTTTTGCTAGAAAAGGGCAGGATATTCCTGCTATTCACTTTTGTGTATCTTGTTCTCATGAGGTTTTCCTGTTCCTTATTATGGTTACTGATTCTGGATGATTCCCTATGTGTAACATTTATAAGCACATCTAGCCGAGAATAAATTCTCAGTAGTTTTGTTGCAGGAACAGTCTTTCCTATGTTTATGAAATATCCCTTCATGGTTACCAAATGTTACAGGAATGACTGTTCCAATGTTGCAGGGTTCTTGTGTTTGGGAGTGGAAGATTGAAACCAGAACACGTGTAGAGGATTAAGGTAGAGTTTATTAGAGGAGAGAAAGGCTGGAACTCATGGACTCCAGACGTGGAGTGCCATGAGGAGCTAGGATGCCCCGAAGAAATCATGGAGCCTAGGCATGGAATCCATGAGGAGCAGGCAAGGAGCTAGAAAGAATTCATGGCACAAGTGCCACGAAAAGCTAGGGCACCTCCATGAGAAGCAGGCAAGAATAGACTCGTGGAGTACCACGAGGGGCAAGCGTCCTGGAATCCATGAGAAACGGGCATCTGGAAAAGAACTCCTGGCACTTCACGTACCTTAAGGGCTAAGGCGCCAAAAATGGCTGTCAGGGTCAGGCATGCTTGGGAAACCTCCTACTAGAGCCCAGCTCAGTTGTTCCTGGGCCTACCTGGGACTAGAGATCAAGTTGTTTGTTGGATGTGGAGAGCTCATCTCCATAATCCTGTCATAGGGAAGTTGTCCACCTTATCTCTGGAAGGACTGGAATCAATTCCTCTGCAGGAGTGTTCCTCCAGGGTGATGGGGGTGGGAGGGATTGCTTTCAGGGAATTTTAAAGACCTTCGAAGACCTTTAGAGACCCATCCTAGCATAGCTATTCTAATCCTGCTTTATTGGCACCTAAGAACATGCTCAACCAAACTGCAGTATAACACTCCTAAGAGACATACAAATGGCAAACACATTTTAAGGAACTTAAAAAATAAAATCACTGTGTGGACTGAGTGGGGGTTTAAGTTGGTTGATTTTTGTCCTACCACCTTAACATGGGCACCAGGGATTGAACTCAGGTCATCAAGTTTGTGCTCCTGACACCTTTATTTACAGAATCATTTTGGTGACCTATCTTTAAAGAAACCTAACAGCCTATGCTTTAAATAATGATGTAAAAGAAAACAACAATGACCACACAACAAGCAAAAATGTAAGGTAAAAAGCAAACAAATGAAACTTCCAAAAGTATCTATCTTGCATGAGCGACTTTTTAACTTGAATTTTCCCTCCCCTTTCATTTTCCTTTTGTCTCATCCTATTCTGCTCTTTCACAACTCATGTCTTAAATTTCAAAGCATAAACTGAGTTGTAATTGTGTGGGCAACTGAATCCAGGATCTGATGCATGATAAAGAAGTGAGCTCCCACAAAGCCACACTCTCAGCACTAAATATGCCTTTCTAAAATTGAGCAGATTGCCTTTTCTCTGGAAAAGTGCATTAATTTAAAAGAAGAAAGCAGAACAAGTGAGAAATTGCTGAACTTCCAAATCAAAGCTAGATATTTTTCTGAAAGTGTGCTTCATGGTTGAAGTATTATTATTAGACTTCTACGATTTTATTATTAACATTTCAATGTAATTTAAGGTGTAATGTTTTGAGAGCTCATTTGGAAATTTTATGAGAATCCAACTACCTATATGCTCTTGCCCAAAGAACCGTCCTCTTTTATTAGGCAGGGAAGGTTGTCCTCTTCCACCAAGAGCTTTGAGAAGGACTCACATCTCTGTGAAGGAGGAAGACAGATCAGTTGAATCATTCCTGACCATCTTTGGGATGACAGATGTTACAGCCAGATGACCCTCATATCCAGAAGTAGTACTTATTTCCAGTTTGATGGTTAACAAATGGAAATGTAAGCTCTGCATTAGATGTTATGAGCAGTGCTAACATTATATAAAGTCAGACTTCAGTACAGTACCCAGTAGGGAGAAAGACACCATGTTTCTGAGGTTCTTCAGTAGTTTCCACTGCAGAGCTATATCGGTCCACTTTTTTGTTTGTTAAAAGTAGGATTTTCTTGTGTACAAAATTTGGTAGGAGAAGGTCCCAACCCAGGCACCCAAGTTAGAGAGGAGTTATTATTTGAAGAAAACAGAAAGTTTGGCAAGTACAAATTATAACCAATGAGACAACGAGGGAAATAATCTAACTGCACTTGTAAGAGATTAATAGCCTAGTTAAATCTGCCAAGTACCTAGTGAAACCTAAAGATCTCCTTGGAAATACTGACTCATAAGTAAAAGAGGAATTTGTATAGATGTTAGCATATCAGTAGCTTCACTAAATGTACAATAAGACCACCAACTCTGCTTTCAAGTGTTTGAGGCAGGGGAGAGTGCAAACACAGCCTCCTACTGCCATAAATTATGCCGTTGAGTTTCCCACATTTGATAAAACTGCTGGGGTCAGCACACCCGAAGTGCAATGGATAAGCCTTGCCCACCTTTACTATCATGATGTAAGTACAAATAGCCTCATGTGCCCTCCACTGTCAGCACTCAGTCACTTTGCTGACTCAGTCTTGGGCGCCCTGAGGCCTCCCTCTCCTCTCCTCTGCTCAAATTGATTGTAGCCCACCCTCTCTCCAGGGCACGCAGAAGGTCCAAAGCAGAGGACCAAACAAGCCCTGATTCATGAGGTCACTGAGTGCCTCCAGCACTGCAGAAGAAGCCCCGCCCTCTAAGGCTCCTTGGTTCCTTTTAACTCTTAGGTGTTAACCTGGGACCCAGTTTCGCTCTTTGGAGCTTTATTGGCGATAATTTAAAACATTCTTTAAGTTTACTGCATACACTTTTAATTTACTACAGCCTGTGTTTAAGTGATATCTTCTCCAGGGCTGGAGAGATGGCTCAGGGGTTAAGCCAAAGGGTCCTGAGTTGGGATCCCAGATCCCACATACAAACCAGACCCCACATACAAACCCTTCTGGAAGCAGGGGCTGTCTGAGTTTCTGGTCGTGGTGGGCAGAGCCTGTGAATCCCAGGGCAGAGCAAAGGAGGAGGTAGAAGCAGTCGATGATTCCTGAATTCACCCTTGGTTCTACACATACACACACACATATACATACACACACACACAATTGAATAAATAATAATAATAATAATAATAAAAAGTGATATCTTCTCCAAGCTGGCCTTTATGCCTTTCTTGTGGTGCATCTTTAGTCTTCCATGCTGTAGACACTATGGTCTGTTGTTATTGCTTTTGTCTAGACAGCCATTTCCTTTCTTTTTTTCTTTTTCCTTTCCTTTCCTTTCTTTTTGTCTTTCTTCTTTTTTGTCTTTCTTCTTTATCTTTCTTCTTTCTTCCTCTCTTGGGCTGGAGAAATGGCTCAGGGGTTAAACCTCTACCTACAAGTCCTAGATTCAAATCCTGGACTCCACATAAAAATGCCAGGAGGAAATACAGGTGATGGACTGTACTTCTGATCTGGAAGGTGAAACATGGGAAACTCCAGGGCAAAGTAATGAGAAGTAGAATAATCCAGGGTGATTCCGGAAGTCACCCCTGGGCCTCCTTTACTGGCACATGCAGTGCCCTCTGAGACACACGCAATAAATACTTCTTTAAAAAGGGATGCTTTAAGTATTATTATCATGTTTCTGATTTTCTTCTTAACTTCAAGTAGTTCCAAAGGAGGTGTGACGACTGATATTTGAACTCACACCAAAGCTGTGAATTTTTTTTTTTAACAGTCACCAACAACACAAACAGAAGTAAGGAGGAGGTACAAGAGAAAGACATATGGACAACACCTAGCATGCTCTTATGTTTACAGCTGCTTAGGAAGTCTTGGGTTTTCTGCTAGTTGGGTCCCAAGAAGACTGGCGGGGAATCTTGCTTCCGTCAAGCAGCTCATCTAATTGAGGAACTCCTAGTCTCGGACAGTTGTTCCTCTTCCTGCTTCTTTCTAATTCCACTTCTTTGTTGGATGCCAACAGACTTAAGGCTCTCCCATTGTATGTGAGAGAGAGTTACTTACCATGCTGATCACTGTCTCTGTACAGGGCTGGTGTTTCAAAGTTATCTTGCTTGAGACAAATCAGTAGCATCCATCTTAGATGGAGCTGGATCTGAGCTTTAGAGGCACTCTGAATTCATCGGCTTTGACACCTGAAGTCTTGGTGTCCCACATACCTTCCCTTTTCCCCTTCTCCCATCTGACTGGCGCTGTTTATCTCTTTCTTTCATCATCTAGGCTCTGCCTAGCCTAACCCAACTCAGCTTTCTGTAGTCACCTTCCTTTTTGCCTACAGAGTGGGGAGAAGCATCCAGATGGCACCCTCTAGACTCCCAGAATCCAGACGCTCTTTTTTGATTGTACATTACCTCTCAGAATAAAGGTTTCAAAAAAATGTCTGCTGCCTCCTCATTGTCAAACGATGGGAGGACTGGCAGTCCGACTGTTCAAAGTACAGCCAGATTTTTGATCCTCTCAGCACCCAGTGTTGGAAGCCTTAGTTCACAGAGCCAGGGACAGGACACTTGCCAAGTACCAGAACCTGCTGCAGCTGGGATGTTGCATGGTCAGCAAGTTCAAGGCACGTACCTCTCGAGCCACATGTGGAGGCATCCAGAAGGGGCAGGCTCATCAAGAAGAGGCGCATCAGGATAGTAGTAAGTATGACCAGTGAACCTGAAAACAAGTGGAAAAGGGCGATTCAGACTGTAAGGACGATGAGTAGATAATAGCACAGCCTTTATTCAATAGTAAAACCTGCGGAGTGGTCCTTGTGTTCAGTTGTAAAACCAGGAATCCAGCTGCTCCTACAAACTGGGATAAATAGGGCAGAGGAAAGCGGAGGAGAAGCTAAGGTAACTTAAAACTTTCCCTTTTTTGGATCTGTCATCAGATGTTGCTATGAAGTCGTCAGGGAGGTAAAGAGTGACCAACAGAAACTTCTGGTGGCTTGTCCCATTCCCATGCTTATAACATTGCTAAGGGGGTTGCTAGGGATGAAATGAGGGGAGTTTGAAAGTATGAATGGAGATCAATAAATATCTCTGGTGATCAGCCCCATTACTGGATGCTGATAGCATTGTTAAGTGGCTAATCCTAAATCAAGACAGGGAGGGTGCAGTTATGGGTAACACAGAACTAGATGCAGTGATTGCTGTGTGCAGTGGGGTCACTTTGAAGCACTGAGAAACCAGAGAAGGACATGAGGAACCTGGATAGGGGAAGGTTCCTGAGTGGCAGCCGAGATCCCATAGACCAGTGTCAAGTACCAGATGTGCCCAGCCTGTGCTTCTGTGCCTTCAGTCTTCTCTATCCAGCTCCGTAGGACACAGGGTGAGGGTGTCCAACCTGCCAGCCGTAGGCCAGCGCCGAGCATGACCAGGAAACTAAGAATAGATCAAAACTTCACAAATCCTTATTGCACATAGAAAACCAGGTATTGGGTTTTTATCTCCAGTTATTGAATTTTTAAATTTTTATTATTATTATTTATTCAATTGTGCGTGTATGCGTGTGTGTGTGTGTGTGTGTGTGTGTGTGTGTGTATGTGTGTAGAACCACGGACGAATTTGGGAACCACCATGGACGCCTCCACCTCCTCCTTGTTTACTCTGCCCCGGGATTCACAGGCTCCGCCCTACCAGGGCCAGAAACGCAGGCCGCCCCCGCTTCCACCCGGCGTCTATACTAGACGTGGGATCTGGGATCCGAATTCAGGACCTTCCACCTGCAAGGCAGAGGCTTAACCCCTGAGCCACCTCTCCAGCCCCAGTTATTGAATTTTGACCTGTAACGTCTATAATGTAGTCGACTTAGTTATAACTATACCCACTTTTTAAAAAGTTCAAGTCTCACAGTTTTTTTTTTACAGTCCACTTCAATCTTTGAAGTCCATTCTCATTCGATTGTAAGTTACACTGTCTACATATACATTGATATATTGTTTTTTATGGTATTCAGCGGTCTTTGATATAACAAATGTGCTTTTAAAGACATGGCTCCTAATATAAAGTAAAAAAACTCTTGATTTTGAAAACACAGAACTTAATCTGATTGTTAATAAGACTTTAAGCAAGCTGAGCAGGTTTCAACAGCTTAATTTTAAAATGTCTTTTTTAAAGAAAAGATAAAGAAAAAAATTAAAAATTTTTAAAATCTTTATCTAATTGGTCAGGATACAAACCTTGGAAAACCTAGATTTTGAAGTTTACTGTTTGTCAGAATTATATTTCCTCTAATCTCCACTGTGAAAAGAAAATTTAATATAAAGATCTTTGGCAAACATAGCTATCCGTCATGTTACATGAATTAAAATCTTAATAAAAAGTTTTATTTAGTCGTTCTAGATCAAAAATATTCCTGAAAATGAAATCCTGATTTTTATGTTGCCCATGGCTATTACACAAATGAAATAAAATTTTATTTGCAGTTTTTCCTTTAGAATCTGTTCTTAGAAGGCTTTATCAAAATCAATGTATATAGCATTAAGTTTTATATTTTAATGTAACACTTTATAATTCCAACAAATAATGTTTGATATTAATACTATATAAACATTATTAAATGCTTAACAGATTTAAAGGTATAATTCCAATAGGTTTAAGAAATTCAAAGTAGTTTCTCCCCCCTCTAGTCTCTTTCTGTATCTCAATCTCTCTCAAATACAAATACATAAATAAATAATAAATAAACATGGAAAAAGCGAGATAAATCCCCATATCTGATCGCCTCATGTGTATGCCTTCTCTTACTCCTCCTCTTTTTCTCTCTCTCAATCTCTCTTAAATACATTCAAGTAAATAAATAATAAATAAATAAACATGAAGAAATTCAAAGTAGCCAAGTTTACAAGGCCGTAAGTATTTATCAGATCTTTTAATATATCACAAAGTCACATTTGCAAACATATACACATATATTTGTGTGTATTATATAAAGATGGGCACATTTTGGTGGGTATATGTACAGTGTTCTTGGGTGTGCTGTGCCTGTGGAAACCTGAGGGCGATATGAAGAGTCATCCTTGATTGCTCTTCTACCTTATTGTTGTGAGCCTGGGTCTCTAATTGAATCCAGTGCAGATCATTGGAGCCAGTCTGGCTAGCCAATTGGCTCTGGGGATTCCCCAGGCTCTGCCTTCCAGGGCTAATATTACAGACAGGCCACAAAGCCACCAGGATTTTTGTGTGGGATCTGGCAATTTGTCGTTTCTCTTGCAAGGCAAAAACTATAACCACTGAGCCATCTCCCCAGCCCAAAATAAAACAGCTCAATTTTAACTACTTATGAAAGGAGACTGCATGAGTTATAAAGTCACTTATTTTGGTCTGAAAGTTATTGGAGCCCCTTCCTCAAACCACCATCCCCTGAGGATCTAAAATGAAAAGTGAGGGTTTACAACACTAGGGAGGCTGTAAAATGGCCTGGAAAGTTTACATTAAAGAGAACAATCCCCATTACTGAAGGCAATTGATCCCAAAGGAACAAACAGGACAGCATGTCAAACAGACAGACAAAAAGACAGGACAGAGAGCCCTTAAGATTTTAGAATAGAAGCAGCCATTCCTAATGTGTTGCATTTGGAGGAGTGGTTGTTCTTCTCAGTGGACTCATTCTTTTTTTAATACCAGGTCTCACCTTAGATGGGCCTTTCTCTGCTTTTTGATAAATAAATAAATACCTTATCATAAACATCTTTTCTTAAAAAATTCTGTTCATATTCAAACCTGTTTAATGAACCCACAGCTTATGAAAGAGCGAATCAGTTTCTCTTTTGAATTTCATTCACCCTTGCTGATCATGTGTCTCCACTCAAAGCTGGGGCTACATACAACTATACCAGCCCAATAATGAACTGTGTGTGTGAGCGTGCATGGGTGATTGTGGGTATATGTGTGTTGGCACACATGCCATGGTGTGCACGTGGCATGTGAAGGTAAAAGGACAACCTTGTAGAGGCGGTTTATTCTTTTTACTTGTATATGGTTTCTGAGGATTAAACACAGGTTGTCAGGCCTATGCAGTAAGTGCCTTTATCACTAAGCTATCTTTAATGGTGAATTAAACTTAATTTGTGCTCAAGAATGAACTTTAAACACCCTACTTACAGGGGCTGGAGAGGTGGCTCAGGGGTTAAGCCTCTGCCTTGCAGGTGGAAGGTCCTGGTTTCGGATCCTAGACCCGATCCTAGACCTCACGTATAGACGCCAGGCAGAAGCGGGGCGTCCTGCGTTTCTGGCCCTGGTAGGGCGGAGCCTGTGAATCCCGGGGCAGAGTAAACAAGGCAGAGGTGGAAGAGGTCCATGGTGGTTCCCGAATTCGTCTGTAGTTCTGCACACACACACATACATACACACATGCGCACACACACATACATGCACAATTTGAATAAATAAATAAAAAAAATTAAAAAAACAACAACAAAAAAAAACACCCTACTTACAGAAAAATACACAAGATCAGTTTTTTTTGGTTCTCTGCCAGTCAGTGGCCTAGAAGTAAGACAGAAGACAGTACCTAAAAATGTTCCCAGACTCACCTCAAACAAAAATTCATTCACCCCTAAGCATTAAACACGAGTACCAAGTTCTCTTTCTGTACATAGTAAAAGGAGTCCTGGCACTTGATAGGAGAACGTCTACTAATCTCTGCCAATCTATTTTCCTGAGGAAGCTAGTTAATTATTCAGTTGAGATTAACCTTTTTTTTTTATTTAATTGAGCGTGTGTGCGTGTGTATGTGTGTGTGTATGTGTAGAACCCTTCCCACAGAAACCTTTAAAAGTCGGCACCTTGCTTTTTCTGGAAGGACTGAAGCTTCTTTCTCAAGGCCCCCATGGGGACTGCTGCAACATTAACAAATGTCTATCCTGAAGGAGAATACAAGCCAATACTTCCTTTTCCCAAACCTCCCTTTCTCGCTCATCCCCAAAAGCTAACATCAGCCTTGGTATAAACGCTGAACAGTGTCAAAAGGGATAGGTGTTTCTTAGCGACCTTTAGAAATGGCATTGAGTAGTTATCCTATACATACCCACTAAGTTGCAACCTCTTTTGAGAAGCCTCTTGGGTATGTCTTATTCTTCTCTTGACCATTTCTCTTTATTAACTCTTGTGTTTATGACCCATGTTAAAATCTTCAGGTTTGCTTCCTATTGGTTCTTCCTGATATTCTTTCACACTCAAGCCACAGCAAGGTGTTATAGGTCTTCATAAACTTTGCTCTATCCCATAAGGAAGCCATTATTTTCCTTTCACAAATTAGGGCTCCTTCTCTCTCCATTAATTCTGGGTCCTAGTTGTATTACATCAAAAATATTATATAAAATGTTCAAAGACAGGAAATTATATGAGGTAAGATAGAAAGACAAGGAAAATTAAAGGAACATGAGAAGGGAAAGAACACTCACACACATACACACACACATACACACATATACACTGGGATTATTCTTTTTTTCATTTTTAGTTATCAAAAGTTTATTATTTTTAGCGAAAATAATGTAAGTTTATTTTAAGAATATGGGAAATACAAATAAGTAAAAGAGAAGCCATTCATAATTACATCAACAAGACTGTACTATTTGTCTTTCTTCTTTCACAAGTTTTGTAGTATACAAATATGCCTTTCAAAAATATATTTTCATATTATGTAACATTTATTCATTTGTATCTCATCACAACTTTGCTTTTCTAACCAATCATTAAAGCTCTCCTATTAAAACCTGTAATTTGGTTCCAATTTTGATAAACAATGAGATGTAGATAAGAAGAGATGCATCTAAAATCACTAAAAGCAACAGATGAAAAGCAAGAAAATGGGTAAAGGTATATCAGGAAAATGCTAATATAAAGAAATCTAGGGGTTGGGGATTTAGCTCAGTGGTAGAGCACTTGCCTAGCAAGCACGAGGCTCTGGGTTCGGTCCCCAGCACCGAAAAAAAAAAAAAAAAAAAAAAAAAAAAGAAATCTATATGGTGATGCTATTATCAGATGAAACTGAATGCAAGCCACACTACATTAAATAGGGATAAGGATGGTTTCGATTAACCTTCCAGCGCATCACTATAAGCTTGTTTCTCACTCTCCTTATCTCATCCATCTCTTCCACTTCCCTATCATATCTTCATTGCTTAAATGCCTGTTGTGGATGTCTTCTTTAAATCCCTGGAGAGACTGAATCAGCTTTTCACTAAAGGTTTCTTCTGATTTTTCTGCCTCTTCTGGTTCTTCCTCCTCCAGCTTTTCCTCAGGCTTTGGCTCCTCCTCCAGCTTTGGTTCAACCTCGTCTTCTGGTGTTCCTTCAAATTTCTGGCAGGGTTTCACCTTGTGTCTGCTTTTCTTCCTTAGATTCTGTCTGTTCCTTTTAGAACACAGTTACTTCTGGCACTGAATGGTTGTTTCTTCTACTTTTTTAGCCTGGGGCGGTGCTAAGAACAGACCTGCAAAATTCAAGCAAGCTGTCTCTTCCTTCCGCTGGCCTCCTGCACCGGTGCCTACATGGCTGAAAGAAACTGGTACCTAGATGGAAACAAGGATCAGACTGACAGGAGTTCTGCACACGTCGACTCCTGGTCACGTGAGATCAGATTATTTTTTCTTGTACTGCATACAATTTAATCATGCAGTAAGGCAAGCAGCTATTAAATCTCCATTTCTAGATAAGCTAAAGGAATGTGGCCTCTGATTTTGGGGTCTCATACTCTTTGTTTCCTTATTACTCTGTAAATCTACTTAAGCTACTTTTTGTATTGCAAATAGAATATCATATTTTATTTCTTATAATGGGTGAAGTACCTCATGGAGTATTGCCTTGGGATTTGATAGCTGTTGTAGATAGCCTGCATGGTTGCTGATAAATCACCATCAAATGGCTTAAGGGAACAAGGGGTTTATTCTCTTATGATAGACCGGTTACAGTTCCTGGTCCAACTTTGCAGGAACATTAATTAACACCAACACCAAGGCCGAGGGAACTGGCCACACAATCTCCACATACCAGCTGAGAGAGGGACAATCTTTACTTGCCAGACTAGCATGTCTGCCCAAGTGTACACAAGGAAGCTGACTCTCTCAACCAGCTCTCTGTATTTTATTCCAGAGTCTAGTCCCACCCACCATAGGCTGGGCCTTCCCCATCAACTAGACAATCTCTTCCAGGTTTACTCTGGGTTTAACTCAACCACTAATTTTCTACAAATGTGCCCAGAGGTCAAAACCTCAACTGTCAAATTGATACCTGTGCCTAACTATGACACTAGCCTAGCCCCATTTCTTGTTTGATTTTTTTTCTGCATTTTGCATCCAATTTTTGATTCAGTATGAGCAACCTGCCACGACTTCCTTGCCACAATTCCTTCCTCACTATGATGGACTCTAATCCCCTCTGAAACGTTAGAAAAAAATCACAAAACTTTTCTCTCTTAAGATGCTTAGATCAGGGGCTGGAGGGTGGCTCAGGGGTTAAGCCTCTGCCTTGCAGGCAGAAGGTCTTTAGTTCGGATCCTAGACCCCCATGTATAAACACCAGGCGGAAGTGGGGGCGGCCTGCGTTTCTGATCCTGGTAGGGAGGAGCCTGTGAATCCCAGGGCAGAGTAAACAAGGAGGTGGTGGCAGTCCATGGTGGTTCCCAAATTCGTCCGTGGTTCTACACACACACACATATTCATACACATACATGCACAATTGAATAAAAAAAAATGCTTAGATCAGAGTATTTTATGACAGCAACTGAAAGATAACTGTACCATGAAATAGGATTAATTGCTGTGATAAGTCTGACTGAGTGACTTTTAAGACTTCAAAATTGTTTTGAGGGAGGAATGTAGAAAATTTTGGACTTCAGGCTAGGAAAAAAAAAATCATTGGATATTTTATGCAAAGCTCAATAGTCCACTTTAGTGGGAACTTTGAAGAGAGTATTGCTGAGACAAATGCAGACAGTGAAGTCCCAGGTCATGAGGTTTCAGAGGGAAATAAGGACTTTATGAGGGGAACTGAGCGAGATGTCATCCATGTCATGTTTTGGTAAAGTATCTCACTGCATTCCATCCATATTCTGAAAATCTGTGTGAGGACAAATTTAAAATGTAATGTACTGTTGCTGAAGGAAATGTCAAGAAAATATCACGTTGAGCTTGTGGCATGGCTACTTGTCTGTACTCTTATTGAGATCTAGGGTGAGAGAGCCAAAAAATAAGAAAAATGTGAAATTTGGTGAGGAAATCAGATTGTATGGAACCTTAAAGCTTTCTGACCAGGAGAGTGAAATTAACAGAGATTATGAATGTTGAAGAGAGAAGAGCGACACTGGAATAACAGGAAAGTTTCCCTGAGGACAAGACCACATTCATCAATGACTCCAATTCATAAAAATACAAATTGATTTGAAAGGACATTGTCTAGGTCAGATTCTGCTCTCATAAAACGACTCCCTAGGAGAGTTTTCTCCAGTGTCAGCACACAGTGTCTGCAACAGCTGTGTTCCGATAGGGTACGCACAGACAAATACACACACACGCACGCACGCACGCACACACATGAATGTGCATGCACAAAGTGTCAAAGCTTTGCATACTGGTTATTATACTATCCATACAAAGCTCTCACACACATTTAGCTCCCCCTCTTCCTCAATTTAGAGATTTGTTCCCACATTCTTTTCTGGTGCATGGCGCTCTCTGTGACTGCAGTTGGGTTCACTAGTTTGTTCACACCTCTCAGGATTTGCGTCATCTCTGGAAAACCAGCATGTCATGGGCTTTGTCTTGCTTCTTGTCCTGCATGGGGGAGAGGTAGATTTCAGACAGCAGTTTCATTCAGGTTCCTGTTATTCTACCTTTGCTAGAAACTGAAGACATTTCTTTATTTTTCTTAGTTTCGTTTCAATGAAGATGTGACCATCATAATTCCAATACATTTTCCAACTCATGACACAGATTTTTGTTTTATACTCTTGCCAGCACAAATAATGTTTCAAACATCTTCTTAATATGTCCATGAGAGGAATCATGAGAAAGCAGGAGGTACAAGAGAAAAGATGTGGTGGTCATCAACTACACCTGCTATATTGTGTAAGATTGGCAGCTAAACCTCCAATCTGCTTAAGAAATCTTTCAAAAATGGCAGTTGTGCCTTCAGTTTTGCATATTTTACTGGGCCCAGAGATTAGTTGGAGTCAGCGCACCTCACTTCCTATGAAGCAGCTCATCTAATAGAAGAATTAGAATAATAGAATTGCTGATCACAGGAATTTGTTCCTCTTCCTTTGCTGGATGCAATGTTCTCTCCATAATGAATATTCTCTCTCATATACAAGGGGGATCAGGACACTGATAATGGTCTCTGTTTGTTTCACATGCTACTTTCCTTACCACTATAACCTAACATTGTGCAAGTTAAGGGACTAAGTTTATTCAGGCTTATCGCTTGAGTGCATTCATCTCTCAATGCTGGGGAAGGCCTGGCGACATAGGCTGGACAGGTCTGATCACATGAAATCCATAATCAAGAAGCAGAATATAGAGAGGAACTGGATCCAGCTACAGGGTCATATGATGGCCTCCCCGGGGATCCTTTGAGCTGATTCAGCAGCAAGATCAGTAGTTGAGACACTTTGCCCCCAGTTCATTGGCCTATAAAGGAGGTTTTTGCTTTCCTTGTGATTGATCCTCAATCCGGAAGTGATACCACACAGCTCATAATGTTCTTTCTTTTACAAACAATCTTGTCCAGGCAACCTTGGATGAAAATAGAAGGATCCCATAAGAGTTAGTAGAAAATATGCTTTTCTGAAACTACTGATTGTTTGATAACACAGTAAATCACAAATGCCTGTCCCTAGTATACAACTGATTGCTCAACAACATAGTAGATCATAAATGTCTTTATGTATTTCCTTATATGCTTTCTTGTTATCATTTTGAACTTCTTATTTGTACAAGATTTTGCTGTTCTTTGTTATTCTCCTTGTGGTCACTGATTCTGGATGATTGCCAGAGTTTAATACACACACACACACACACACACACACTCAATAAGCTCACCTTGGCATAATTTCCATCTGGCTGAGAACCCTCTAACCCTGTCCTGGTTTCAATTCCTGCTGATCCCATTCAATGAATTTGTTGATTTGTAAGTGCAGGCATTTACACCAGGCTATAAAATGCCAAGGGTAACTTGTTTTAGCAAAGCGAGTGACAGAAAGAACCTTCTAAAACAGTGTTCCAGCTGGAATCAAGTATTCAAGCACATTAGCCTATGAGGGACATTTTCACATCCAAACCACATTTATTCACAGGAATTTTTTTAAATTAAAGTTATCTACTTGAGACAAATTGGTGGAGTCATAGGCTCTTGCACATGACACCTCATCTTAAGCATACCTAGATCATTAATGGTTTTGAGTGTTAGTGTCAGACAGGTAATTAGCTTGTCTCAGTTAGACTCGGCTATCAACTTGGCACCTGGGAGGTGAACCAATGGGCATGCCTGTGAGGAATTATGTATCTCAGGCAGGCCTCTGAACTAGCACATAGGAGACTGTCCTAACTCAAGTGGGAAGACACATCCACAGTTGGCAGGACCATTCCCTAAGCAGACAGATGAGTTGAAGAGAGAAATCAAGTATGCAGTATTAGTCTTTTCCCACCTCTGCTTTTGACTTTGGGTATGCTGTGTTCCCTTGGCTCCTGCTGATATGGTATTTCCTGACATTATGGAATTGTAAGCCAGTAACCTAGACTTGTGAGCCAATGAAATCCCTTGCTCTCTTGAGTTGTTTGGGTCAGGCATTTATTACAGCAACAAAATTATTAAACTAAACCTTATAAGCAAATTTTTTAATTCACTGGTTTTAATATACTTGGTCCCCACACTCAGTACATCTCCTTTTCTCAAGAAATAAAAACTAGGGCTGGAGAGGTGGCTCAGGGATTAAGCCTCTGCCTTGCAGGCAGAAGGTCCTGAGTTCAGATCCTAGACCCCACGTATAGACGCCGGGCGGAAGTGGGGGCGGCCTGCGCTTCTGGTCCTGGTAGAGCAGAGCCTGTGAATCCCCGGGCAGAATAAACAAGGAGGAGGTGGAGGCGTCCATGGTGTTTCCTGAATTCGTCTGTGGTTCTACATACACACACACACACACACACACACATACACACACGCACACACATGTACACACGCACAATTGAATAAATAAATAATAAAAAAAGAATCTATATAAAGAAATAAAAACTGAAGCATATTGAAGAAACTGAAGAGATTCATCACCAAAGGAGAGAAAATAGTTGTGATTTACATATTGGATGCACTTTATGTATTGAATAAGGGACTTTTTTTTTATTATTAGTATTATTCATTCAACTGTGTGCATATGCGTGTGTATGTGTGCGCGAGCGTCTCTCTGTGTGTGTGTGTCTGTGTGTATGTAGAACCACGGACGAATTCGCGAACCACCATGGACGCCTCCACCTCCTTCTGCCCTGGGATTCACAGGCTCCGCCCGACCAGGACCAGAAGCGCAGGCCGCCCCCGCTTCCGCCTGGCGTCTATACGTGGGATCTGGGATCCGAACTCAGGACCTTCCGCCTACAAGGCAGAGGCTTAACCCCTGAGCCACCTCTCCAGCCCCTGAATAAGGGACTTTTATTCAAAAAACACAAACAATGAATAGAGTGCAATAACAAGTCAAGTTTAAAACAGACAAAATGATTTTGCAGATGTTTCTAAAGAAGTCACACACAGGTCAAAAAGACTATAATAGTGACTCTTATCTGTTGCTGTCAGAGAGCATTTGAAGTCAAGCAACTTAAAGGAGAAAGAGAGATTTATTCAGCTTACAGTTCCAGAGGGGAGATACAGTCTTTCGTGGCATACGCAGCATGACTAGCTGGCCAAAGCTGGAGACAAGCTATGTCACTGCAAACATCTTGGAGGCTGAAAGCAACAAGACTGCTTGCTAAAAAGCAGACTTCTCCAGGAGGTAGGATGGAACTAATCCACCTCAAGGTCCACCCCCTGTGACCTCCTCCTTCCAACAAGGCTCCACCTCTCAATGGTACCATGACCTTTCCAAACACATGAGACTGTGGAAGACACATTTCAAACCATGACAAAGACCAGAGAAAGGCAATCACCATCATTCATATGAAATTGCACATGACAACCAAATGAGAACATTTCATAGCTGCTGCTCGTTATTATAGACAATAACAAGTGGCAGCTTGGTTGAAAATGTAGTCTTCTCCTGCA
Organism: Typhlomys cinereus; assembly: GCA_023101885.1. Lineage (NCBI taxonomy): Eukaryota > Metazoa > Chordata > Mammalia > Rodentia > Platacanthomyidae > Typhlomys > Typhlomys cinereus. The sequence continues at coordinate 253,538 of JALPQD010000083.1, read as the reverse complement.
TGTGGGGACACCCCACTGTGTTCCCATGCTGGATTTCCCAGCTTCCCTGACAGCATGTAGCATGGGAACTAGATGCCACCAAAGCAACAATGCTGCTCCAGTAATAGCCTTAGAAGCTGTTGGATTGTGGAAACTGGGTTATACAGTAATGAATTTAATGTCAAAGAACTTTCATTTTTTTCTAAATATTATAGATTTAAAACTGGAAATTGAGCTGACATATAATAAAGAATTTCATTTTTGAACCATGCTAGATGATTTCTAAAAATATTCATCCGGAAATTAGACGTGCCTTTAAGAGCTATCACATTTTAGAATTGTAAGATTTCACCTTCATTTAAAAATATGAATTTTAAATATATACTAATTTTGTTTGATCCATTGCTTTTAATTTTCACAAAATGTATCACTTAAATACACACACACACACACACATATATGTGTATATATATATATACAGCATCTCTCTGTTGAGGCCCATTTTGACATTCATTTGCATATTTGAAATAATGTAAAACTAGTATAACAAGTTTTGGAAGTTCAGCATAATTGGGACTTTGAAGGAAAAGTAAACCCAGGACTTACTATAAACTAAAACACAATGCTGAGAACAAATTCCACATTGTTAGAATGTCTAGAAACCATGTTTTTGGTTAAACACTATCAGAGTGTGGCGACACATGCTACAAGTCATATCAGTGGACACAGTACAAGACATTAACATCTTCCAAAACATTCATTGTAAAACGAAGATTAAATTCTTTAAAGTTGCCCAGCATGCTCTGGGATGCAAATTGCTGGCTAGAATTCTGTCTTTTGCAGTTATATATATGGTGTGCCAGCAGGTGCTTTACGACAACAGAGCTGGGAGGCAAGCTTTAAACCTAGAAACTGACAGGAAGGTGCTAAAACACATTGGCTTCTGTCCCTGAGGGGGCTTGAACCACCACCCTTCCCGTTAACTTTTACTATTCTCCTAACTCTCCCCTGGACCAGGCCCCAGGACACCAGGCTGCACCTCCAAAGCGGCTTGAGGGCGCACCAGGCAAGCAAGCTGGAACCTGAACGTTGTGAGGCCACAGGGGCGGTGGCCCCGCACTGCACATCACCTGCTTCCACCCGCCAGCGCCTCCAGAGCTCCTAGGATCCACCTGCGGTCTGGACTCGGGCTCAGCCTCTGGCCAGCAGTGCTGGGGTCTCAGAAATCCTTATTCATTTCTTCCACTCTTTCCCCTCCTTTTCCTTCCCTCCCGTCTCCTCCCTTCCCTCTCTTCCCCTCCCTCTCCTCCTTCCTCCTACCTTCCTTTTCCCTCCCTTCCCTCCTGCCTGTCCTCACTTATTTTATAATTTAAAGGTCACTATGAATTTTCACCCAAGTTTACTGTGTCAGTTTACCATCTTTATTTTGGTCTTACATTGGCAACCCCTAACATCTTAGAGGCCTAATTGGTGTACATCAGGACACCCCATGTACTGCAAAGTAAAGAAAAATGTCCAGACACAACTTCTCTTCACAAAAATCACATTGGCAAGAGAGCCTTCCCCCCCTTTCCCCTTCCTTTGCAAACAGCAGAAACGCACTGGTCTGCGTTGCTCAGAGAAGCGCTTTCCTCGTGCCATTTCCAAAAGAGCTTACTTCTGAATTTACCCCAGAATATCACAAAATGGGTTTCCACTGCCTCTAAATAGGGCTCTTGTAAACATCAAGCAAGGCTTTTCGACCAAGAGCTTGAATTTGAACTAATATTTCCTTTCTAATGAGCTGAAGCTTCCAGAGCTTTGGGGGTGGAATGAATATCACAGGCCATTCCTTGGAACTTCTGGAGAGGCGAACCTGCGACAGACTGGGAGGCTTGTAGAACTAGACGTTTTCATCTGCCTGGCATGCCTGCATTTGATCCTTAACACCAAAAACTGAAAAATTACCATCCCCCCCCCCCAAAAAAAAGAAGGAAAAAAGGCAAAAACCAGAAGGAGGCATTTTTCAAATGACATAGTTTCCTTGGAAGACCTTTAGAGTACAACATTATCTGACAAAAAGCCAAAACACAGATATTACTTTATTTTGTGGCTTGTGCATTTGACTATTCCATTCGGGGAAGGGTAGACACCGACTAGCAATGCTTTTCTCAGTGTTGTTGGAGGAGCAGTGTGTAAGGAAGCATTGGTGGTTCAGTGGTAGAATTCCAGCCTCCCACATCAGGGACCCGGATTCCATCCCAGTCCATGCAGTCACTTTTGATGGAGTTGTTTTTCTTCAGCACAATATTTCCAGTTCCTCCACGTAAAATGCTTTCTTCTTCCTCTTCTGGACTTTCATCTCCAGGATATTTCCCAAGCGCTAGACTAAGGAATTTTACCCAGGGAATTATCTCTGTAATTCTGCGTCACCTCTGTTCTGTGCTTTTGTATATTTAGCCTGAAACACCGTGGTGTCCTTTTTTCTCTGGAATCCAGGCTCCCTGTTCACAGAGTCATTCCCTGGGTATTGGAGAGACCATTGCCCTAATTCCCAATACAGAGAGGTCATCAATCAGGAGAGGAAATGCCAAGATAGAAGTTGTGGGCAGGGGACACACAGACCATTGTCAACTACAATAAAATCCCTTGCTCCCATAGCAGTTCTTGTGAATTTACCAGCCACATGCAGAGAGGCAGCAATATCTACCTACTGTCATATAAAGTCCTGAGACTACTTCCCTCTTTTGAAACCAGAGAATGCTTTCCTATGAGGTATATAGTCTTTTCCCCCTTATCCCTATTCAAAAATTGAATAAAAATATCCCCTTCAGCAATTTCCGTCTCCCTGTTGTAAAAGGTGCCAGTAATAGAACTTGTAAGGCCAGTGACAGTTTGTTGAGCTCAACCAGGACAAAGCACTCAAAAGCTCCTAGTAGGTATGTTTCTGAGGCTCCAGGCCTTTTCCTTCTATTGTGGAAGAAAAGAAATTTTTAAACAGACCCAAAGACAGAAATGTTTATGTCCTTGAGCCTGGCGGTCAGCAGTTTTCAGAGTTCTGAAAACAACAGGTGGCTAGAGACTGAAAAACATCTTCCCTCTCAAGGTCCCTGTGAGAGGGCCAGATGCCAAACCATCCAGACTCAGAGATCAGACCAAAGTTGGTTCCAGGAATCTTCCCCCTTTTCAAGGTCTCAGTCTTCAGTACATGCAGATGTCGCTTGAGCCCACTCACCCCCTCCCAATTCCCCTCTCAAGGTCTAATATGTACAGCTATGCCTTTGTACTAACTAATATGATAGCCAATTATTTTGTAACATGACGTAACCTCCCTGCGAGGAGGGTATAAAAAGTGTATGCTTCTTGAGCTCGGGGTCGTCTCTCCCTCTAGTGTATGGGGCGACCCCAGCGCGCTGGAATAAAATCCTCTTGCTTTTGCATCGAACCTGTGTCCGTGAGTATTCTGCGGGGGTCCACTTCCTGGTGGCCTTTGGCCTTCGGCCCTTTAGGTCTAACACACTATAACATAGGGTAATTTACCAGGAACAGTTTTGATAGACTGAAAATTTCCTTTGACCATCACATCATGATCTTGCTTGAACCTTCTAAGTCACATCTCATCTTCCACAACAAAAACCTCCTGTAACATTCCCATAAACTTCCTGCAACAAACTTCAACCTTCTAAGTCACAATAACCATCTCACAAACTTACTTCACCCTAACCTTCTAACCTTATAAGCCGTGGAGGGTGTTGCAGTTCACCTGCACGGTGGCTGATAAAGGAACATCAAATAGCTTAAGGGAACAGGGATTTACTCTCTTACGATTACTGGCTACTGTTCATAGTCTGGCTTGACAGGAGAGCAGCACCAACACCAGGGCCGAGGGAACTGGCCACACTATTACCACGTAACAGCTGAGAGATGGACAACCCTTACTTGCCAGACCAGCATGTCTGGCCAAGTGTACAGAAGGACGCCAACACTCTCAACCAGCTCTCCAGTGATTTATTCGAGGGCCTAATCCCACCCACTATAGGCTGGCCTTTCCCCATCAGCTAGACAATCTCCAGGTTTGGTCTGGGCTGAACTCACTACTAATTCTCCACAAATATGCCCAGAGCTCAAACCCGCCACCTTCAGGGTGACACCTGTGCCCAACCATGACAGAGGGAAAAAAGCTTGGATAGAAAGGAATTCGGACCACCTGTAAAGGCAGTGACAAAAGGTGTCAAGGTCACGTTTCCACGCATGGAGGAACATTTCCAAATCAGCGCTACTTTCGCTGCTCCTCGAGCGCTGAAAACATACCTGCACCCGATCTTCAAAACAGACAAATGCCCAGCGACAGGACTGTGCGAAATACCAAGAAAAGACTGAATATCCGCCGTAAACCGAGCGGCTAGAGGATGAACACGAGTGTCAGGAATCCGAGGGTGACCAGGGCCGGGAGAAGAGAAGGCGCGGAGGACAAAGGCTTCGCACGGGGGAGGACGCGCGGCTCCGGCCCGGGGACGAGGTGAGAGCAGGAACAAGAGGGGTCTCTAGGTTCCTGCGGCTGGAAGCAAAATCCTCATCAACCTGCAAAGGCGTCGGGTGAGGGGTCCCAAGCTGTTGGCGACGGCTTCCCCGGAACTCAAACACCCCAGGGTCCACAGCTCCGGACGGCCGCGTTATTCGGGGTTCATACGCCCCCAAACCCGCGGGCCCCTGCAAGTGTGGGTCCGGCGGAGTCACCCGGGGAGTATCGTGCACGCGTGTGACCGCTTCCTTAGGGACCGGAGACAAGAGCGTGAGTTTCGACCCCAGGCCGAGCTTCGCACCCCAGGAACTTGGCTGCGGGGCGCATCCCAGACCCCCGCCCCTGGCCCCAGGAGGAGGAAGCAGCGAGCGCGGAGCGAGCCCGGCTGGCTCCGTGCAGAAAGGCGGCGCGTACCCACGGCCGCGCCCCCGCTGGCCACACGCTGCACCTCGCGCGCCCGCTCTGAGCGGGGTGCAGGCCGGGGAGCCGCACAGGCTGAGGTCGGAGGATGGAGAAACCCCGGCTTTCATCCGCGGCTAGCGGCCTTCGCTTCTTCTCTCCTGAGCGCCGCAGCGGGCAGCTGCATTGAAAAGCGCCCCAAATGGGCCCCTGGAGCTCTAGCGAGAGCTCGCACTGGAGAGGAGCGTCTGCCGCGGCTATAGCTGCGGTGGGCTGGAAGGAAAGGCAGCCCCCTCGCCCGTCGGCAACCAGGAAGACGGGGTCCACCACCTGAGAGCCAAGTTCGCCCCCGAAGGAGCAAGCACCCGAAGCCCTGGGCACGTGGTGCTGGGCTGCATTGAAACCGAATCCGATGCTTTTCCTCCTGCCCCGGCCTCGACCTCAGAGCATCTCCGTGTTGAGAGACGAGAGGTGCGAGCCCGCAGGACTCTGGCGGCAGAGCGGGCTCCGTTGTTTGGGGTCTTGAGAATCAAACCGAATTTCTGACCTTTAGTCTCAGAAGGCCGGCCTCTACTGTCCCCATTTTCATTGGAAGCGTGTACAGCGCCGCTATGCGTCCCTGGTGGTCTAGTGGCTAGGATTCGGCGCTTTCACCGCCGCGGCCCGGGTTCGATTCCCGGTCAGGGAAGCGTTTTGTCGGCGCTTCACTCCTCCTGGGCAGGCTGCTGTGACTCCTGGCTGTGGTCAGCGTCCTTCAAACCCGGTGTCTTTTTCTCCGAGATAGGGAAGGCTCTGTCCTCTCAAGGAGCCCTCTTTGTCCCTCAGGAACCTAAGCAGCACCCTTCAGTTCAGAGGGGTCATTCCTGCACAGCGCTGTCCAGGGGAGCTGCTGTATTAGGCTGGCATCCTGCTGGCTCTGGCTGTCCTCTGGGCTCCCTTGGGGCAGCTGTAATGGCTCTTCATTAATGTTGCCTTTTTTTCACCTCTTCTGCAAGGTTTCAAGTGCCCGACACAGGCCTGAAATTCACTAGGTAGCTCAGCATAGCCTTCAGTTTCCAATTTTACTCTGCCTCCCGGGGCCTGGAATTATAGGTGTGCGCTGTTGGCCAGCCAGAGGCCTGACAGGACATGGTGCTGCTCTGCACCCGTGGTCCTTAGTAGAGTCCTGCACACGCGGAGCTGTTCTCAGGAGGACCTTCCATCAGGAGCAAGGATGCTGCTGGACAAAAGCGGGTGCTTCCCGGGCTTGTTAACTTTTTAAAACATGTCTTGTCTTTCGTGTGTATGCACATGTATGCGTGTGGTGGAGTGTGCAAAAGGGTGGTCCTGAATTGCCCTTGCGCCGGATTGCTCTGCATCATGACTTCCCAGGCTCTGCCTCTGAGGGCCGGGATCACAGGATGCTGCCCTTTCTGGCTGGCATTTTTATCTGTGATTTGGGGATTAGAATTCAGTCCTCCTGCTTAATAGACAAAGGCTTTAATCACTGAACCAGCTCCCCAACCCTAAACTTGTTTTTTTTTATTTGTTTGTTTTGTTTTTTGTATAAACTCGTCCTCACCGTGAAGTTACCGGAAACAAGAAATGCTTACATGCAAAGACATATTTTCTTAACAGTTTTATTTTTAAGAATGTTTTTACATTTAAGTTACTTATTGGAAAAACATAATTCTGTAGGCATTGCCATTGTAAGCCTCAATACGCTGCTGGTTTCTATTTCCTTGTATACCTTTTCATAAATACTGTGGTTGACGGGGCCAGCCAGAGTATCCTTGGCACTATGTCCTCTCTCTCTAGCCTCCCCTGTTACAGATTCAAGTCGGACTATGAGTATTTTGTTCATGAAAACGGGACCACTCACCTAACAAGAACTATTCATGGCATGTGCCGCCACACCTGAGTTTCCAGCAAAGTCTTGGGTCAGACTGAGTTTCACGATGACTCAGGGAAGGCACCTAACCTTCAGGGAAGTGCATCTAACCTACTGTATTTCAGTGCCGAGGGACTTACAAGAGGGCTAAGTACAGTGTGCTTATCCAAACCAAGGAGTGTGTGTGTGTGTGTGTGTGTGAAAGAGAGACAGAGACAGAAACAGAGAGAATAGTTGTATGCAGGGACACTTGGAAACAAGTAAAAATTTGAGTGCTCACCCCTAAAGAAACATTTGTATCACCTCCTGTGAGGTTCAGGGAACATCACAGAAGAGAGGAGAGAAAGAATACAAGAACCAGAAGGCATGAGAAACGCTGTGCTCTGGTCACGACCCTGGCCACCGTAAACATGATTTCACATCAGCGGAGGCTGCCAGAGCTGAGCCTACACAAGACTGAGCCTTGGGATGAATATAAAATACGTGGCACATGCAAGAAAGTGTCACACTGAAACAGATCATCGGGTTTAAATGTTACATGCTAATAACAAATAAATCAAACTCACAGTCTTGAGCTATTTTCTTTTTTTTTTTTTTTTTTCCTTTTTTAAAAAATCAGAACAGAGGAACCGCAATGTACAAAAGCGAGCCACCTCACTGGTGCCCGTACGGGAACATTTTTAACTGGGCGTCAGCTATGTCTACGAGTGTCAGCACAGCCTCCACCCGCCTTGACCCGCCTCTCGGGAGCCCACGGGCTCTTCTGACGTCAGAGGTGCCGTCGCGAGCGGTTCCCACTGGCCGTCGTGAGGCCCTGGCTGCGTGCCGCGCCGCGGCAGCCTGGCCGCGGTCTGGGCTCTGCCCGGGGAGCAGGTCGCACTCGGTGGTCATTTACCCACGGTCCCCTGTGATCCAGGATGCAGAGCAACGCGTGACAACAAGTAGCAGCGTCGCCCACCGGTCACGCTCAGCCTCCCTTGTCCGGGGGCCGCCAGGGTCTCATTGGCAGAGGACAGGCCCTTCTAGGTGAACCTAGCCGGCCTTCCTGGGTGCCTCCTGGTGCGGCTTGAGGGGAGGGGCCTCATCGTGCGGGAGGATCTCGCTTCCAGCAGGTCCGGGCGCCTGGCGAGCACCCGGCCAACAAGCAAGCCAACAAAAGAGCGAAAACGCAAAATGCGGTGCCAGTTGGCGCGTGGCAGGCAGGGGAGGAGGGGACAGGGGGCGGAGCGTCATCTCGAGGGGGCAGGGCGCCGCCGGTGGAGGGACGTCATTCACACAAACGCTCCAGGGGATGGGCGTGCCACATGCAGATGAGGGCGCGCAGGGGCTACTGGTCCCACAGCTGCCGCTTTACGCACTCGGATTTCCCCGGGCGTGGGAGAGAGGCCGGGGCCGTGGATTGAGTTTTAACGCATAAGAGAAGAATGGGGACGCGGAGCGCCCGAGAGTTTCGCGCAGCGAAGTGACCGTGTGTTTACTGTGGAGCGCGCGTGAAGTCGTGCCGGGGCGGGGAGGCGGCAACTCATACTTACCTGGCAGGGGAGATACCATGATCACGAAGGTGGTTTTCCCAGGGCGAGGCTTATCCATTGCACTCCGGATGTGCTGACCCCTGCGATTTCCCCAAATGTGGGAAACTCGACTGCATAATTTGTGGTAGTGGGGGACTGCGTTCGCGCTCTCCCCTGTTTTCTGCGGTTTCAAAATATAGATATAAGCCCCCACGCCTTGCTCCCTTTTTTCGGGCCGGTTGAGCGTTATGGTGTTTTATGAGGCCGTTTTATAAAATAATATGTACGTAGTTGGGACTTAAAAGAGGTGTGCAATTGAAGAGAGATACTTCTGTAATTTCCCAAAACCGTTAAAAGTTCATTATTACTATGTCATGTAGGCAGAATACGATTTTGTGTTTAGAAGAGAAATAGCTAGTTAAGTCCATTAAGAAACTCCTTATTCTTTTCAATCTACTAGCTATAATATTCCAGATTTGATGTTTTTCTTCCCTTTGTCTGATATACATTTACCTGTGATCAGAAATATTAAATATGTATTAAATATATTAATTATATATAATTATATGTAATAAATTAATTATATATTAGATATAACGTTGTTTATGAGGTGAAAATAATGGTGAGAAGAAATAAGCGTTATATTTGTAGTTTTTACCTTATGGCCAGCTTGACATTAGTCAAAGTCTTATGTTCGTAAATAGAATCAGGCCACATGCGTTTTTTGAAGCTTAATTTTTTTCTACAATATTTAATACAACCATCTTTCCCATTCCCATCTATTTCCACTTGTGGAACAATCTTTACCTTCTCATACAAAAGCATTTTTAATATATCTCCTATCTACACCCTTTATATCCCCTTCTGTTTTATACTATTTACACAGACCTTGAAAAATATCTCTTTAAAAGAATAAAGATTTGTGCACAGGTGTCAACCTCACGGTTGAGAGTTTGAGCTCTGGGCACATTTGTGAAGTGGTTGAGTTTGGCCCAGAGCAAGCCTGCTAGTTTACAGGGAGAGCCCCAGCCTATGGTGGATGGGATTAGGCCCTGGAATAAAAGATGGAGGACTGGTTGAAGGAGTTGGCATTCTTGGTTGCCAGACCTGCTAGTCTGGCAAGTAAGGATTGTCCCTCTCTCAACCGTTTTTGGCCAGTTCCCTCGGCCCTGGTGTTGGTGCATGCTCTCCCATCAAGCTGTACTATGAACTGTACGTAACCAGTAAGAGACAATAAACCCTTGTTCCCTTAAGCCATTTGATGGTGATTTACCAGCAACCATGCAGGCTGACTGCAACAGGCTTACATTCAATAACTGCAATCTACACTGTATAAACTAATTTGGTACCATATAAATGATACAAATAAATACCTGCAGAGTTTGAGCTCTGGGCACATTTGTGAAGTGGTTGAGTTTGGCCCAGAGCAAGCCTGCTAGTTTACAGGGAGAGCCCCAGCCTATAGTGGATGGGATTAGGCCCTGGAATAAAAGATGGAGGACAAATCCACACATAGTCATTTATAAAAATATACCTTGGAAAAGAGTTCTAGGAAATGCCACTGAGTCCTTGCACCTCATCAGAGAGGAAAGTTCGACATACACATTAAAGGATGCTCCAGGGATGGGGGGAGGAGGCACTGGGAGATACGGGGGGGGGGGAGCTTAAAGATGGGGAGGTCCACAGCTGAACAAGACGCTCCATTGAAGGCAGGGCTGATAGATCCAGGAACTTCCTGCAATGAGACACGTCCTTGCCAGACCTGTCTAATGACTGACATATCAACATGCTCCCAATAGACGAATGAGTGTCTCAGGAGAAATAATTACATGCAGTGGAAACCTTAGGGGCTAGGGCTACACAAATGAAGGGGAGTGCTTCTATCAGTGGGTCTACCCAAGGAAGGGCCAGTTGTTCTGCTACAGAGGCCTGAACTCCGACTAGAGCAGAAGATCCAAAGGGAAACCTGACCCCATAGACACACAGGAAGGTAGGTGGGAGAGTGGGATAATTTGATGCAAAGAGGGGAGCCAGGAAGAGAAGGGAGGAAGGGTGATAGGAAAATTATTCAATATACTTGTAAAACTAGGGAAATATTTTTTTAATTTAAAAGTATACCTTGAAATTAAGAATTTGTAGCTTTCCCTCGGGCTTTGTCTGCCGGGGAAGAATCCCTCCAGTCGGAAGACCTAGGAAGGCGTCTTCTATCTCGATATGTAGATAAAGACCTGTTCGGGGCTTCCTAGTTTCGCGCTGGCGGACGACCCTTGGCTGAGAAACTTAGGAGCCACTGGGGGGAGTTGCGGCAGGGTGCGGGGCACAGGGGGGTTGGGAGATGGAGGTGGGAAGGTTGGGGGATGGGGATATCGGAGGCTCCCAGGCTTAGATCTACAAAGGGCCAAGTGCTCCTGGAGGATTCTGCAGTCAGAGCTGTTGAGACCTTTGTGGAGACCAGGCATCACAGGTGGAGACTCCGGACAACACATAAGTCCAAGAATCAGTGCACAAACACCCTGAAGAAGCACACCATGCCAATACAATGCAGTCCCCGAGAAACTCAGGCTCCAGCAAGTAGCAAAACCTCTTGCCAGATACCCCGAGAATCGCTCGGGCTCTCATTGCACCGCAGCTCGCCAACTACACAGGAACACCTGAACAGAGCTCAGAGACACCCCGCGTCCAGCGCAGGGCCGTCTTAGGCAGAGCCGGCACCCATCGAGGGCGTCTGGAGATCGCTAGGTTGCTGGGCAGCGGGATGCAGACCTCCGATGCCAGCATAGTCCGAAGTAGGGGTGTGACCGAGAGCCGGACGGCCAGACAGGTTCTCCTGGGAACTTTGTGGCTGTGACGTTCCTATGGATCGTCTCCGAGGGTGAGAGGGACGGACCTGTAAACAGCCTCAACATCTTGCCTTCCGGAATTCAGGTCTTCATATTTCGCTAAAGCAAGCCACAGATGCAAAAGCTTAGGAAGAATAAGCAAACAGGGAAGGTCCCACCGAGATTTGAACTCGGATCGCTGGATTCAGAGTCCAGAGTGCTCACCATTACACCATGGAACCCTCAATGTAAGTTGGCCTCGCTAATATTTCCTGAGCTTTACGAAGAAACATTTAGCCTCCAGCTTCCCTACTGAGTGGCCTAATGTATAATTATCGGAAGAGAAAGGTCAAGTCTTCCGCCGTCTATTGCACTCTGCCTCACACTACCAAACCTGGATTGTAGCACCAGTGTGAAATCTCTCCAAGCAATCCTGTTGGGTGTTTTTGTTTTCTTTCCCCCTTGCTCAGGAAGAGCAAGGATTTCGCTTTTCTTGAGTTCTTTGATAAACTAGCACCGAAGGCAGCTCACCACAACTCGTTTTCATGTAAAAGCAAAGAAATTGGACTTAAGATGGGGAATAACAAACATCTGTTCTGCATACAAATACACGTACAGGTGTACACACTCTTGTTCTAGACACACACGTGTCTTAAATATTAAAAATTTATTTCTAAACCGTCGCTCATAATTTGGCTGTTAACGCATTAGCAGAGGTTAAGCTTTTACCGAAAGCTAAAAGAAACACCATAACTGTCAACCTCCGAAAAAAGGGAGCAAGGCGTGGGGGCTTATATCTATATTTTGAAACCGCAGAAAACAGGGGAGAGCGCGAACGCAGTCCCCCACTACCACAAATTATGCAGTCGAGTTTCCCACATTTGGGGAAATCGCAGGGGTCAGCACATCCGGAGTGCAATGGATAAGCCTCGCCCTGGGAAAACCACCTTCGTGATCATGGTATCTCCCCTGCCAGGTAAGTATGAGTTGCCGCCTCCCCGCCCCGGCACGACTTCACGCGCGCTCCACAGTAAACACACGGTCACTTCGCTGCGCGAAACTCTCGGGCGCTCCGCGTCCCCATTCTTCTCTTATGCGTTAAAACTCAATCCACGGCCCCGGCCTCTCTCCCACGCCCGGGGAAATCCGAGTGCGTAAAGCGGCAGCTGTGGGACCAGTAGCCCCTGCGCGCCCTCATCTGCATGTGGCACGCCCATCCCCTGGAGCGTTTGTGTGAATGACGTCCCTCCACCGGCGGCGCCCTGCCCCCTCGAGATGACGCTCCGCCCCCTGTCCCCTCCTCCCCTGCCTGCCACGCGCCAACTGGCACCGCATTTTGCGTTTTCGCTCTTTTGTTGGCTTGCTTGTTGGCCGGGTGCTCGCCAGGCGCCCGGACCTGCTGGAAGCGAGATCCTCCCGCACGATGAGGCCCCTCCCCTCAAGCCGCACCAGGAGGCACCCAGGAAGGCCGGCTAGGTTCACCTAGAAGGGCCTGTCCTCTGCCAATGAGACCCTGGCGGCCCCCGGACAAGGGAGGCTGAGCGTGACCGGTGGGCGACGCTGCTACTTGTTGTCACGCGTTGCTCTGCATCCTGGATCACAGGGGACCGTGGGTAAATGACCACCGAGTGCGACCTGCTCCCCGGGCAGAGCCCAGACCGCGGCCAGGCTGCCGCGGCGCGGCACGCAGCCAGGGCCTCACGACGGCCAGTGGGAACCGCTCGCGACGGCACCTCTGACGTCAGAAGAGCCCGTGGGCTCCCGAGAGGCGGGTCAAGGCGGGTGGAGGCTGTGCTGACACTCGTAGACATAGCTGACGCCCAGTTAAAAATGTTCCCGTACGGGCACCAGTGAGGTGGCTCGCTTTTGTACATTGCGGTTCCTCTGTTCTGATTTTTTAAAAAAAGGAAAAAAAAAAAAAAAAAAGAAAATAGCTCAAGACTGTGAGTTTGATTTATTTGTTATTAGCATGTAACATTTAAACCCGATGATCTGTTTCAGTGTGACACTTTCTTGCATGTGCCACGTATTTTATATTCATCCCAAGGCTCAGTCTTGTGTAGGCTCAGCTCTGGCAGCCTCCGCTGATGTGAAATCATGTTTACGGTGGCCAGGGTCGTGACCAGAGCACAGCGTTTCTCATGCCTTCTGGTTCTTGTATTCTTTCTCTCCTCTCTTCTGTGATGTTCCCTGAACCTCACAGGAGGTGATACAAATGTTTCTTTAGGGGTGAGCACTCAAATTTTTACTTGTTTCCAAGTGTCCCTGCATACAACTATTCTCTCTGTTTCTGTCTCTGTCTCTCTTTCACACACACACACACACACACTCCTTGGTTTGGATAAGCACACTGTACTTAGCCCTCTTGTAAGTCCCTCGGCACTGAAATACAGTAGGTTAGATGCACTTCCCTGAAGGTTAGGTGCCTTCCCTGAGTCATCGTGAAACTCAGTCTGACCCAAGACTTTGCTGGAAACTCAGGTGTGGCGGCACATGCCATGAATAGTTCTTGTTAGGTGAGTGGTCCCGTTTTCATGAACAAAATACTCATAGTCCGACTTGAATCTGTAACAGGGGAGGCTAGAGAGAGAGGACATAGTGCCAAGGATACTCTGGCTGGCCCCGTCAACCACAGTATTTATGAAAAGGTATACAAGGAAATAGAAACCAGCAGCGTATTGAGGCTTACAATGGCAATGCCTACAGAATTATGTTTTTCCAATAAGTAACTTAAATGTAAAAACATTCTTAAAAATAAAACTGTTAAGAAAATATGTCTTTGCATGTAAGCATTTCTTGTTTCCGGTAACTTCACGGTGAGGACGAGTTTATACAAAAAACAAAACAAACAAATAAAAAAAAACAAGTTTAGGGTTGGGGAGCTGGTTCAGTGATTAAAGCCTTTGTCTATTAAGCAGGAGGACTGAATTCTAATCCCCAAATCACAGATAAAAATGCCAGCCAGAAAGGGCAGCATCCTGTGATCCCGGCCCTCAGAGGCAGAGCCTGGGAAGTCATGATGCAGAGCAATCCGGCGCAAGGGCAATTCAGGACCACCCTTTTGCACACTCCACCACACGCATACATGTGCATACACACGAAAGACAAGACATGTTTTAAAAAGTTAACAAGCCCGGGAAGCACCCGCTTTTGTCCAGCAGCATCCTTGCTCCTGATGGAAGGTCCTCCTGAGAACAGCTCCGCGTGTGCAGGACTCTACTAAGGACCACGGGTGCAGAGCAGCACCATGTCCTGTCAGGCCTCTGGCTGGCCAACAGCGCACACCTATAATTCCAGGCCCCGGGAGGCAGAGTAAAATTGGAAACTGAAGGCTATGCTGAGCTACCTAGTGAATTTCAGGCCTGTGTCGGGCACTTGAAACCTTGCAGAAGAGGTGAAAAAAAGGCAACATTAATGAAGAGCCATTACAGCTGCCCCAAGGGAGCCCAGAGGACAGCCAGAGCCAGCAGGATGCCAGCCTAATACAGCAGCTCCCCTGGACAGCGCTGTGCAGGAATGACCCCTCTGAACTGAAGGGTGCTGCTTAGGTTCCTGAGGGACAAAGAGGGCTCCTTGAGAGGACAGAGCCTTCCCTATCTCGGAGAAAAAGACACCGGGTTTGAAGGACGCTGACCACAGCCAGGAGTCACAGCAGCCTGCCCAGGAGGAGTGAAGCGCCGACAAAACGCTTCCCTGACCGGGAATCGAACCCGGGCCGCGGCGGTGAAAGCGCCGAATCCTAGCCACTAGACCACCAGGGACGCATAGCGGCGCTGTACACGCTTCCAATGAAAATGGGGACAGTAGAGGCCGGCCTTCTGAGACTAAAGGTCAGAAATTCGGTTTGATTCTCAAGACCCCAAACAACGGAGCCCGCTCTGCCGCCAGAGTCCTGCGGGCTCGCACCTCTCGTCTCTCAACACGGAGATGCTCTGAGGTCGAGGCCGGGGCAGGAGGAAAAGCATCGGATTCGGTTTCAATGCAGCCCAGCACCACGTGCCCAGGGCTTCGGGTGCTTGCTCCTTCGGGGGCGAACTTGGCTCTCAGGTGGTGGACCCCGTCTTCCTGGTTGCCGACGGGCGAGGGGGCTGCCTTTCCTTCCAGCCCACCGCAGCTATAGCCGCGGCAGACGCTCCTCTCCAGTGCGAGCTCTCGCTAGAGCTCCAGGGGCCCATTTGGGGCGCTTTTCAATGCAGCTGCCCGCTGCGGCGCTCAGGAGAGAAGAAGCGAAGGCCGCTAGCCGCGGATGAAAGCCGGGGTTTCTCCATCCTCCGACCTCAGCCTGTGCGGCTCCCCGGCCTGCACCCCGCTCAGAGCGGGCGCGCGAGGTGCAGCGTGTGGCCAGCGGGGGCGCGGCCGTGGGTACGCGCCGCCTTTCTGCACGGAGCCAGCCGGGCTCGCTCCGCGCTCGCTGCTTCCTCCTCCTGGGGCCAGGGGCGGGGGTCTGGGATGCGCCCCGCAGCCAAGTTCCTGGGGTGCGAAGCTCGGCCTGGGGTCGAAACTCACGCTCTTGTCTCCGGTCCCTAAGGAAGCGGTCACACGCGTGCACGATACTCCCCGGGTGACTCCGCCGGACCCACACTTGCAGGGGCCCGCGGGTTTGGGGGCGTATGAACCCCGAATAACGCGGCCGTCCGGAGCTGTGGACCCTGGGGTGTTTGAGTTCCGGGGAAGCCGTCGCCAACAGCTTGGGACCCCTCACCCGACGCCTTTGCAGGTTGATGAGGATTTTGCTTCCAGCCGCAGGAACCTAGAGACCCCTCTTGTTCCTGCTCTCACCTCGTCCCCGGGCCGGAGCCGCGCGTCCTCCCCCGTGCGAAGCCTTTGTCCTCCGCGCCTTCTCTTCTCCCGGCCCTGGTCACCCTCGGATTCCTGACACTCGTGTTCATCCTCTAGCCGCTCGGTTTACGGCGGATATTCAGTCTTTTCTTGGTATTTCGCACAGTCCTGTCGCTGGGCATTTGTCTGTTTTGAAGATCGGGTGCAGGTATGTTTTCAGCGCTCGAGGAGCAGCGAAAGTAGCGCTGATTTGGAAATGTTCCTCCATGCGTGGAAACGTGACCTTGACACCTTTTGTCACTGCCTTTACAGGTGGTCCGAATTCCTTTCTATCCAAGCTTTTTTCCCTCTGTCATGGTTGGGCACAGGTGTCACCCTGAAGGTGGCGGGTTTGAGCTCTGGGCATATTTGTGGAGAATTAGTAGTGAGTTCAGCCCAGACCAAACCTGGAGATTGTCTAGCTGATGGGGAAAGGCCAGCCTATAGTGGGTGGGATTAGGCCCTCGAATAAATCACTGGAGAGCTGGTTGAGAGTGTTGGCGTCCTTCTGTACACTTGGCCAGACATGCTGGTCTGGCAAGTAAGGGTTGTCCATCTCTCAGCTGTTACGTGGTAATAGTGTGGCCAGTTCCCTCGGCCCTGGTGTTGGTGCTGCTCTCCTGTCAAGCCAGACTATGAACAGTAGCCAGTAATCGTAAGAGAGTAAATCCCTGTTCCCTTAAGCTATTTGATGTTCCTTTATCAGCCACCGTGCAGGTGAACTGCAACACCCTCCACGGCTTATAAGGTTAGAAGGTTAGGGTGAAGTAAGTTTGTGAGATGGTTATTGTGACTTAGAAGGTTGAAGTTTGTTGCAGGAAGTTTATGGGAATGTTACAGGAGGTTTTTGTTGTGGAAGATGAGATGTGACTTAGAAGGTTCAAGCAAGATCATGATGTGATGGTCAAAGGAAATTTTCAGTCTATCAAAACTGTTCCTGGTAAATTACCCTATGTTATAGTGTGTTAGACCTAAAGGGCCGAAGGCCAAAGGCCACCAGGAAGTGGACCCCCGCAGAATACTCACGGACACAGGTTCGATGCAAAAGCAAGAGGATTTTATTCCAGCGCGCTGGGGTCGCCCCATACACTAGAGGGAGAGACGACCCCGAGCTCAAGAAGCATACACTTTTTATATCCTCCTCGCAGGGAGGTTACGTCATGTTACAAAATAATTGGCTATCATATTAGTTAGTACAAAGGCATAGCTGTACATATTAGACCTTGAGAGGGGAATTGGGAGGGGGTGAGTGGGCTCGAGCGACATCTGCATGTACTGAATGAAGACTGAGACCTTGAAAAGGGGGAAGATTCCTGGAACCAACTTTGGTCTGATCTCTGAGTCTGGATGGTTTGGCATCTGGCCCTCTCACAGGGACCTTGAGAGGGAAGATGTTTTTCAGTCTCTAGCCACCTGTTGTTTTCAGAACTCTGAAAACTGCTGACCGCCAGGCTCAAGGACATAAACATTTCTGTCTTTGGGTCTGTTTAAAAATTTCTTTTCTTCCACAATAGAAGGAAAAGGCCTGGAGCCTCAGAAACATACCTACTAGGAGCTTTTGAGTGCTTTGTCCTGGTTGAGCTCAACAAACTGTCACTGGCCTTACAAGTTCTATTACTGGCACCTTTTACAACAGGGAGACGGAAATTGCTGAAGGGGATATTTTTATTCAATTTTTGAATAGGGATAAGGGGGAAAAGACTATATACCTCATAGGAAAGCATTCTCTGGTTTCAAAAGAGGGAAGTAGTCTCAGGACTTTATATGACAGTAGGTAGATATTGCTGCCTCTCTGCATGTGGCTGGTAAATTCACAAGAACTGCTATGGGAGCAAGGGATTTTATTGTAGTTGACAATGGTCTGTGTGTCCCCTGCCCACAACTTCTATCTTGGCATTTCCTCTCCTGATTGATGACCTCTCTGTATTGGGAATTAGGGCAATGGTCTCTCCAATACCCAGGGAATGACTCTGTGAACAGGGAGCCTGGATTCCAGAGAAAAAAGGACACCACGGTGTTTCAGGCTAAATATACAAAAGCACAGAACAGAGGTGACGCAGAATTACAGAGATAATTCCCTGGGTAAAATTCCTTAGTCTAGCGCTTGGGAAATATCCTGGAGATGAAAGTCCAGAAGAGGAAGAAGAAAGCATTTTACGTGGAGGAACTGGAAATATTGTGCTGAAGAAAAACAACTCCATCAAAAGTGACTGCATGGACTGGGATGGAATCCGGGTCCCTGATGTGGGAGGCTGGAATTCTACCACTGAACCACCAATGCTTCCTTACACACTGCTCCTCCAACAACACTGAGAAAAGCATTGCTAGTCGGTGTCTACCCTTCCCCGAATGGAATAGTCAAATGCACAAGCCACAAAATAAAGTAATATCTGTGTTTTGGCTTTTTGTCAGATAATGTTGTACTCTAAAGGTCTTCCAAGGAAACTATGTCATTTGAAAAATGCCTCCTTCTGGTTTTTGCCTTTTTTCCTTCTTTTTTTGGGGGGGGGGATGGTAATTTTTCAGTTTTTGGTGTTAAGGATCAAATGCAGGCATGCCAGGCAGATGAAAACGTCTAGTTCTACAAGCCTCCCAGTCTGTCGCAGGTTCGCCTCTCCAGAAGTTCCAAGGAATGGCCTGTGATATTCATTCCACCCCCAAAGCTCTGGAAGCTTCAGCTCATTAGAAAGGAAATATTAGTTCAAATTCAAGCTCTTGGTCGAAAAGCCTTGCTTGATGTTTACAAGAGCCCTATTTAGAGGCAGTGGAAACCCATTTTGTGATATTCTGGGGTAAATTCAGAAGTAAGCTCTTTTGGAAATGGCACGAGGAAAGCGCTTCTCTGAGCAACGCAGACCAGTGCGTTTCTGCTGTTTGCAAAGGAAGGGGAAAGGGGGGGAAGGCTCTCTTGCCAATGTGATTTTTGTGAAGAGAAGTTGTGTCTGGACATTTTTCTTTACTTTGCAGTACATGGGGTGTCCTGATGTACACCAATTAGGCCTCTAAGATGTTAGGGGTTGCCAATGTAAGACCAAAATAAAGATGGTAAACTGACACAGTAAACTTGGGTGAAAATTCATAGTGACCTTTAAATTATAAAATAAGTGAGGACAGGCAGGAGGGAAGGGAGGGAAAAGGAAGGTAGGAGGAAGGAGGAGAGGGAGGGGAAGAGAGGGAAGGGAGGAGACGGGAGGGAAGGAAAAGGAGGGGAAAGAGTGGAAGAAATGAATAAGGATTTCTGAGACCCCAGCACTGCTGGCCAGAGGCTGAGCCCGAGTCCAGACCGCAGGTGGATCCTAGGAGCTCTGGAGGCGCTGGCGGGTGGAAGCAGGTGATGTGCAGTGCGGGGCCACCGCCCCTGTGGCCTCACAACGTTCAGGTTCCAGCTTGCTTGCCTGGTGCGCCCTCAAGCCGCTTTGGAGGTGCAGCCTGGTGTCCTGGGGCCTGGTCCAGGGGAGAGTTAGGAGAATAGTAAAAGTTAACGGGAAGGGTGGTGGTTCAAGCCCCCTCAGGGACAGAAGCCAATGTGTTTTAGCACCTTCCTGTCAGTTTCTAGGTTTAAAGCTTGCCTCCCAGCTCTGTTGTCGTAAAGCACCTGCTGGCACACCATATATATAACTGCAAAAGACAGAATTCTAGCCAGCAATTTGCATCCCAGAGCATGCTGGGCAACTTTAAAGAATTTAATCTTCGTTTTACAATGAATGTTTTGGAAGATGTTAATGTCTTGTACTGTGTCCACTGATATGACTTGTAGCATGTGTCGCCACACTCTGATAGTGTTTAACCAAAAACATGGTTTCTAGACATTCTAACAATGTGGAATTTGTTCTCAGCATTGTGTTTTAGTTTATAGTAAGTCCTGGGTTTACTTTTCCTTCAAAGTCCCAATTATGCTGAACTTCCAAAACTTGTTATACTAGTTTTACATTATTTCAAATATGCAAATGAATGTCAAAATGGGCCTCAACAGAGAGATGCTGTATATATATATACACACATATATGTGTGTGTGTGTGTGTGTGTATTTAAGTGATACATTTTGTGAAAATTAAAAGCAATGGATCAAACAAAATTAGTATATATTTAAAATTCATATTTTTAAATGAAGGTGAAATCTTACAATTCTAAAATGTGATAGCTCTTAAAGGCACGTCTAATTTCCGGATGAATATTTTTAGAAATCATCTAGCATGATTCAAAAATGAAATTCTTTATTATATGTCAGCTCAATTTCCAGTTTTAAATCTATAATATTTAGAAAAAAATGAAAGTTCTTTGACATTAAATTCATTACTGTATAACCCAATTTCCACAATCCAACAGCTTCTAAGGCTATTACTGGAGCAGCATTGTTGCTTTGGTGGCATCTAGTTCCCATGCTACATGCTGTCAGGGAAGCTGGGAAATCCAGCATGGGAACACAGTGGGGTGTCCCCACATGCAGGAGAAGACTACATTTTTCAACCAAGCTGCCACTTGGTATTGTCTATAATAACGAGCAGCAGCTATGAAATGTTCTCATTTGGTTGTCATGTGCAATTTCATATGAATGATGGTGATTGCCTTTCTCTGGTCTTTGTCATGGTTTGAAATGTGTCTCCCACAGTCTCATGTGTTTGGAAAGGTCATGGTACCATTGAGAGGTGGAGCCTTGTTGGAAGGAGGAGGTCACAGGGGGTGGACCTTGAGGTGGATTAGTTCCATCCTACCTCCTGGAGAAGTCTGCTTTTTAGCAAGCAGTCTTGTTGCTTTCAGCCTCCAAGATGTTTGCAGTGACATAGCTTGTCTCCAGCTTTGGCCAGCTAGTCATGCTGCGTATGCCACGAAAGACTGTATCTCCCCTCTGGAACTGTAAGCTGAATAAATCTCTCTTTCTCCTTTAAGTTGCTTGACTTCAAATGCTCTCTGACAGCAACAGATAAGAGTCACTATTATAGTCTTTTTGACCTGTGCGTGACTTCTTTAGAAACATCTGCAAAATCATTTTGTCTGTTTTAAACTTGACTTGTTATTGCACTCTATTCATTGTTTGTGTTTTTTGAATAAAAGTCCCTTATTCAATACATAAAGTGCATCCAATATGTAAATCACAACTATTTTCTCTCCTTTGGTGATGAATCTCTTCAGTTTCTTGAATATGCTTCAGTTTTTATTTCTTGAGAAAAGGAGAAGATGTACTGAGAAGATGTACTCTAGGCTTGATCCATCTACCCCTCTCTCCTGCTCTTTTACATCTCTTAAGCCACTTGGTTTCCAAAGGGTCATAAAATCCCAATGGTTCATTTTTTTATTGTGACTGGATTTGGCCTCATCACCCCTTAGATCGCCAGAGTCGCTGGCCACAAGGTAGTACACTGGATTTTCAGATTCTTAGTGACCTTGACACCTTTTGTCACCGCCTTTGTATGTGGTCCGAATTCCTTTCTATCCAAGCTTTCTTCCTTCTGTGGCTTAGAAGTTTAGAAGGTTAGGTTGAAGTAGTTTGTGAGATGGTTGTTGTTACTTAGAAGGTTGACGTATGTTGCAGGAGGTTTGTGTTGTAGAACATGAGATGTGATTTAGAAGGTTAAAGCAAGTCCATGATGTGATGGTCAAAGGAAATTTTAAGTATATCAAAACTGTCCCCGGTAAATTACTCTGTGTTATAGAAGAAAAAGGCCTTGAGCCTCAGAAACATACCTATTAGGAACTGAGCTCCATGTAGTCAAGTGTCTTCAGTTGTCTCTATCTGATTAAACAGAGCTTTAGTTATGCCCATAAAACTCATAAAATCCTAATTCCTGAAGGTCTAATTGCTTGTCCCTTGAGATTCTACAACATTTTAAAAGGTGTTAGTATGATGGGTTTTAGCTAAAGCACGATGGCCTGAAAGGAAATGCTGCTCTCTCTCAGTTTACCTTCACCTCACTGGCCCAGACAATACAATTGATTACTTTAATTTTATATATATTATCTGTAATCACAGGCCACACACAAAATTATGTCTGATGCAGAGGATGAAAGACTATATGTATATATCAGGTCCAGATCATTACGGCTAGTAAATTTAATGCAATCCATGTGTTTCTTTATTAATGGTTCTGCCAACTAGTTATCTCTATCTCCTGAAGATTGCTCTCCTACCTGCTACTCAGCCTCACATACATGAGACACTAGGAATGGGCCTTCCTAGCTACTTGGGACATATATGGCAAATTATGTGACCTCGACATACACAAAAATGTGACATTTTGCCACTGAATGTAAGTTTCCAGAAGAGACACTACTATACTTGTAAGGCTGATTGATTTGACTGGAGTCTCCAATAACATGGAGAGATCTGGAATGTTGAAAATCTACATTCAGATTATTTTTGGTCCATTTTAAGGACCTAATTGCCATTTATTGTCATCCTCTATATGTGGCCTAACATTCTGATGACTGTTACATGCTATTAGATAAGCTATAATTAGCAAGCTCAATGTAGCTCAATTTCCCTACTCCCCTGGGTACATAAATTCGTATGCCCTAATCAAACTCTGGATTGCCTTCTTAATTTTTTTTATCGATTCTTGTTTCTCCTAGGCTGAAGACCCATCAAGCTCTGAAAACTGCCAGTAGAGACACTTGGAAAGTTTATGTTTGACGATGTAGCTCATGGAGAGAGGTCACTCCCTCTCTCCTCCCCAAACACATTCTCTTCCAACCTTATCTCTTACAAACATTATAAATCGATCTTATCGGATATATTGTCCTATTATAACACCAAATCTCAGTAAATACTGGCTCTACATCTCCCTCCAAAACTCTTTATTTGCATCAACCCCCACCCAAAACCTCTCCAAAGTTCCCTTTCAATAATTCTCCTGCTCTCCTAATCCTCTTCCTCTCTCTCCCTACCTCTTTCCATCTATCCAAACCCAATTTATATCCACCCATTTATTAAAGTTTCTGCAACTACCCATCAATGTATTCATAACTATGCCTTATGAAACAACTTCCCCTAGATTTAGGACTCTCAATCACACTTTTCTCCTTTGTAACAATAAACTGGACACCTGCTTGGTATCAAACTCCACCTCCTCTTGTATTCCCATTTTCCTTACCCCAAATCTAATCCTCTATCCTACAAATGAATTTTCACTTCAATATTCACAGCAATTATCCACCCCTTCCTTCTAGACCAAAGAGAGCAGTCCTCCTCTCTGTAGTGATAGGAATTAGGTTGGCTTCTGAGGCTACAGGGGCATCCCTAGGAGCTACTGGAGTTGGCCAGAATATAACTCCATATCAGTCACTCTCACAAAGGATCACAGATTTTTTTCGAATTGCAGACACATTACAAGCCCTACTTGGATAATCATCCCCCCTAGCTGAAGCAGTCCTACAAAATCGAAGAGCCCTACACCTCCTTATGAGGTTTTTCCTAAATGAAAAATGTTATTATTTTGTAAATCAGTCTGGTGCAATATTAAATAATATAAAAACATATGAGAGCAGGCAGAAATATGCAGCTTCTTTTCTACTTCCGGCTCAGTGTGGAGCCTCACCAATGGTTAGGGCCCTGGTTCCTTCCTCTCCTAGGTCCATTGACATCTATCTGACTTATCCTTTTCCTAGCTCCCTGCCTCATCCGATGTGTCCAGGACGGGATGAAGAACATCGCATCCAGAACATTCAATCAACTAATCCTTTTATCATCTTCTCATGAACCGTTTAATAACTTTTACAGTGTTACTTGGGATTTTGAGTGCTTTGTCTTGATTGAACTAACAAATTGTATAAGTTCTATTACTGGCTGCTTCTACAACAGGGAGACAGAAAGTGGTGAAGGGGATTTTTATTCAAGCCCCGTATTGGGATAAGGGGGAAAAGACTATATGCCTCACAGGAAAGCATTCTCTGGTTTCAAAAGAGGGTTTCAGGACTTTATAAGACAGTAGTTAGATATTGCTGTCTCTCTGCATGTGGCTGGTAAATTCACAGGAACTGCTTATGGGAGCAAGGGATTTTATCCTAGTTGACAATGGTCTGTGTGTCCCCTGCCCACAGCTTCAATGCTGGCATTTCCTTTCCTGATTGATGATCTCTCCGTAATGGGAATTAGGGCAATGGTCTGTCCAAAGCCCAGGAAATGACTCTGTGAATAGGGAGCCTGGATTCCAGGAGAAAAAGCACACCGCTGTTTTTCAGGCTAAATATGCAAAAGCACAGAACAGAGCTGATACAGAATCACAGAGTTAATTCCCTGGGTAAAATTAGTCTAGCACTTGGGAAATATCCTGGAGATGAAAGTCCAGAAGAGGGAGAAGAAAGCATTTTACATGGAGGAACTGGAAATATTGTGCTGAAGAAAAACAACTCCATTGAAAATGACTGCATGGATTGGTATGGAATCGGGTCCCTGATGTGAGAGTCTAGAATTCTACCACTGAACCACCAATGTTTCCTCCTTACAAACTGCTCCTCCAACAGCACTGAGAGAAGCATTGTTAGTCAGTGTCTACCCTTCCCCAAATGGAATAGTCAAATGAACAAACCACAAAATAAAGTAATATCTGTTTCAGCTTTTGTCAGACAATACTGTACTATGAAAGTCTTCCAAGAAAACTGTCATTTGAAAATACCTTGTTGTGGTTTTACCTTTTTTCCTTCTTTATTTTTTTTGAGGGGGGAATGGTGATTTTTCATTTTTTGGTGTTCAGTATTTCAATAGTTAATCCTGGGTGTCAGGTTGACACACCTGACATTAATTAAGATCAGCTGCGAACACCTGAAGAGATTATCTGGATCAATATACTTACAATACAAAGGCCATCTGATTGGAATCTCCCTAGATCTTAATGGAACCTCCTAGTTGTGGACCAAATAAAAGGAACCACAGAACAGAAAACTGGGAAGAAGAGAGACCCTCCAGGAATCCTCCAGCCTTCAGCTGTCATCCACTAGCCTCGTGGAGGGGAGTGACTTAGCCTGACTCTAGCTTTGGCCAACCAGCCATGCCGCCTCCACCATGAAAGACTGTATCTCCCTTTTGGAACTGTAAGGTGAATAAATTTCCCTTTCTCCCTTAAGATGATTGACTTTGAGTGCTCTCTCATAGTAACCTTTATAAGGATCAAATGCAGGCATGCTAGGCAGATGAAAACGTCTAGTTCTACAAGCCTTCCAATCTTTCACAGATTTGCCTCTCCAGGAGTTCCAAAGAATGGCCTGTAATATTCATTCCACCCCTGAGGCTCTGGAAGTTTCAACTCATTAGAAAGGAAATATTAATTCAAATTCAAGCTCTTGGTCGAAAAGCCTTGCTTGATGTTTACAAGAGCCCTATTTAGAGGCAGTGGAAAACCCACTTTGTGATATTCTGAGGTAAATTCAGAAGTAAGCTCTTTTGGAAATGGCATGAGAAAAGTGCTTCTCTGAGCAACGCAGACCAGTGCGTTTCTGCTGTTTGCAAAGGAAGGGGAAAGGGGGGGAAGGCTCTCTGCCAATGTGATTTTTGTGAAGACAATTTATTTCTGGATATTTTTCTTTACTTTCCAGTACATGGGGTGTCCTAATGTACACCAGTTGGTCCTGCAATATGTTTGGGGTTGCCAGTGTAAGAACAAAATAAAGACAGCAAACTGACACAGTAAACGTTTGTGAAAATTCATAGTTGCTGGTGATCGGTGTTGTAAAGAACAAGAATTCGGAACTGAAAACAAAATGGCATGGACCATCAGTGGCGAACTGAATGTGCCTGCTGTTGGTTCCTAGCCTTTTTCTTTATTTAGCTAAAAGAAGGAAGAAGGAATCAAAAAATAAGAAAGACTCCCCTAACGTAATAAGCCTGGTACATCAGCAAGGTCCCCAACCCAGTCGTTAACTAGATTGTAGTTCCAGATATGTATCCTGTACTTTTGTCCTGTGTGCAGAACCTGTTTTCCTCTGAGTTTGCTCGGGAGGGAGATTCATCTTGTTTGCAAGATGTTTGTGCTCAGGAGTTTGTTCGCTGAACTGATTCCAGGAATACATTCGAAGGAACTTCACATCCGTCTCCAACCGGTCAGGGACAAGTTGATTTCTCAACACATAATGATCTTAAAATTACAAAATAAGTGAGGACAGGTCGGCAGAAAGGAAGAAAAGAAGGAAGGAAGAAAGGAAGGAAGGGGAAGGGAAAGGAAGAGAAGGGAAGGCAGAAAGGAGGGAGTGAATGAGGAAGGAAGAGCCAAGCTGGAACCAAAGACAAAAGAAATATTCTTTGAACATTACTGATGAACATTACTCAACATTACTGATGGTTGATTCTGATCACTGTGCACAGAGATGGCTAGAAATATCAGTACGGTGATGGTGTGAGTTTGAGGTGGAATATGACTGCAAATGCTTTGTCTGGAATTTTGGGTGTGTGGAGATAAAGGATCCATCATTTGAGCTAAGAGATGGTTCCTTTGTTAAAATTCTTCAGCCTCAGAACTAGATATTTGTTTACAGAAGACTCCAGAAGGTAGAAAGACCTCCCATGTTCCTGGATTGGCAGAATCAATTGTTGGGCCAGCCCAGGAATTACCCCAGGGCATAGCTGAGCACATGGGACTGATAGAGCTCTACAAATCCAAAGATGGCACTGAGAGCTAGTATCCTGGGCGTAACCCTGTTCACATTACAGAGAGTCCTAATTGGCTTTCAGGAATTGACCTGCCTTCTGTACTAAAATATGTCCAGCCTGACCTGTAGGGCCTGGATGCTGTGCTGACCTTTGACACAATTGGCTGCCTGTTTCTTGCCCTGTGGTCCTTTGTCTATATAAGCTGTTTTGTTAACCCCCAATAAACGAGATTTGCTCTGACAAACTCCCCGTCCATTTCCTAGTCTCTGGGGAGTTGAGGTGGAGGAGCAGGCAGCTGGGCTTACCTATCTTCATCCCCTAGTGTGTGTGTGTGTGTGTGTGTGTGTGTGTGTGTAGGGGGTAGGTGTGGGTGGGTGGATAGATGCCACATCGTAGGTGGATTACTCTACAATCAATATCATAAAAATGACCATTCTACCAAAGGCAATATAGAGATTCAATGCTATACCAATCAAAATTACAAAGCAATTCTTTAAAGAAATTGACCAAACAATCTCATAATTCATATGGAAGCACAAAAGACCCAGGACAGCAAAAACAATCCTGAGTAACAAAAACACTGCTGGAGGTATCACCATACCAAACCTTAATCTATACTACAAATCCGTAGTTATAAAAACAGCTTGGTACTGGCTCCAAAATAGACACACAGATCAATGGATAAGGGTTGAAGACCCAGTTTTAAGCCCCCACAATTACAGCCATTTGATCTTTGATAAAGGGGCCCAAAAAATCGAATGGAAAAAGAACTGGATATCCATATGTAGAAGATTAAAACTGGACTTGTACTTGTCA
Organism: Typhlomys cinereus; assembly: GCA_023101885.1. Taxonomy (NCBI): domain Eukaryota; kingdom Metazoa; phylum Chordata; class Mammalia; order Rodentia; family Platacanthomyidae; genus Typhlomys; species Typhlomys cinereus. The sequence goes on along the minus strand of JALPQD010000083.1, from coordinate 226,249 downwards.
CCATGTACAAGAATTAATTCCAAATGGATCAAGGACCTCGATATAAGGCCAGAGAGTATAAAAATCTTAGTTGAAAGGGTAGGGAACTCCCTCAAGCTGATTGGTCTAGGCTAACAGTTCCTAAACGGAAATCAAACAGCACAGTCACTACAACCAACACTCAACAGATGGGATCTTATGATATTAAAGAGCTTCTGTTCAGATAAAGAGATTGTAACCTGAACAAAAAGGCAACCCACAGAATGGGAGAAAATCTTGACTAACTACATATCTGATAGAGCTCTATTATCCAGAGTGCACAAAGAACTTAGAAAACTAAACACCAAGAAAACAAATGGCCCAATTAAAAAATGGGCCTTGGAACTCAAAAGAAACTTTACCAGGAACGAAATTGAAATGTCTAACAAATACCTTAAAAAATGCTCCATATCCTTAGCCATCAAAGAAATGCAAATCAAAACCTCCCTGGGATATCATCTCACCCTGATCAGGATGGCAAAAATCCACAATACAAACAACACCAAATGCTGGAGAGGATGTGGCGAGAAGGGAACTCTCCTACATTGCCGGTGGGAATGCATGCTTATACAACCACTCTGGCGAGCTGTCTGGTGATTTTTAAAAAAGTTAAAGATTGAAATGCCATATGACCCTGCTATTCCACTTTTGGGAATAATCCCCCATACAGCAAAAATTCACCTCAATGGCACAAGCACGACCATGTTCATAGCAGCACTGTTTACAATAGCAAAGTCATGGACCCAACCCAAATGTCCAACAGTTGATGAGTGGATAAGGAAAATGTGGTACATTTATATAATGGAATACTACTCAGACATCAAAAAAGATGAATTAATGAAATTTGCCGGGAAATGGATGGAATTAGAAAAAAATTATATTGAGTGCAGTATCCCAGACACAGAAAATTAAGTACCCTATACATTCCCTAATAGGTGAATCCTAGTATCAAACCCATTTAGTGACACACTCAAAGATAAATCTCTATAATACCTACAGTAATTGCAAAGATTATAAACAGGAGGGAAGGGGAAGGAGGGCCCTGCCAGAAACAAAGAGAGAGGGGATCATGTTACAGCAGAGAAAATAAGCCACCATTATGTACTGCAAGTAAGTAGTGAGACATCTGGTTAAGCTCACATACTTTCCTTCCTGGTCACTTGCAACTGAGGGGTTTTGATCTCACCAGTCAGGGAGGGTATAGAGTCTCAGATAGATAGTAACCATCCTGCAAATAGGAGACTTCCCACCCCCACCGCGGTCTCATACTATTATTCCATCTGCCTTTGAACCTACTCTTATAGTAAGACTCTATTTTAACAGCCTTTTATCTCTGCTTAGGAGGTGACATCCAATACCCATCAGGATGGAGCCAAGGGCGGTGCAGGAGCAGCAAAACTGAAAAAACAAACAAACAACAAACCATAATTCAGAACATCAGAGACCCTACATTAATCACCTGGAACCAGGCCAGCCTAATCTCTCCCCATCCTAAAGCTCAGGGAAATTTTCGGAAGGGGGAGTGGTAAGATTGTAAGAGCCTAAAGTAGGGGAGGAGCAACGATATGCAAGACACTCCATGAAAGTTAGGGCTGAAGTAATCATAATTGGACTTTGCATGACCTCCTCAATGACCGACATATCATTGACCCCCTAAAGTCTAGCATAGATCACAGGCACTAGGATCCTTAGAGGCAAGGGATTAACAGCCATAATAGTTAGTGTTCCTATACTAAAGGGAACACAAAAAGAGCTCTAGGCAATGCTATTGGGTCCTTACACCTCATGAAAGAGGAAGACCCAGAGGAAAGTTTGATATGCACACTAAAGGATGCTCCAGGGATGGGGGGTGGAGGGGCCACTGGGAGAAAGGGAGGGGGGGAGGAAGAGAAAAAGGGGGGAGGGAAGAAGGGAATCCAGGGAGGGATGGATGGAGGGAGGGGACGGGGTACCTATTAAGTTTGTATGAGTGGAAAAAAAAAACTAGATATTTGTGTACTTTAATCTGACTTACACTTCAGTCACATATTGTCAGAAAAAAAGTTAGCTGAAGAACATCATCCTGTTTAACCATTAGATTCATAAGATTTCACTTAAATATATTTTAAATATGGTAAGTATAATAACTAAATCTTAAAAAATAATCTCTGCAATAAAAACTCTGATCTCATTTTTCACTTGTCCTAGAAGGTCCATGTGAACAAAAAATTCAGAAACAGAAAGAATGCATATGCCGCACCCTTGCATTACTGTAATACTCAACTGAGGTTAGTTGAGAGGCAACTCGTCCACTCCGTCCCCTTCCTACCCGTGTTTTAACTTGCTTCAGACCCGGAGGTAGATACGAATTCTCAGTTTCCTGGAGCCTTTAAGGTGCATGGTTTTTCCTCCCTTGGGAGATCAGGTAGGGTGGATGAGTGATGCGCAGATTGGAAGGTGCAAGAAAAGGGCGTCCTAGCAGAAATCGACCTTCAGTAACCGGGATGGGAAACCTGGTTGCGGGACCACAAAGGACAAGACCCACGGTGACCGTGAGTGATGTGGTGTGTGTGTGTGCGCGCGCGTGTGATCACTCCAGTGTAAATCTTTGCACTTCTCGGATGCTTTTATTTTATTATTTCAAACAGCCTAAGGTCATTGTCACTCGCTCGCCGGTCCTTTCGTCCCATTCTGCTATCAAGTCTCTGTCTCCATCCCGGGCACCCCGGAACACGCCTGGGCGCCGCCTCGTTTCCCCGCGCGCGTCTCCCTCGTGTGTCCTGCTCCGCGCGGCGCCCCCGCCCGCCCCGCCGAGCGCGGGGACGTCAACCGAGCCAAAGCCCGAGCCCAGCGGGGGAGGACCGCGACCTCGCCGGGAGAAGCCCGCGCTTCCCGAGCTCGGGGCCGCACACGAGCCGCGGCCGGCGGCGCTTCTTCCCCAAGTCCAGATGAGCGTCGGGCGCCCCGCGGATCCCGTTCCCGCACCAGGACCCGCGAACGACCCTATCACCGCGCGCCCCGGGCTGGACCCGGAGTCCGGACAGCAGAGGATCCCAGCGGCTCCTTCCCTGCTCGCGGGGCGGCTAAAAGGAAGCAGGCGACCGGCAGCGGGGGGCCCTGTGACCTCCGGCTCCGTTCGTGGGTCTGGTGGGCGCCCACCAGCCGCTTTGCAAATTTAGGTGGCCGCCGTCACCACCTCTGCAACGCGGTTTTGGGACGCCTGGTCCAGGAAGAGGGTAGAAAGTACCAACACTGTCTCTGTGGCGCAATCGGTTAGCGCGTTCGGCTGTTAACCGAAAGGTTGGTGGTTCAAGCCCACCCAGGGACGCTTGGGAAAATTTTAACAGTTGAGTGCTATTTAACGCGAGTTAGCCACTTGCAATAAGTACTGTCTTATACCTCTGTGACTGCCAAATTAAGGAAATCCACTCGGGTTAACCAGTGTGACTCTCTTCTCTCATCTGCAAATAGTGGCACTACAGGAAATTGTATGAGCCAATTATCGTCCTGGGATAAAGATTCATGTGACCTGGACTGGTCAGGTTAGGTTAACTTTGACCACTGTTTCTGGTGTACTGAGTTGAACTAATGGCTCAGGCGTCCTCCCCTCTATCTTCAGGAGCACGATTAGGGTCCTTTCCTTAGGTTGCTGTTTTGCTTTGGTTTCTTTGCAGCTCCAGTGAACCTGCCCAGGTGGAAAAAAAGCAAATGGGCGTCATGAGGAAGAACCTAAAGGCACTGAACACTCAGGGCAAATAGAGATTCGAATGAAGATGAGGTTAGGGGTTCTGTTTATATTGCTAACACAAAGCCCACCCACTCTGTCTCCACTCCACTCAGGTGATTGTCATCTAGTGCTTGTCAGTGTTGCAGGGATGGGGAACATCTGCCCCAAATTTGTGAACCCATACAAGGCCATATGTTCCTTTATTTTAGCTAGCTGGGCTCCCCTCCACCCCAGCTCCTTTCCTGCCTCTGGTTATTTTCTTTCCCTCTTTTTCTTTTTCTTTCTTTCTTTCTTTTTTTCTTTCTTTCTTTCTTTTTCTCTCTCTTTCCTCTTTCTTTTCCTCCCTCTTTCTTCTTTCTTTCCCTCCCTCCCCCTCCCTCTTTCTTTCTTTCTTTTTGTTCTTTCTTTCTTTCTCTCTTTCTTTTTTCTCTTTCTTTTTCCTTCCTTCCTTCTTTCTTTTTAAAGTGCTTAAGTGAACTTAAATGATGGGAAAGTAAGCCTGTCTTTGTTTGATACTCCTGCAAAAGTCCCATGGAAAAAGGAGTATCATACTCTCATTTGAGCAGCAGTGCCAAACCCTAAGCTGATCTGCCTCTGCCCATGTTTCTTTCTCTGTTTACTTGTCTGCAAAACTTCTCTCCATTTGTCTCTTATTAATTTATTTTAAAAAGACTGCTAGCATTTAGTGAACCTTCCTGTGTGGCTTCAACCAACCAGGACACAGGCACCCTGAGTCCTCTCAGCCCCTCTATTGAAGAATATGGCCTTCACCAGCTGCTTAGGGAGTTTCTCTTCCCAACTTTGTAGTAGCTCTGGAAAAGAGAGAGAAAAAAAAAAATACACCATAGCAGGTTCACCAAGTGAAACTCCAACTAGGGCATGTTCTGAGCTGGACACTGACAGGAACATGGCTGCCCTCACAGTGGGTTAGACCGGCAGCTCCTCCAGAGCTCTAGCACACCAGACAAACACGTTAGGACATGACTCTAGTCTTGGCTGCCTCTGACTTAATATCAGGGCAGTGCTGCCCTCTTAGCTTACCTGAGTGGGGGGGAGCCCCAGAAGCCTCAGTGTGCATGACCCACAGATATCTTGCTGCATTCTTTGGACGACTAGATTGCCAAGATATTTAATGACTTGTTTGTTGGTGACCAGTCATTTAGATCCTTAGAAGACAGGCCAGAGTGACCTCTTGCACAGATTTCTGGCAAGCTGCTCATCCAAGGGGAAGAAAATCTTGAAATCTTGAAAATCTTCCAGTCTATTTTCCATTTCCATCTTTCCTTTGCTTTATGAATCTTGTTTTGAGTTTTACAGTATTTATTGAAAATAATTTAAGAACCAGTGTTTCCTTTTCTACAAGGGCGGGCACTTGGGCAACTCTCTACATTATTCTTAACATGAGGTATAAGGGTTATAGAGACATTTCACTGAAGCAAATGGAAATCAACTGACAAACTGACCTGTGTCCTATTGGCCTAAGATCCCTCAGGACCATCTGTTGAGCAGTATTTGAACTTTCTTGGCTTTTACATCTTGTGGTTTTGATCAGGTTTCTTCTCTCTCTCTCTCTCCCCTCCCTCCTTTTCCCCTTTGTTACATACCTAGTTCTCATCAATGGCATTATGTGGATTTCTAGTTTCAGTGTTCTAAAGAGGTGATCTCTCTTTTGACAGAGATCTATTTCCTCTTTTGAGGTGCAGTAAAGTTAAATTTATACTTGCTCCCAGAGAAATGGGACTCTAATTTTTAGTCAAGGGACTCTAATTTCACTTCTTTATTCCCTTGCTTTCACTCCTTCCTCCTGTCTCTGTCCAGATGTCAACCAAGAACTTCCTTTCCTCAATCCACCTGTCTATTCTATAAATAAAATTACCTGGGCACTTTGGGGGGGCCCTGAGGTAGGTCCCTCCCCCTGGAGGGGTACCCTAGTGCACACTGAATGACAACCCCAAGTAGCTCAGAAGAAGCTAGAACGCTTCATCGTCAGAGCTCTCTTCTGGCAAACGTGAGCTGTCTCTTGGGGGGGGTAATAAAATAGAAAAATTGAGGCAGTTTAAGGAACAGGTATCCCTGCCTTCAGACCAAAAAAAAAAAAAAAAAAAAGTTCCATTCTAATCCTTAGCTATAAACTAAAAATGTTCTTTGTTCTGTCCTGGCCTAAAGCCAGGAATGCCAAAAGGCAGTTCTGATTTCTTGGCATGTTTTTCTTAAATGAGCACCCCTCTCTGGAAACTGTATGAGAACCACAAATGACAAAACTCGAGTCCAGACCTCGAACACAGACAGCTTAAAATCTCTAGATTCTCAACTAATCCCCTAAAAAAATTTTAGAGTGACTTTTTCAGAGGAGGGAATATTAAGGCTTCAGCTAGACCCTACCTCTTGTTTCTCTGGTAACACTGGCCTCTCAGTCTCCACCCTTAATTGAACTCAGCTGCATCCATCACTTAGGAAGGATTCCAATCTCCCAGGAAATGTGATCTACTTGGAGGTGTGCCAAAGAGATGGGAGGAGCCGGCCTTGCCTTATTAAAGCCCATCTTTCAGTCTCTCCCCTCCTTTCCTATCCCCCTTCCCTCTTTCTCCCCTCTTTCCTTCTCTCCCTCTCCCTTCTCCTTTCTTTCTCTCTTCCCCTTTGGTCTCTCTCACCCTCTTCCTTTCTCTTCCGCTGTCCCTCCTTCCCTCTGTCCCTCTTCATGTCCCTCGCTGCAGGACATTGTACGTGATCCCTGGAATCATGACCTGTAAAACTTATAACATGCGATTTTGTAAATAAAACTGCTCTGAACTTCCAAAAAGTGACCCTTTCTCTTCTGTCTATCACTCTAAGCATACCTCCCCACGGCAGCCTGGATTCCCAGCTGCTTTGATTCCCAGCGTCTCCAATCCTATGGTGTTCTGCTTTAAAATAAATTCAAATATTCTAAACTCTTTTTCCTAATTCATCTCAGGAAGAACTCATGGTCCGGCCCTGGGGGGAGGCCAGGGCTAGAACAAGCATCTCCTGGTTCCTCTGCCTGGGGGAGCGATCGTCTGTCACGCGGAGAGAACTGAAAATCCGGCGCTTGCAGAGGCTTGGGATGCGCGGTCCCAGGCCGTTAGCGACGGCATCCGCGGAACCCACACACCCCGCGTTTCGCAGCCCTCGGTGGTCGCGTTGTTCAGGGCTCATACGCCCCCAAATCCTCCGACTCCTACAACTCTGGGTCCTGCAGAGTCACCGCGATAGCATTGTGCACGCGTGTGGCCGCTTTCTTAGCGACGGGAGATCCAAGGGCGAGGCGGGGCCCGATCCCGAGCGTCGGACCCCAGGAACTTGGCTGGGGGGCGCATCCGAGACACCCGCCCCTGGCCCCAGGCCGGCCGCACGTGCACGCGCAGCTGCGTGGACTTTGCGGGAGCCGGAGGTGCGGGGACGAATCCTCCCGGGACAGCGGCGGCCTGTTCCCGCCACGCCTTCCCATCTGTTAAGTTCACTGAGAGACAATTTTTCTGAGCGAAAGATGACAAAGTAAGGGAGAAGAGAAGGGAAGGAGGGACTGGGTAGAAGTAGAGGCAAAGGCGAAGGAACCAGGATGTGTGAGGTCACAGGAAAGGTGTAGAGCCCCCATCTCTGCCACCCTTTTAAGTCCTAGGCTCCACCTCGCCCGCCTTCTGTGAGTGGGATGGGGGTCACACAGCCGGAGCAAACAGGCTTCCTATCCCGGAAGAGTCCAGAGACCCCCACCCCCGACTCCCCAACCTTCAGTCACAACTACGCCAGTACAACGGATAGGTAAGCAATGTAGAGGCCCTTTGACTCCCCCTACCACCACCCTCACCTCGAGCAGCAGGGCATCTTGATCAGAGCAGCCGAAAACCCCAACCCAAAGACTGGTCTCCCCATCTGCACCTGGAACTGGAGAGGAGTTTCTGTAGAGACACACCTGAGGTGGTCCGGAAGGAATCGATCTCTACCTGAATCGACCTTGAGCCATTTCCTGCAGCTACAGGAAAACTGCGCGCACTTCACCCACCAGGATCCAGAGACTTAAGAGCCCTGGGCTTCTTCAGGAGGGTTGGAATGGACTCCAGACGCGTTTTCACGGCGCGTGCCTTAGAGTCTGGGCTGCAGAAACAGAGATGTTTACAGTGTTCACAATGAGGTGCAGTTCTCAATCCCTTAGCCCGAGAAAGCTGTCACTCATCATTTTCCAGTAAGGAATTCAGCGGGGGGGGGGCGTCTGTACATCTCCCTGGTGGTCTAGTGGCTAGGATTCGGCGCTTTCACCGCCGCGGCCCGGGTTCGATTCCCGGTCAGGGAAATCCTTTTAAAGCGTTTCTTCTTAAACTCGTAGTTGGACAAAGTTCAGAACCAGAAGCACAAGATCAGATCTCTTGCCTGGGAGTCACAAGACCCCAGCCTACTCTAGGCTTCCAGTTGGGCACAGTCTTGTGGGTTGTCTAGGAATGGGACACATTTGCTGACTGAGCAGCGGAGTCCACTCTAGCTCTCCTCCCTTCAGGAGATCTATGTCCAAGGAGTTCCTTGTCAAGTTGGTAAGAGAGCTCACACCAACACCAAAGGCTAAAAGAACTGGCCATACCATATCCATATATACACAGGACTGCTGAGAACAACCCTCATTTGCCACATCAACATGTTTAGCTAAGTATACCAAAAAATACAACTTCCTTAAACCAGCTCTCTCTCTTTTTCACCTGTCCAGGGAATAATCTCACCCACCATGGTCTGGGTCTTCTCCATTAACTAGACAATCTCCTATAGGTTTGCTTTGGGCTTAATTCAACTACTAATTTTTACAGCTATACCCAGAGCTCAGAGTCTTCAGTTGCCATGTTGGCCCCGGCATCTAACTGGGACAGCAATCCAGCATCTGTTTTCTTCAGACTTCAGAGCTGCTTTAGATGTTGGTCATCAACTTGTCTTGGACAGGTCAGACTTGTCTAGTGTGGCTCTAAAAATCATCCTACTGATATCAGCTGTCCTTTTGACTTTGCTTTGGTGCTTTGGTGGCTTCTTCCTTCTCCTCCCCCCTCCTTCTCTCTCCTTTTTCCCCTCTTTCTTCTTCTTCTCATGATGTCTTATGTAGCCCAGGCTGGCCTGGAATGACTTACTATGAAATTGAGTATTATTTTCAACTTCTGATCCTCCTGCCTCCACCTTTCAGATGCAGGGACTTCAGGCTTTCACCATCACACCTGCCTCTCTAGTGGGTCTGGGGTCAGCCTGAACTCTACAATACAGGTAATATGAACCCTAAGGCAGCTGTCTCTCACTCCTGTCTGCCTCAGTGTGTCCCGTGGAGACCTGACAGAGTTCAGAGTCTGGACAAAAGGCAAGAAAAGGAAGGAGAATTCTCAAGAACTTTCCAAAATTATCTGATCAGGGCCTGCTTGTAGGTAACCATCTTGTGTTAATGACTCTTAGGCGTGTCTTGTCCTGACCTTGACCTGGTATCAGCATCTCAAGCTGACTCCAACTGGGTATCTGTTCACTTCAACTGCTCAGTGCTAGAATTATAGAATATGATTCCATCCAGGGTCTCTGTCTTCTGCTCTTCAGTCTCGCTGAATGCCCGCCCACCCTCTTTTCCTCTTCTCTGCCAGACTGTCCTGGCTGCTCTCCTCCTACCCTTTCAGATCTTAAATTATCTCTTCTGTTCTAATCCTCTTCCACCTTAGGCTAAACTATGGTTTCCTTGGCCACCAGGGCCTCCAATTCTAAATAAACTTCTATTTCTTGAATTTCTCCCTTGTGTTAGTTTCTGTTTATTCATGAACCTCCAACATGGCTCCCACACGTCTGAGTGCTCCCTATTCCTCCCTCCTACATCCTCCTATCTCTTTTGCCCCCTCCATACCCACCTAACACCTAGGCCTTTGATCCCAGCATTCAGGAGGCAAGAGGGTAGAAGTCTGATGACAATCTGTGCTATATAATGAGATCCAGGCATAAGAAAAAGAAAGAGAAAGAGAGAAAGAAAGAAAGAGAGAAAGAGAGAGAAATAAGAGAGAGAAATAAAGAAAGAGAGAGAAAGAAAGAAAGTAATGTTAAAAAAAAAGTGCATCAATACATTCATGGGCTCTTTGAGTCTGGAAGGCCTGGGTAAGAGTTTTCCCATCTCACTTGGAGAGCTGGAATCTCCACGGGGTCCGAGCTTGCACTGTCTTCAGACCTCAGGCAACCAGGTGGCAGAGAAGTTGACCTTCCAGTTTCCTTCGAGAAAAGCTACCAATCTAGAATTGGTAGAAGATGAACTCCTTTCCCTCTGGCTTCCTAGTCACTGAATGGAGGCCTTCTGCTTTTGGCCACTCTTCATTGACCAGAGCCTCTCCCCAGTACATAAAAGGACATTCCAGTACTGAATCAGCCACCATCTAGCACACAGGGGCCTGATGTCACCAACTGAACATTGATGTACAGTATTGCCATAGAGGCTGTTGTTTCAGGAAACTGAGACCAGATAGAGTCAGTGAAATGTATTTTCCAGAAACATGTGGTTATTGGTATTAAGGGGGATACATTGTCTCCTTTGTTACATATAGGGTTTATGTCTTGTTGCAAAGTTTCTTATCACCACTAAATGTTAAAATGCTTGTATCATATAGAACAGGTGAATGGTTTATGGAAATGTCATGACTCTGTTGATAAACAAGCTTTCCAAACATCTCTGTTATTGTGTATCTCTTATGTATCACACATGGTCACTATTTTTTTACAAGAAAGGCACCCAAACTCATTTAAGAATACACACGGCAACTCTTCACAAGAGAGGGGGAAAAGAATAGAAACAAATAATTTTTAAAAAAAGTGTTTACTTGGGCCAGCAATTTAGCTCAGTGGATAAGGCATCTTCTTGAAAACCTGATGACCTGAGTTCAAATCAGGGAAGTCCAGGTAGTGGAAGTAAAGAATTGACTTCTACAAGTTGTCCTTTAACTTCTACTTGTATGCCTTAACATGCATGTGCATACTTTTTCTCTCATAAATTTTTTAAAATTGCTTATTTATGGAAGGAGACATTGAGACAGCACAACAGATAAAGGCAAGTGCATACAAACCCAGTATTCCAAAAGTTATTTTCTGACCTCTATACATATACACCATGGAAGATGTGCACCTCTTCTCTTTCAAATAAATAAAATAATTCAAAAATGTATTTGTTGGGAGGTGTTGCTACAGAGCATATGGAAGTCAGACAACTTGTAGATGTCCTTCCTCTCCTTCCATCACATGGACAACAGTCACGTCACCAAACATCTTTATCTGCTAAGTTCCTTTATCCTTTGAGTGCCTTTAGCCACTGGGGCATCTCACTGGCCCAGAAGGAAGACATTTATGTAATAAAGGGATTAGGAAGGTAACCCTGGAAGCTATCTGTGGGGTGTGAATGTCCCCTTTTAATGAGAATAAGAATTGTTCATAGTGTTTCTTAGAGGTTGCCTGCAAGTTACTAGGGAAGTAAGGCAGAAAAGACTGGTCTTTACAACTTGGCCCCCTGGCTAAGGTTAAGGTTTTACAAAATGGCAGCCGTGGCTTACACTAGGCTACCTACCATGCCTAGCTTTATTTTGTTACTTTTTTTTTGTACTTTCTGAACTCATAGTTTATAGACTCGTTGATAACTGAAAAAGTTACTAGAGGATTTCTGGGTTATGATACCTTTAATTACATATAATTCCTTTAATTAATTCAAGTGTCTGGGATGTGCCTGGATGGTCAAGGAGACAGTATGACTGTGTCAGAAATACTTTCTGACTTCAGCAGTCCGTAGTCAGATTTGAAACAAAACAAGTGAACATTGTTCTCTAGGATCTTTCTTTCCCCTGAGTTAGTGTCTCTGTCACCTCTCCCACACACTCCACACACATATGATTGCCGCAGACCAGAGTCGCGGCCTCGAGACCAGGGCTCCCCAGGACCGGGTGGAGAACAGAACACACGCGGCTCCCTCTCGTCCGAGTGAATCCTGAACCCGTTTATTGAAACTTTCGTGACAACTTTTATACAGAAAATTTTGGGGTAAAGAATGTTGCATATACAATAGATAATCAGCAAAATCACCTTCAGGGTGGACCCTTTTTTCAAGAACCTAACCCATTGCTTCAGGGCAAAGGCACTTAACAGAAACATTCTCTCAGTATTTCCAAACTTATCTAATCTATAATGCTTCACCGGATAGCTATGGGGCTGAGCCCACATTTTAACTGCTTTTTTAAAATACAGAGGCAGAATGATCTCCTTTTGATTTTAGCAAGGAACATATTTTACAATTAACTATAGAAGTCCCCAACACCACATAAGTCCCAGCATGAGCTTTTGCTGTTGTCCTCTCCAGGTTGATACTCTCAGTCAGGCAGGTCGACATAGGCACCAGGCATGGCAGCAGGTTCTAACTTGGGAAAATGTATGCAGCTCATGTAGTCTCTACTATCCAAGCTTAAACCACATCTCTAAGGGGGCCTTGACTTGGATACTCAAGGCCCATAAGCTATAACTGGTATGCACTGAAGAAAACACTTAAGCAATATAATTATTAAATGAATAACTTCTCTTATAATAGCATCCTTCTATTCCTTTAATAGTAAGGTTGCTTACGTCTTCCTTTGAAGAATTCCAGAAGTGTATTGCCATCAGTTTAGATGACCCATCTGTGAACCATGCATACTCCAAACCTGGGGTCCAGTCAGGCCCCATATGCCGAGGGTGCCTCTTTCGGGGCGGAGGCGATCATTGGTGGGAGTGCACTCGAATGGTCCATCTCTGTGATTTCTCATAAGAGTGCTGTTTGGGGTAGGAAAGACACAGCCCCCTTTGCTTCTGACATGGATTCTCCCAGTTTGGATTACAAATACCATCTCCAGGGGCAGTCTTGGCAACTAGACTTTTTGGCATGATGGTCTCTTCCTTGGCTTTCAGCCAGGGTAAGAGAGTATCACAGTTTCTTTTAAGGTTCTGGTGGACTGATAGCATAGCCTTATACTTCTGGAATTTCTGAGTTAGTACGTAGGTGGAAATTTTACCCACCTATGTTTTAAGACTCTAGAAGTTATTCTCTAATTTCCTTAAAATCAGTGCACACTTCTGTCTAACAAGTCTACTTATTGTAAATGACTAGACATGAAATTTCTATTTAGTATTTGACTGAAACTTAAAAAGCAGGCTTCTTCTCTAGAACAGAGAGCAGGAAGCTAGTTCCAAAAAACCCTAAGAAAAGGCACTCCTAAATCCCAGAAGAATTCTTCTTGCCAGAGGTAAAACTTGAATTATCCCAAACAAAACCTAGGTAAAAATGCTTAGCACCTGTCCATGGGCTTTACTGTGACAACCGAGACAACCGAGAAATTCCTAGCACTTGCCCATGGGGTTACTGTGACCTTCCCAGGGAACAGGCTTTAGGCCTGAACTGGGAAGAAACACCAAGACCTGACAATTCCCATATTTTTCCTTATTTCTCTAAAATAAAGCCATGTTCTTATCCCAAAACATGTTACTTTGAATCCACCTTTTCCAAACTGAGACATATTCTACCAGATTAGTTGGATAGGAGCGCAGCATATGATGATATAAAAGCATATTGATTCTTCATATTATAAAAAACTGCAGAAATTTATAATGGGTCCAAAGCGTAGACTCAGTGGGATTCTAGCGGCCGGGAAGCGCTGACAGGTGGACCGCTCTTTCCCCTGCTCCCCGAGGCTGCGCACAGGAAGCAGGTGAGCAATAGCACAACGCAGGGCGATGCCCTTGGGGCCTCCGAGTGCTCCCGCGCTAGCTTGCATCCGACTCTGTGGAGCACACTTTGCAAATGGAGCAGACTTTGCAAATTAGGCAGCCAAGGTTATCGCAGGTGCAGCCGGAGGTTAACATGTGTAGTCCAGGGAGGAGGCAGGAGTATATAGCCGTGTCTCTGTGGCGCAATCGGTTAGCGCGTTCGGCTGTTAACCGAAAGGTTGGTGGTTCAAGCCCACCCAGGGACGATTCTGAGACTTATTTTATATAGGCTTGGACAAGTGATAACTGGGATCCCCAGTGTTATCCCATGGACTTGGCTTGCTGGAAAAGAGCTGGTTGTGACCCCTCACACTCCTCAGGCATCTAGGTTCACTTAAACACATATTTCTGAAAGAAAGACAGGAGAAAGAAAAAAGGGAGAAGGAAGGAGAGTGTGTGTGGAGGGATCCGTGGTGAGGCTGTGTGCTGTGTGTGAGGTCCTGGAGAATCCTTACCGCTGCACCTTGCTGACACTGGCGCCAATTTTGCCCACTTGTCTCTTAAAGTTAACCAGGAAGTCTATCACACACACACACACACACACACACACACACACACACACACAGAAAAATTCTTTCAAAAATGTAGTTGGGCTTGGTGATCCACACCTATAATTCCAATGCTACAGAGACTGAAGCAAGAAAGTCTGTTGAAGATAATGCTCAGCTACATAGGGAGCTGGAGAGCAGCCTGCACTTCAAAAGACCTTTTTTTTTAAATAATAAAATATTAATAATAAAAGGAGGGGGGAACAAGAACAATTGTCAAAACAAATCTGTAATAATAATTCACCACCTTACCTCTCCCCGCACAGATGAGAAACGTCATAGGAGTACTCAAGGCACAGAAACCAGATACCAAAATGGAAATCTAGGTGTACACAAAGGAATGAAATACATCGGAAATGGGCTAGGAAGTGACTTACTTACATTCTTACTATTGAAATCTGTTTTAAAGGCATTTGACCAACCAATTAAGAAAAAACTAATAACATGGTTTGTGAGGTCCATAACACGGGAAGAGACAAAATGCATTGCAGAAGCAGCATAAAAACCAGAAAGGGAAGAATAGTGCCGAACGCAAGTTGTGGGAAACGTAAAGGATATGTTATAAACCCGAAGCAAATGATAAATATGAAAGTTATAGAAAGTAAACTGCTGAAGGAGAGAAAATGGAATGGTTTTTAATAAAATATGCGAGCATTATGGCACAGCAATTGCTCTGCCCTGCAGAAATACACAAGTGGCTGAAGATACATGTACAAGAAGGGCGGCAGCGTTATTAGTAACCAGACAATCAGACCCAACTTAACTTGAAATGTATGTGGAAATGGAAAAATAAATAACGAAAACGGGTATGGGGTAATTCAAAAGTTAACTTTTATTTTTTCAAAATACTCAGTTCTCATAAAAACCACACGTTGGTATAAATCCTACAGGGCCTGGAGCCGAACCGCTAACGTTTGGAAAAACAACATGGCTTGCTATACACCCAGGCCACAGCCAGAAACAACAAAGAATGCTTTAAAACCCGTGAAGAGAAAGCGGTTCTTCAGCGCTAGGCGGAGCGACACTTTCGCAGTCCATCGCAGCGTGCTCCAGAGGCTTGGAAAGCCGCAGACGCTTCGCGCCGGCCTCCGCCGAAACCCGGGCAACGTGCGGGATCTGGGAAACAGGCGCCCCGGTGCCTGGATCTGGTCTGCCGGCCCCCGCCTTCCACGCTGCGGTCCCAGAAGCTCGAGGTGGTCGGACGCTGGGCGGCTCCGGCGAGGGCTCAGTTCAGCCTTTTCCTCACCCCCACCCCCCAGGCCCGTGCAGAGTTGTGGGTGTCAGGACCCCGGGAGCAGGGTTCCCACCGCTGGGTTTCGGAGCAGACGGAGCAGCGCGTCCCCAGCGCTGGACAGCAGCTGGGTGAGAGGGACGAGCTCTCGCGAGATGCGCACATCGCCGGGCGCGTGGCTCGCCGTGATCGTATAGTGGTTAGTACTCTGCGTTGTGGCCGCAGCAACCTCGGTTCGAATCCGAGTCACGGCACTATCTTCCTTGTGCCTGGATGTCTGTTTTTGCTTCACGGTAGTCTGAGTTTTCCTCGGTTCTCCAGCTGCAGCCAGCTGGCAACAGCAACAGAGACTACCTGCTCTGCCCTGGACTCATGTCGCCACGCAGCCCTCCACCTGGGTTCACAAATAGCTAATGAAACCTTCAGTGACTCCAAACTCGTCGTTATGATCTGCAGCGGGTGGTCAGCATCCGCCTTCCCCGACTTTTATTCTAACAGAAAATTACCGAAGTATGTTTTATTTTCAGTAAAACGTACACCTTTCTTGATTTTTTGGACGCATCTCAACATCCACATACAGTCACTAAAAATTGCCTCCATCCCAGCAAGGTCTTTAGGGGCAAAGTTCATACTCCTTCACTTGCTAATCATGTCCCATAGATGACTTCTACTTTTTTCTTCGGAAAGGTTCTCTTGTAGTTTGAGTGCGTTTAGCCATGTAGTCAAGGATGATCTTAAATTACTGATTCACCTGCTTCCTGAGTGCTGGGATTACAGGCAGAGGCCACCAACCTTGGCCGAGTTTTATTTGTTGATAGTAACAAGAACACACCTCCTTAAGCCCCTCTTTCTGTCATTTTCTGGTTAATTTCTTGTTTTTGAAATATGTCCAGGTCACTGGGTTTATCATTCATTTGATGTTATTTTTAATTTTTTTTTTTTTTTTAATGTGGGACCTGGGATCCGAACTCAGAACCTTCTGCTTGTGAGACAGAGTCACAACCCCTGAGCCATCTCTCCAGGCCCCAATTTTTTAATTTTTAACAAAATGTTTATGTATTTATTCTCTTTATTTATTCAAGACATGGTCTCCCTAGGTAGCAATGGCTGACCTTGAACTCATGGCAAACCTCCAGCCTCAGTCTCCTGAATGCTGTACTCTCACTTGGTGTTCTTTTCTGGATTGTACCGTGTGTGTGTGTGTGTGTGTGTGTGTGTGTGTGTGTGTGTGTGTGTGTGTCTGTGTGTGTGTGTCTGTGTGTGTGCGTGCGTGTGTGTAAACCCATGCTCACATATAGAATTCCAATACTTGGTCTGACTTGCTGGGTCTTATAGTGAACTCCACGATGACTTGGGGAACTTTTTTTCATTTGAAACAAGTTTGATCCCTGGAACCCACATGAAGATAAAAAGAGAAAACCATCTCCAAATGGCATATTCACATATACTCATGCACATGCCCATTCACAATAATACTCAAATTTGAAGAAGCCCTATATTTTTCTTATTTTGCATGCGTATCTGTGTGTGTGTGCACGAGCACACGTGTGTGCGCGTGCGTGTGTGTGTGTGTGTGTGTGTGTGTGTGTGTGTACAAGAGGGCACTTGAGTATGTGTGTTCCTGTAGAGGCCCAAGGGTGACATGGAAAATCATGTTCTATCTACCTCCTGACGGCACACATAGGAGTTTCCCAGGCACGGCTTTCTAGGGCTGGAATTGCAGGGCGCTGGGAATCTGAAGTCTTTTTGTTTGTGAGGCAAAGACTTTAACCACAGAACAATTTCCTTGGCCCTTATTTATTTATGAGAGAAAGTGAGAGATCAGAAGTCGATTATATACTTCTGTCGTGTGAACTTTTAGGTATGGAAATCAGGTTGCCAGGTTTACAAGAAGGCTTTTTAACCCACTGACCTAAATTAAAAATAAAATAAGCCATGGACATCTAGATCAGAGAAAGGAGAAAAGGATAGATGTGATCATTCCTTAGTAGCCTAATGATGAGGATTCAGTGAAAGTTCAGGGTTCTATTCCTGGTAGGGAAGTGGTTTTTTTTTGTTGTTTTTTTTTTTTGTTTTTTTTCTCCCAGGCTGTACATTAGCCCACATACTTTCCACCTGCCTCCCCTACAAAGATGCCAAACAGTCCAAGTGTCCAAAAACTTCAGTGAGAGAGAGAATCATGTCCCTTGGCATTTATGAATATCTGAACTGTCAGTCAGCTGAACTTCCTGAGTAAAATGCTTATTAGAACCTTCAGAAAAGGGACTGGAGATAGTGTGTGAGGTGGGGGCTGAGCAGAGTGGTGAGGTCCTGTGTGTAGGCTGAGCTGAGTGGGAAATGTTGACTGAAACCAACACCAAGCAAGCCAGCATATGAAGTGTGCACAAAGGTAAACTGTGCCGATAGTGTGAAATCGAAGATAAGAGCACAATGGTAGACTGGTATGTCAGGTAAATCCCACAATTCCTACACTAATGAGCATTCATGTGTATGTTCCATTCAGTATTCCCAAGAGGCATTCAGATAAGTACTGAGTTTTTTGCTAGCCAAGAGTGAAAGTAAGAGCCGGGAGCAGTGGATCCCCTCAACACAGGCAGCAGTAGGAGCAGGGAGATGACATGGCACAGGGCTGCTTGTTCAGAGTTTGCTCCACTGAGCAGTGGGCTGTGAGGAGTGAGTGAGTGTGGGTGGAACTGTAGGAAGATCAGTTTGGAAGAAGGGTGACAGGCAGGTGAAAGGGAGAGCTGTCATTCTGAATGTCTGCATTTCCTAAGCCTTTGTGTTCAACATGAGCATTTTCTACATTGTCTGAATGTACCTTTAAACATTACTTAACTGTTGAATGAAAATGGGCAGTGCTACTTTAGTATCATGTATAACACTGTATTCTTAGACATTTGTTTTGGCAAATGTGGGCTAGAGGGTGTTCTTTCTCCTTCCTTGGCCAACACCATTGTATATCGTTGACAAATCAGCAACCCAAGTCCTCAGACTAAAACCTCTGGAGATTTGTCACGATAGAACCAAAACGGAGGTACTTCCTCTGATCTCCCTGTTACTTTGGTCACAACTTATTAATAAAATGACTGATGGCAGAATCTGCTGTGTACTACTGTGGATCTTCTGTGCACGTCTTCTCCTCAAACTCCATGTTCTTCCAGAGTCCTCGAAGAGAGAAGGAAGAGGTGAGTGGGCAAGAAAGGAGAGGAAGAAGTTGATGAATATGGAGGAAATGCCTTTGGGGAGACTCAGGAAGGGAAGAAAATAATTTTCAGTCAACATGAAAGAGTAAGGCAGGATTAAAGCAGCCATGCTGGGATGAGTCTCTCAAGGTCTTTGAAGGTCTTTGGGATTCCTGAAGGTCATCCCCCACTGGTGGAATCACCCTGAAGGAACACCCCAGCTGAGGAACTGACTCCAGTCCTCCCAGAGAGATGGCCAACTTCCCTATGGAGGGATTGTGGAGATGAGCTCTCCTTATCAAACAACTTGACCTCTGGCCCACATGGGCCCAAGTGCAGCCTGGTTGGGCCCCAGTGGGAGTTAACCAAGGAGAAAAAGCCAGTTTCCCAGGCTTGTCTAGGTGTATAAATATGCCTGGCCCTAGCAACCATCTTTGGTGCCCTCGCCCCTCATGGCATTAGTGCTATGAATTCTGTTTCTTGCCTGTTTCTTATGGAGAAGCCCTAGCACTTTGTGGCACTTGTACCAGGAGTTCTTTTTTTTTTTTTTTTTTTTTTTTTACCAGGAGTTCTTTCTAGCTCCTTGCCTTGCTCCTCATGGATTCCATGCCTAGGCTCCATGAGTTCTCTGGTGCGCTAGCCCTTCATGGTACTCAAGGTGCCGTGAGTTCTTTTCCAGCTGCCCACTTCTCATGAGTTTTCCAGGGCACCTGCCCTTCATGGCACTCAGGTGCCATGAGTTGGTTTCTAGCTCCATGAGTTCCAACCTTTCTCTCCTCTAATAAACTCTTCCCTAATCCTCTACACATGTTCTGATTCAATCTTCGACTCCGGAACACAAGAACCCTGCAATATTGGGACAGTTAATTCCTGTCCCTGCAACATTTGGTGACTCGGATGGGACAGCCATAAGACCGTTTCCCTGCATCAAGCATAAGTTTAGAGTATTAAAGTCTTTAAAAACTTCAATCCATGCATAAGTAACCCATAATTTTCCTTTATGTAAATCAAGCCCTCTGTTCTTCCCAGCACTCTGGTTCCTGATTATAGTTATATTAGTTTGTAGGTGTTAGAAAAGATGTTTAAAAACAAAAAATTATGTGAGGCAGGAAGAAAGACAGGGAAAATGAAAGGAATGTGAGATAGGAAAAAACTCCTCTGGCATTTGGTTTGCCTTTCCTACTGACCAATAATCAAGTAGTATAGACACAACTGATAGGGTCTAAAACTGCCTAGAGAGTTAATGTATTTTTTATTAAAGAAGAATTCTTAAATAAGATGGTAAAAGCATCTTATTTAAGATGGGGTATCACAATAGGAGCCCAAGGCCCCACTGATTTGTTTCAAGTATATAACTTCAAAGGAAAAACCAAATCTTATGAAGGAATATTCTGACACAAGGAAGGAGAGCCTTCACTGGAGTGACTGCATTCAGCAAAAGAAGCAGAGTTCATAAAGAAACAAGAAGAGAAACAAATATTTGGGACCAGCAACACCGCCCTCCCACACACAATTAGATGAGCTACTGGGCAGAAAGCAGGGTGGACGGATTCCAGCCAGTCTTCTCTGGGTCCTGTCAGGCAGAAAATCCAAGTAACCAATTGGTCTTGTTGCAGTGCTTCATAAACAAGTCTGCAAACCTGCAAACTTAAATGCGCGTCTAGGCGATGTCCACCGGTGTTTCTCTAGTACTTACTGCTTCTGTCAGGTAGAGGTACAGAACAGCCATTGTGTTGCAAGTGTTGAAAAACAAGGTCAGTGTTGGGAGATAAGACAATGTTTCTGGAATATCTTTGGTCACTCTCCTTTGTAGAGTTGTGAAGAGGGTCAGAAACAGAGGCTATTACTTAAAATCACTTTGGAAAGCAGTTAACAATGAACTGTGGGGTGCATAGTGTGGAAGAAGCAGCAAAATCCATGCAAAAAGCATGGCATAAAGGTCAGAACACCATTTGAATGCAGCTGTGGGGAACAAAAAGTATATACTGTAAACCTTAAAGACTTTTAAAAAAATTAATATTACTAATATGCCAATAAAGAGGAGGAATCCAGATGCTGACTGGAAGGGGGAGGTAGGAGGAGCGGACGAGGGGCGTGGCGTAGTCGGGAGGGCAGGGCATCGACCAGTTCCAGTGAGACAAGTGATGGGGCGTGACCCTCATGTACATAAAGTAACGCAAGGGCTTCTGGTCCCAGGCCGGTTGCTTACACACTAGTGGTTTTCCGTGATGTGGGAGAGAGGACGGGACCGTGGCTGGAGCCCAAGCATCAAAGGAGAGAACGAGTATGCGGAGTTTTCGAAAGTGCGCGCAATAAGGTGACCGTGTGCTAACAGTGGAGCGCGTGTGGAGTATAGTGGAGCGGCAGATCTTAAAGTTCATACTTACCTGGCAGGGGAAATACCGCGATCACGAAGGCGGTTTTCTCAGGGTGAGGCTCATCCATTGCACTCCGGACGTGCTGACCCCTGCGATTTCCCCAAATGTGGGAAACTCGACTGCATAATTTGTGGTAGTGGGGGACTGCGTGCGCGCTTTCCCCTGATAAAGCTTGTACAAAAATAAGACTTCCGTTAGTATAGAGGTATGATTTGTTCCAGGAGCTTAGTTTGCTATACCGTTTTGTGGCTTGGATTTAGTTATGTTATTAGGAAGATATACCTTATATGCTAATTTTTTTCTGTTTACGGATTTGAGAAGAAGTATCCTGTATCACACTTGTTTTCTAGAACTTTCCAAAGGTGAGGCCTAATGCTTAATACACTTTTTCTTTGGTCTATACTTTGGGTGAAGTTTTTGTCTTGGAATTTCGTTATTATGGAATTTGGTGCATTTGCTCAACTTATTACATACAAACGTGTGTCTGAGCTGCTTAAGTTGTCCCACTAATTCTATGGTGAAAAGTTAAAGTGTTGTAGAGTAAAATGGTCCTCATAACCAGAAGCTATAAATTTGGTTAAGTCCTTTGGACGGTATCCCTGTCTCTTCATATTTATGTCTTTGATGTCATCAAATACTCTGTAATGTTACAGTTCTATTTATAGCTTGGGAATTTTATTTCCTACACAACCTTTTGTAAAGCATCCTCCTATGTTTAATCTTTCAAAGCAATAAGGTTTTGAAGAAAAGGAGAAAGACAAGCCAATCCCAAAACGTCCTGTAACCATCAGGTGTCATGGCATGTACATGCTGTCACACAAAATCAATAGCACTGGAGGGATACCTGCTCATAAATACCTGACTATCTCAGTTCAATCTCCTGAGGTCCAGATAGAAGTGCTCCTCTTACCTCCACTTATACATGTATGTACCTGCCTCCCTCCCTCCCTAATAAATTTTATTTCAAAATAAGTGAATAGACCTAAGGGGGGGGGAAAAACCTAGAAATGAAATTTTCTAAAAAGGTGTGAAATAACTTCAGTTTTTTAAAAAATCTGACAGCTGAAATCTCATTAAGTTCAGTTTCTCATAGGAATACATTTAGATATTTGCTGTAAAAGAAAAATTTTAAATAAAAACATGAAATTTTAAGGCTTTAAAATAAAATTTAAAAATTTAAATTTTAAAATAAAAAATTGGGGGCTGGAGAGGTGGCTCAGGGGTTAAGCCTCCGCCTTGCAGGCGGAAGGTCCTGAGTTCGGATCCCAGATCCCACGTATAGACGCCAGGTGGAAGCGGGGGCGGCCTGAGCTTCTGGTCCTGGTAGGGCGGAGCCTGTGAATCCCGGGGCAGAAGGAGGTGGAGGTGTCCATGGTGGTTCGCGAATTCGTCCGTGGTTCTACACACACACACACACACACACACACACACACACACACGCACATGCGCACAGTTGAATAAATAATAATAAAAAATTAAAAAAATATTAAAAAAAATAAAAAATTGAATTTTAAAATTTTAAGTTTAAAAATAACTAATTTTTAGATAGTTAAAACATCTCAGAATTAGTGAAAATATGGACAACTGTTTACAAAAGGCCAAGAGAACAGCAAAACACTTGGAAATTACTAAAGATTACTAAACTAGAGGGAAAAAAAAATCAGTGTTTAAAGATGACTTGAAGAATACTTTCTAGAAACCAAGGTAAGAGCAATAAAGTGTGAGTCCAAGGGATATAAACAAATAGCATGCACTCTGTTAGACCTTCTAACTGCCTCCTTTATCTTTTATAATTAACACACTCCGAAAAGATAACAGAGGAACTCAGTGCAATAATCAATGTAATCTCCACACATCGAAAGTGTAATGAATTCAATTTTCGATGAGTGATTTTGAACTTTAATTAGGGACAGATTTTTGCTACCATTGAAATATGATGAGCTTGAATAAAAATATAGACATGCCTGTTACAGAGACAACCTGATTTGAGATGACCTAAATGTTTTACTTTATGCCCTAAATGCCGTTAGTGTATTTTAAATAATTTTATTCTTTTATAACCTCATACATGTATACAGTGCATTTTCATCATAGCTACTCTCCCTTTTCCTCTGTGGGAAACTCAACTGCATAATTTGTGGTAGTGGGGGATTGTGCCTTTTTCCTTGATACAGCTGGTCAGCAAGATAAGATATATTTTCCGTGTTGTTTGCCTCAAGTTCTAACTTCTTTATAATTTCCAACTTCCCCCCCTCCCCCGCCAGTTTTTCTACTTTTACAAGAATATGGAGTATTCATCCCAGCTTCCCCCCATCTCATCCCTTTCCTTCACCATTCCCTCCCACTCCCAGTCACTTTTGTGTGCTTCTGTGGACACACACACCCCTTCACTCTAGCTTGTCTACTCCTGTGGGGGCTCAGGCCTCCCTGGTATATCAAGTTACCTCACTTTGTTTCTTTCTTTCTCTGTTTCTTTCTTTGTTTCTCTCTTTCTTTCTCTTTCTCTCCCTCGCTCTCTCTTTCTCTCTTCCTCTCTCTTCCTCGCTCTTTCTTTCTTCTCTTTCTATCTTTCTTTTTTCTTTCTTCCTCTCTTCCTCACTCTTTCTTCTCTTTCTCTTCTTTCTCTCTATCTTTTTTCTTTCTCTTCCTCGCTTTCTTTTCTCTCTCTTTCGCTCTTCCTCTTTCTCTTTCTTTATCTTTTTTCTTTCTCTTTTTTCTTTCTCTTCTTTTTCTATCTTTTTTCTTTCTTTCTCTCTTTCTTTCTTTCTTTCTTTCTTTCTTTCTTTCTTTCTTTCTTTCTTTCTTTCTTTCTTTCTTTCTTTCTTTCTTTCTTTCTTTCTTTCTTTCTTTCTTTCTTTCTTTCTTTCTTTCTTTCTTTCTCACATAGTTGAGTGTTGCCTACTGTGTTGGAAGTTTTATGTGGTGCTGGGTCCTCATAGCTGGGAACTATGGATTTGGCTGGGTGTTTGGACAGTATGGGATCTCTTTGTATTTCTGCCTTTGTGTGTTGTGAAAAGCTTAGTGATACTGTATTTCTGTTTATGGTTTGGAAATGTTCTTTTCTACACATTTTTTTTTGTCAAGGCTATTATTTACAGATTTTTTTTTTTTTTTGCCAGTGCCAACTATATTTCAAGTCGTCACGGCGGGGTATTGGGAAAAGTTTTCAATTAGCAATAATCGCGCCTCGGATAAATCTCATTGGCTACGATACTGCCACTGCGCAAAGCTTATTTACAGATTTTTTTAAAGTAATGAACTTTAAAAGAGAAAATGCATTTATAATAGCTCAATTTTATAACGGCATATTTAGTGGCAATGGAGGTGAGACTCATTGAAAGGTCACCTGTTTAACATGCACTAGACCTGGTTTAGTTGCAGCTCATCTTGTCTCAGAGAGGAGGAGAGACAGAGTGCGCATATACATACCACAGCACAACAGTGGAGGTCAGGGGACAATTTTCAGAAGTTTTAGTTTTCTCTTTCCGTGTGAGTGTCCAAGGATCGAATGCAGGTTGCCAGGCTTGCTAGCAGACACCTTATTTGCTGAGCTATCTCACCGGCCCCTTAAACTTTTATATCTGTACAAACAAATGAGTGTCTGCTCACTACATAGTTTCCCTCAGTTACATGTGTCCAAACTTGCTCTGAAAAGCAGCAGTATTCTGAACATCTCCCATGTGCCCCCTCTTTAAAAAAGTCATTATCCATCCATGCAATTGTTTGGTGTTTCATCTGTGAGAACTGTTATTCTTTGGCTTTCTGGTTTTCCATCCAAAGCCCTGCAGATGGATCAGCAACAGGAACATGAGTTTGTGGGATTCTCTCCCCGTCAGAACAAGGGAGTCCCCAAGTCATCAGCTTCTCCAGCGTTATATAGGATCTTCCCATACTGCCCCCAGGAGAAGACGGTCTCGAGCCGGGGGCTGAGACAGGGGAGGAGGAGGAGAGCCTGGGAAGGCGTCTTCTCCAGGGATGGATTCCCGGGCACAGACCGGTGCTCCCGCTTCGCGGCCCTTCGCGGAGGAGTCGCCGGGCGGCGCTGCGGGGCCTCGGAGTCGAGTGGGCGCTCGGCCGGTTGCGCAGGGATGGTTCTCTGCAGAGCCAGGGGTCCGCGAGCGCCCCTCTGAAGAGCGGACTTTGGAGCTGGAGTTCCCGCACAAGAGTCGAAGGCCAGGAATCAGTGCACGAAGATCCAGAAGGAAGTGGGCCATGCCAAGAAAGCCCAGTCCGCGGAACTCGGGCTCCAGCCAGGACGGCAAACTCAGACCCGGGCACCACGAGGCCTTCGCGCGTCTCCCGTTACCACGCAGCTCGCCGACTACGGCGGGAATATCTGCGAGGAGTGCGGGGAAAGACCCCGGGCGTCTCGGACACGGGACCGCAGCCTCTGCAACGAGCGAGTCCTTCGACCCCAGCCCCGTGTCACCTGAGCTCAGGGTGACACTTGGGGGTTGCTGGGCACCTCGGCGGCAGCATGAAAATCTCCTACGGTGCCAGCGCGCTCGGGATTAGAGGGCGTGGCCTAGAACCAGATGCCCAGACCGGGTCACTCGCATCCTATGGGACGTCATCCTTGCTGAGGACCGGGTTCTCTGAGCACGAATTAGGGAAGCAGAGGCAATTCCTGCCAGGCAGACCTAACCTCCCTGTACTGGAATCTGCTGCTCTCTATAGCAGAACTTGGTGAAATAAGAAAAGGTAAGGTCCCACCGAGATTTGAACTCGGATCGCTGGATTCAGAGTCCAGAGTGCTCACCATTACACCATGGAACCTATGAGAAAGAGCCTCTTGTAACATTCTCTGGACTCCTGGGCTGTATGAGAACCTGCCATCCTGCTTTTCTAGTTATTGTAGATTATCCGCACCTTATTTCACTATTCGCACTGGGTTTCAGTTTGCTTTTACGTAGAAACCCAAAAACTCTTGACTTTCTTAGCTTGACAGTGTCTCAATGAGAAAATTAAATTTCTTTTTTTCCAAACAATACCTGTTTGGGGAAGATTGGCTAAAATTTGAGCTTAAAATGCTTTCACTGTAGCCATCACGATCAGTTTATGACTCAACTAGGAACTCAGACTTACTCATATTTTTGTTTTGTTGACCAGCTTTGTTTTTTCTGTCTTTCTGTAACTCACATAGCCCTGGACTTGCTTTGTATCCAAAGGTGACCTCCAACTCCTCCTCCTCCTGTCTCTATTTTTAAAGTGTTGCGATTACAAGTGTGCCACTAACTCAGCCTGTTTCTTGTTGCTCTAATCACAGCGAGATCGTTTGGCACACAATTGCTGACTTTAGACACAAACAGCCCCTCACGCACTTAAGACCCTTTAGAGAATGGAGCACACCAGGGACAGCCAAAGTCCCCCAAACCAAACCAATTAAAGAAATCAAAGGAAAATAATGACCAAAGGTTACAACGAACATGAAACTCAGTCTGAGTAGACTGTAAAGTTACAGATTTCAGTTTCACGGATGTTCCTGGTGCCACTTTGGATGTCTCTGACCATAGCACACTGGACATCTTAATCAAGATCTTTGAGCCACCCGTTCAGTAGGCCAGAAGTATGTCCACTACTTTTTTATCAAGTTGTAAATCAAGCTTCTAATAGTGACTGGAGGTAGCAAAATGTCCAGTAATGTGAACAGATTAGAATCTGATATTTATAATAATTACTCTGATTTCTAAAGAAATGTAATGTTTTCCCTGAAGTGTTCCGGGTCCCCCCCCCCCAGTCAGGCTGGCCTCTTCAAGTGCTAGTATTTTAGGCAAGCACCGCCACATCCAGGTTTAGTGAAAGTTTGATCAAGTTATCTCTGATTAAGCTTTCAAAAGTGTCTCCTTGCTGGAGGCCAAACCAAGAACTTGCTATCCACCTTTGTCTAGAATACCTAATATTTGGATGAATCAAACTCTTCTCAAGAGTTTAACGTGTCCCTGGCCTTTTCCCTTAGACTTTGCAGCATTAGAGCCCCCTACCAGGCTGAGTATTTTTTCGGCGGGTGGTTCTTGAAGACCTGGTAGAGTGAAAGAGACACCTGACCTACGGCAGCACAATCCCATCGAGATGGGTATTTCTGACCGAGCGCGTGGACCGCAACCCTCACCGCGCGCCGCAGAGCCAAAGCCCGATTCTAGCCGGGACTCGGAGGACCGCGACCTCCCGGGGAGAAGCCCGCGCATTCCGAGCTCCGCGCCCCCCACGAACCCCTGTCGGCGGCGTTTCTTCCGGACTAGCGCCTGGGCACCGTGGCCTCGAAGAGGGAGTGCCCGTCGGGCCGGCCTGGAGTGCAAGCGCGGGGCAGCGCGGGGCAGCGCGGGGCCACGGCCCTCGCGGCCTCCGACGCACCAGCGCCAGCTTGCGGGCCTGGCGGGCGCCCACGAGTCGCGGTGCAAGTCACCGTAGGTGCAGCCGGGTGTCAGAATACCTGCTCCAGAGAGAAGAGCAGTGGTGTCTCTGTGGCGCAATCGGTTAGCGCGTTCGGCTGTTAACCGAAAGGCTGGTGGTTCGAGCCCACCCAGGGACGCTTTGTGTGAGTTTTAGTAACCGATGGACGTCCTCTTGGCAAATCCTGCTCCTTTTCCTTTGCATGCTGTATCCTAACTCAGTACCCAAATAATATTCATCTTATATAAGAAGTATACTAAGGTTGCTTTGTTCCTCTCTTCTCACCCGCAGTTAATTCCTTGGCAGGAAGCTTATGGAGTATATTTTTGAGATAAAGATTCAAGCACACAGACTGTTTGAGAATTTAAACAGCAGAGGCTAGTCTTGACCTGTTTCTGGAGCACTGGGTTTAGGTGTGATCCACCCCTTTCTGCATCTCCAGGTGAACATTTAGGATTGTTTTCCTAAATTGTTGATTTGCTTTGGTCTCTGCAGCTCCAGCGACCCTGCTTGTCCATGGCGCCCAGGTGGGAAGGAGGCAAATGGGTGTCTGAAGGAAGAACCTTTTGTGTTCTTGCCCCATGGGCCACTAGAGATCTGAGTGAAGACCAAGGCTGGGGGTTTCTGGCACTAATGCTGACGCAAAGGGTGGGAGGTTCTGGTGCTAATGCTAACAGGATGGGGGGTTCTGGTGCTAATGCTAACACAAAGCACATCCGGTCTGCCTCCTTGCCTCTCACACTCTCACAGCAGGTGTGATCTGAGTGCTTAGCACTGTGTGTGTTGTGTGTGTGTGTGTGTGTGTGTGTGTGTGTGTGAGGGGGGTGCTCTCTGGCTCTCTTTATTTTGTGAATTCACTCAAAGCTATGTTCCTTTATCTAGACTAGCTGGGCTCCCCTCCTTTTCTGCTGCTTCTTTCCGGTCCCTATCTCTTCCTTTCAAAAAAGAAGAGGAGCAGAAGAAGGAAGAAAAGTTTTAAGTGAGCCTAACTGATGGAAAAGCAAGCCTGTCTTTGATGCTCCCTGGGGAGAAAGAGGTATCATGCTCCCATTTTAGCAGTTTCTACTAATTTGTCTTCCATGGGGTGACATCAAATCTACTTCCACCCATGTTTCTTTGTTTTTTTTTAGCATATTAATAACAGATATGTTTATTATTACATATCCATCAGTGCAGCTTTCAATACCATTTGAAACATGCATATCATCCTAGAGACGATCAGTTTTCCAGTGCTTCTTATTTGATACACATTACTGCAAAGCCATTATAAATTACTGAGGAGGTATTGTGTTTCTTTGTTTTGTGGGACCCTGAGACCCTCGCTCTAAAATTCACAAAGCAGGTGCTTAGACATGGTGCTTTTCATGTAAACCACCTCAAAGATGTTACACAAAGTAGGACTTCTTAAAAATACTTTCAAGCCTATACTCCAGGATTCTAAAAGTGCAGCTTCTATATTTCTGACGGACTTCAATAACAGAGCAAATATACAGTCCAATTCCTAGCATTAGAAAGTAACATGGAAATGCTTACGTTTTCAAAGAGACAAAAGTTGTGTAACAAGACTGCTCTCAGGTCTGACTTTATACTATTACCAGGGGAAAACACACACACAGTCGATTTCCCACATTTGGGGAAATCACAGAGGTCTACACATCGGAGTGCTCTGGGAAAACCATCTTCATGGCCATGGTATTTTCTCTGCCAGGTAAGTATCAGTTGCTTCTCGCCCCGACACAGCCTCATGCACCCTTCACAGTAAACACATGATCACTTCGTTTTGCACACTCTTAGGTGCTCCGCATCCTCATTCTCCTGCCCCCCCCCATGGCTCTAGGGATGCCAAAACACTACTGAATGAGTTCGAGGCTGGTTGCTGGTAGCTCATTGTGTGTATCTGGAATGTGTAGCTTCTATGGAAACTGTACTTGATGTCCAGTTCACAAAAATGTGCACTTTCCCCTCCATGTGATAAAACAAAGCCGTCTGTCTCTCTGCTTCTCTGTTTATAGCCATGCTGCTTGTCTATTTTGTCCTCCTGCTTGCTTAACAATATATCTCCTTTATATATTATGTGCTGGTTTTGCTGTGACTTTGTATTCCTGATAGTTTCGGGAATGATCTGTCCCATTGTTGCAGGGTTCTTGTGTTCGGAGTCAAAGTTCGGAGTTCTTGTGAAACCGGAACATGCATAGAGGGTTAAAGTAGAGCTTATTAGAGGAGAGAAAGGACAGAACTCAGGGAATCCATGAGGAGCAGGCAGCTAGAAACAAGGACTCCACGTTTGGAGCCCATAAGTTCCAGCCTTTCTCTCCTCTAATAAACTTTACCTTAATCCTCTACATGTGTTCTGGTTTCAGTCTTCGTCTCTGGAACACAAGAGCTCCGTATCAATATTATTACCCTTCTGGTATTTATTCTTGCCAAGCACCTTGTTTCTTTCAATGCCATAAATGTCAGACTTCATTCTCTTGTCTAGTTAAGTTCCCCCCCCAGAGATTTCTATAATAAGAAATTACATAATATTCTTTCCTGTTTTCTGATGTCCTTCATTTCTTCAGGTAGATCCAAAGGAGGCGTGAACAAGGTAACTCATGACACAACCTCTCATTTCTTCTTCACCTCCTCCTCCTCTCCTTCTCTGCTCCTCCTCCTCTTCTTCCTCTCCTCCACTTTCAACAGGAAGATCTCTCCAATAGTTTTTAGGCAGGTCTACAGCAGCCATGCTGGGACTGTAGGTCTTCGAAACCCATCCCTCACTGCTGAGATCACCCTGAAGGAACACCCCTGCTGAGGAACTGACTCTAATCCTCCACAGAGATAAGATGGCCAACTTCCCCCAAATCTTTGCCTATGGAAGGATATGGAGATGAGTTCTTCATATCAAATAAGCTAAATCCATTGAAAAAATTAGCTCGATCTCCAGCCCCACGTCAAGGTGGAGACAAGATCAACCGGGTTGGGTCCAACTGTGAGCTAACCAAGGAGGAAAAACTATCTCCCCCCCCCCACATACTTGCCTAAGTATATACCTGACCTTGGCAGCCATCTTAGGCACTTGCCCCTCATGGTACTCCATGTCTGGAGTCCATGAGTTCCATTCCATCTCTTCTCTAATAAATTCTACATTAATCCTCTATGCATATTACGATTCAATCTTCAACTCTGAACACAAGACCCCAAATACATACAGACCCTTAGAGAGTGCGCCCATTGGTTTCATGAGTACCTTTCTGGCTGAAATAAGCAGGAAGTAGAAGACAACAATGTGGACATCACAAGCTGCTTGGGTAGCCTTCCAAAACCAATTGTTTCCTTGGGTTTTCTTCCTAACAGGGCCCACAGAAGACTGGCTAGAATCAGCCAACTCTGCTTTCAGTCAAGCAGCTCATCTAATGGAAGTGAGTGTGAAGGGGTATTGCTGGTCCCGGATGTTTGCCTTTTTTCCTGTTTCATTATGAACTGCACTTGTCCTTTTGTTAAGTGAAAAGATTCTAATGAGGTTCTCCTTTGTGGGTGTCATGGATTACCTCACTGGTCACTGAATGCCATTTTCCCTTCTGGGCACCATCTTGGACATTAACCCTGATCTATGGAAAAAGGATGTGCAGCAATTTAAAACATTCCATCTTAGAGGAAGACCCAGAAAGTAAACTGCTGATTTTAGATATTTCTTGAAAGTAACAGGATTCGGGAGGTAGAGGCCCTCCCAAGGTAAAGAAAAGTAGTAAACAGCTGCTATGGGAGGAGATTTCTCAGGCCAGTCAGGCAGTTTGAAGGAGACTCCTAGAGCAAGGCGTACAGCAAAGAACTCTGGGGTTACAGCTTCTCTGAGTCTTACCCAGGTTGTGGTGGGCTTCCTGGTGATGTTTTAATCCTTTTTGAGCCTGTATGTAACATTACCTCATACTTCCATGAATAACAGCAATAAACTCATTGGTTTCTCATTGGATTTCCAAGTAATCTTTGCTTTGGTATATTGTCCTTATCTGGGGTGAATAGATGTTTGTGTAGCATATTCCCCCAGAAAAGTATCACAAAACCCTGATTCTGTATATTCCTTTACATTGTTTATTTGTCCTTCAAACTTATCTCACATGTTATGCCCCTGCTGTGACACCCCATCCGAGGCAGAGCTGGATCCCTAGACGTGCTGATTCCCCTTCCCCATTGAGCCTCAGCAGCATGTTTGGCCAAGTATACACAAGGATGCCAACTTCCTCAACCAGCTTTCTATATTTCATCCATCTGTCCAAGGCCTAGTTCCACCCACCATGGGCTTGCTCTAGGTTTAACTCAACTACTAGCCCTCTACAAATGTGCCCAGAGCTCAAACCCTCAACTAACAAGTTGACACTTGTACCTAACTATGACACAGCCTTCTTCATCTGTCTCTGGCTGTAATTGACTCTGTCCATCATCATCCAGGCTGACCAAAGCTAACCAAGCAGACCCCATCTCTTCAGCTTTCTAGGATTGCCTACTCTTCAGCTTTCTAGGATTGCCTACTTTACCTAGTTTGACAGACAGAGGCTCCAACCCCCTACAGAATGGGGAGAGCCATCCAGATGTCACCTTAGAATTTCTAGGATCCAGAGTCCTTCCTGATTGTACATTATGATTCTGAGTAAATGTCCAAGGAATGTCCATCCCTGCAAACCTTTTTCTGCCTCCCCATTAAGTGATGGGAGGACTGGCACCCTGATTATTCAAAACAGAGTTGGGTTCTTGACCTCTCTGGACTAGGTGTGACTTCCTTTGCAGGAGAACATGGGCAGGGTGCTTCCCATCTGGCACCTCCTAGAAGTGAGAGCCTTCATGCTGAGCAAGTCCAAGGCCCCTCCCCTCAAGCCACACCAGGAGGCTCCCAGGAAGGTCAGCTAAGTTCACCTAGAAGGGCCTGTCCTCTGCCAATGAGACCCTGGCGGCCCCTGGACAAGAGAGGGTTGATGTGACCAGTGGGCGATGCTGCTACTTGTTGTCACGCGTTGCTCTGCATCCTGGACCATAGGGGACTGTGGTTAAATGACTACCAAATGCGACCTGCTCCAGTGGCAAAGCCCAGGCTGTGGCCACCTGCCACAGCACGGCACGCAGCCAGGGCCTCACAACAGCACCTCTGACGTCAGAAGAGTGCATGGGCTCCCGAGAGGTGGGTCAAGAGGGTGGAGGCTGTGCTGACACTCGTGGATATATCTCATTGGCAGATCAATAGTGATGCCCAGTTCAAATTTATCCATACAGAGACTAGTGAAATGGCTTAGTGGGTAAGGTGCCTGCTTGTAAACCTGATGATCCCATAAGCTTTGTAATGGTTACTCTTAACTATTGCTGAGAGAGCAGTCAAAGTCAAGCAACTTGAGGGAGAAAGGGAGATTTATTTGGCTTACAGTTCCAGAGGGGATATAGTCTTTCAAAGTGGAGGTGACATGGCTGGCCGGCCAAAGCTGGAGGCAGGCTACATCACTGCAGACATCTTGGAGGCTGAGAGCTACAAGTCTGCTTGCTGTAAAGGCAGATTTCTCCTGGAGGTAGGGTGTGACTAATCCACCTCAAAATCCACCCCTTGTGACTGCCTACGTCCATCAAGGCTCCACTTCTCAAGGTTCCATGACTTTGCCAAACACATGAGACTGTGGGGGACACATTTCAAACCATGACATTCCATCCCTGGCCCCCACAGTCTCATTACTATCTCATTATGCAAGCCATACTCAGTCCAACTTTAAAAGTCTTCATAGACTACATCAATAGTCCCAACATAGTCTAAAAGTCCATAGCCTCCTGTAAAATCAAAAGATAAGTTACATACTTCCAACATACAATGGCACAGAATAAACATTCCCATTCCAAAAGTGTAGGGAATGCTCAACCCTGAGATCTCCATTTCTTGAAGATGGATGCCAAGGATATCCCTTGCGGTCTCAGTTGCAGTGTGCTTCCTATTCCAGCATAGTTCTCTGCCTATGTCAGCATAGATGTCAGCCTATGCGGTATAGTCGGAGGCTGACTCCTGTTAACCTTCTCACCAGGGTCAGGGATGGATCTTGTCCTGTCTCAAATTGGGTTCAAAGGCAGAGGTGTTTTTTTACATATTCCTTCTTGTTCTTTGGAAGCCATATATAGACATTAATTAGCATATGTAAAGGATGGGCACAAACCTTTATCATTATAATTGTATAACCATGTTCCTGACCTATTCTTTCTCCACTATGTATGGGGCCATTAGGGCCTATTAACATGTCTAAGGATTAGCAGGGCTGTATTGTTGGTGGTGGTCCTACCTATTGGACTCTGCACTTGCAGTTTGTCACTATTGATGTCATCACTCTGCACAGTGTACAGACTTCACCACCCTGTTTCATGGTATATAAGGGGTTAGGTTCCATAATAAACTTGACATGGCTTTTTGGCTTTTCCAAGATCCTCTCTTGACCCAGCCTGACTAAATTCTTGCTGATCCCACTCTGGTACCTATCAGGATTGTGAGGTAAGCATCTCTAACATCTTTGTTTCTCAATGGCAAACTAGGCTTTAACACCATAGCACAAACTGCCCTTCTTGGGCCTCTAAACTGCAGACTTTCTGCCATATGCTGCCTGGCTTCCATCATTTTTTGAAATCTTGGAATCCATGGAATCCATAATCTCCTCCTTCTTGCATCATTGATGCCTCTAAAACCAGAACCATGTGGACAACTTTGCCAAGATTGGCCCTCTTGAATCACAGCTGATTCTGTTTCTCTATGCTGACCATAGGAAAAAGCTCTTTCACATCTGGACAGTTGCTTTATGGAAGTAGACCCTTGCTTTGGAACTCCATACTTTAGCTTATTTCTTTCAAAAGGATTTGCATTCTCATGGGTGGGAGCCTTCTCTGAGGATCTTGCCCTCAAGCTAGGGCCTCTCCTATTATCCAACATAGAGCTAATCTCTTTAACAGCCATTTTGTTCTCTGCTTCTTTCTGGTTCAACTCTTTAAGTGTGGCATTGTATTTTTCATCATTAGATTTTACAGTTTTTGCTTCTTCCTGCCCGATTCTTTGCTCTTTTTTCATTGACTCTGAAGACAACTAAAAAGTAGCCATATCACATTATCAAGACTACATTGCCTTGAAATTTCCTCCCCTAAGCACTACAGTTTAACTTCAGGCAAGCTTTCAGGATGAGGGCAAAATTCATTAAACTCTCTGTCAACACATTGCTCCATGTGTCACTCATCCAGTTGCAAACACAGTCTCTATTCCCCTCTGGACCATTGCAAGCTAGGCTTCCACTGCCTGTGTCTCTCACAGCATTGCTCTCCTCGGAGCTCTCATGAGAAAGGCCCATTTGGCCCTACCACCAAGACACAAAGACTTTCCCAGCACAAAGTCCCAAAGTTCTCCATATTTCTCCCAAAGGCACACTAGCCACATCAAAGCATTGGCCACACTGCTGAGTGCCAACTTCTCTCAGCTTCACAAACAACTTCACATTGTGATACCAGATACTCTTAATCTCATAGCAACACCCCACTCCTGATACCAATTTCTGTAATGGTTACTCTTAACTATTGCTGTGAGAGAGCACCCAAAGTCAAGAAACTTAAGGGAGAAAGGGAGATTTATTCAGCTTACAGTTCCAGAGGGGAGATACAGATTTTTAAAGCAGAGGTGGCATGGCTGGCTGGCCAAAGCTGGAGGAAGCTATGTTACTGCAGACATCTTGGAGGGTGAGAGTTGTAAGACTGTTTGCTGTTATGCCCGGAGTGCAAAGTTCAAAGACACCCACTGAAGTCATCCACCGATGCAAAAACAAGAGGCTCATTTTATTAGATCAAACCCAGATTTGGGCCACAGAAGTCCTCAGTGCAGTGAGGGAGTGCGACCCTAAGACAGCAGGGTTTAGGGATTTTATAGAGCTATCTCAAGCAGGGACTTCCTCAACCCCTCCCCCCTAGTGACTGATGGCACTCTGCTGTTCCTGGGGGGGGGGGGACTGACACCGAGGGCTCTGCAGTTGCTCCAAAGACATAAAGACTTAAGTCAGCTCCGACTCCCATAAACAGTTTCTTGAAATTCCTTGAGCAGTTAGTGACTGGCTTCCACCTGTTCTGACCACAATCTGTCCTTGACAAAGTAGGTGAAATGTTACTGTAAAGGCTACTCTTCCAGTTAAGGGAGCTCCCAGAACGTTAAATATTTCCTAATTTGGAACTGACTGGTCATTGTTATAGTCACATACACAAATTGAGTCAAATAGTCTATGTTTACAATGTCTGGTGTTTCACAGGGAGGGTAAGTGAACAAGTACAAAATGAAAACAAATATGTTCAAGTCCCACACTTGCTACAAAGCAGACTTCTGGAGGTAGGGTGGACTAATTCACCTCAAAGCTCACCCTTGTGACTGCCTTTCTCCAGCAAGGCTCCAACTCTCAAGGTGCCATGACCTTGCCAAACACGTGAGACTGTGGGGGACACACTTCAAACCATGACAAGCTCACATAGTGGAAAGAGAATTGACTTCTATAAGCTGTCCTCCACTTGTTCACCTTGGCATGCATGTGCATTCTCTTTCTCTCTCAAACAAATTTTATATTAAAAAAACCTTTTTCCCATACAACATCCTTGACACAGAAGCATCTGAAGGGTTATTCCAGTTTTGCACTCTACATGTTTGTGGCAGCTGCAGCGATCTATGGTCTGCTCTGCTCTCGGCCAAGGCGCCGCGGCCACGAGAGGGGACAGAGAACTTCGGCTGGATCCCCTTTCCTCTCGGGAGCTGCCTGGGCCTGCTCTGGAGCTGTGCGCTGCCGTCCACCCCAACGTCCTTCCCAGTACCCGCCTCACCCTCGCTGCCCGCCGTGCCTGGGGCCCGAGCTCCATCTTTCCCGGAGGGGTCTTGGGGTCAACCAGGAACCCCGTGCTCTTGTCTAATCTGGGGAAACTTTTCTTTGGGTCCATTTCGCTACTGCAGGCAAACCTGGACGTGGGGCTGGTGATCCTGTGTGGCTTTTTGTCCTTTTCCATGCCCGTTAAGAGAAAGGCTGACCGCGAAGATAAGGATTACATCCGACACCTCGTTGCTCTCTCCCTGGATCTTGTTATGCGCTTCAGGAAACTCAGGATGATCCTGGCAGGAATGAGGACGAGAGGAAAGCAAGGAAGTGAAAGGAAGAGCGGCTTTCCCAGGATGCCTTCCTCTCCCTCCTCCACTCACCTCTGTGCTCCATGAGGAACAAGAGCTTCAGAGAAGCTTTTGTACATTGCGGTTCCTCTGTTCTGATTTTCTGATTTAAAAAAAGAATAAAAAAGAAAACAGCACAAGGCTGCGAAGGAAAGAGCTTTCTGTTTAGAGTCATTAGACTATGAGCTTGATTTCTTGTTATTAGTATTACAGGAGTGTGAGCAGATGAAGGAAGCAGGACACCAGGATCTCAAGAAGTGAAATTTTTTATCCAGCCAGGACTTGTGGAAACTACTGTCAAAAAAAAAAAAAAAAAAAAAAAAAAAAAAAAAAATCTAAATCCCCTATCTTGTTAAGTCTTGGGTTTATACTCTTTTGTCATAAGGTGATTTACAGGGCATTTTGGAAATACTGATTAATGACAGATTACAGAGATTTACAGGGTAAAGTGTGATGAATAGCAGGTAGTCCGGAAGAGAAACTGCAGCACATCCAATAATTACAGAAGCAGATAAGTAATTGAAGGCTTTGTGATAGGAAGTACTCGTGTCAGCTTGGTTACTGCAGGCTGGAGCTCTGAACACAGTCTGAAGAATTGGTAGTTGAGTTGAGCCCTGGAGAAGTGTGCAGGAGATAGTCTGATTGAGGTGGGAGGCCCAGCCCATGGTGGGTGGGGCTAGTCCCTGAGCAGGTGAATAAATTGGAGGGAACTGGTCGGGGAAGTTGGCATCCTTTGGTATACTTGGCCAGACATGCTGTTCTTGCAAGGAAGGTCCCTCATCAATCCTGTGGTTATACAGATATGATGTGGCTAGGTCCCCTTGACCCTGGTGTTCTTGTGAATTCTCTTGCCAAGCTGGATGAAAAACTGTAATCAATCTATCACAAGAGAAAAATAAAACCCCTTGTTTGCCTATAAGCCATTTGGTCGTTAATTTATTGGCAACAATGCAGAGTAACTGCAACCTGCTCCTCTTGTTCCCTTTTACAAAGGTTTCAGGACAAGATAAATGAGGTTAGGGTTTTTAACTAGACCTTTAAATTAAAGGAAAATTGTTGCTTGACTTCTAGGGTTAAAGTTTAAGGGGTGCAGGACCTTGCTACATTTCTAGAGATTAAAAGTCTAAGGGGAAACTTTGGGGTCCATGAGCTTGCTACATTAGCATATGTTAATTATGCATAATAATCAGTTTCAGTATGTTTTCTTGCATGGACACCATGTATTTTATACTCATCCCCAGGCCCAGTCAGATGTGAAATCATGCTTGCGGTAGCTGTGTCTCGACAGAGCATAGCGGTTCACATTCCTTCCAGTTCTTACATTCTGGTCTCCTCTCTTCTGTTTGTTCCCTGAGCCTGATCTTGTATGCACTCAAATAGAAATTAGAAGTTAGGAACCACATATTAAGAGAGTATGTGAGTTAGCACATTGAATATAATATTTTCCAATTCCATCAATTTTCATATAAATTTCGGTTTTTTATCTTCATGGCTGAATAACATTCCATCCTGTATATGTACCATCAGTTAGTTGATGGGAATTAGGCTGATTTCCATTTCCTTGGTATTATGAATAGAGCAGTAATATACCTGAATGTGCATGTAATTCCCCTGGGAGAATAGAGAGAGCCTTTGGGCTTATAACCAGAAACTCTAGAGCTGGGTCACACAGTCTTTAGAGAAAACACCACATTGATTTTCCCAGGGGCTGCACCAGTTTTATCCTTCCTTTAGCAGTGCATACCGGCCCCCTTCCCCCACACCTTCATTAGCACCCCTGGCTGCTGTTTGTTTCCTTGTTCTTTATGGCCATTCTACTTGAGGCACTGGGGGGGGGTGATGGAATCTCGAAATAGTTTTAATTTGCATTTCCCTATTGTGAGGGACATTATATGGTCTTTCAAAATATTTATTAGCTGCTTGTATTTCCTCTTTTGAGAATTCTGTTTATTTCCTTAGACTTTTTTTTTTTTTTTGGAATGGGTGTCTTGCTGTCTTGTTAAGAAGAGTTCTTTGTATATTATGGATATTATCCTCTGTCAGAGGTATAATTGGCAAAAATCTCCCATTCTGCAGGCTGCCTCTTCACCCAACGGTTTCCTTTGCTTTTAAGTTTCACAAGGTTTCAATCCCAAGATTGTTGGCCTTATTATCCTTTTTACTCCAGCGGTTTCAGAGTTTCAGGTCTTGGGTTAAAGTCTTTGATTTATTTGGTGTTGGGTTTTGTGCAGCTATTGAGGCTGTGGAGTGGATGGGGGTGGGCAGCAGCCGCTGGATCCCTGGGACCACAGTCAGGGGCTTAGGAGAAACTGCTCTGGGTTTCTCTGGTCTGGGTGCGGCTGGAATCCCGGGCCGCATCTCTTGCAAGCCTGATGCCCCGTATCCCTGGTTCCCCGGCTCACAAGGCTCAGCCCGTCTTCTGCCCACTGCTGTGGTTCTTCAGTGGGCCTCCTGTGAATAGCTGCTGCCGGGAAGAAAGAAGAAGGGGAAGGGGGAGGAAAGACCTGGGCTCTAAGGGGTTGGGCGTGGGAGAGAAAATCGGACTTTGAGACCAGCCAAGTCTTGGAAAGGGTGGGCTAGTGCTGGCAGGTACAGGCACCTCGAGATGCATCTCAATTTTCAGAGCAGAGAAAATATTTTATCTTTTTTTTTGGTACACCACATGGAAAAAAACTCAATATCATCAGCCATTAGGGAAATGCAGATAAAAGTCAATTGAAAACATTGTTTCCCACCAATTAGCTCTGCATGTTTGTGAAAGTAGTGAACCAGCTCTCTACATCTTACCTGTCTGCTCAGGGAATGGTCAGTACACTGGGTGCCCTCTGAAAGGGTGAGGGTAATGTTTTATGAGTTATGTGTGTGTGTGTGTGTGTGTGTGTGAAAGAGAAAGAAAGAGAGAGAGAGAGAGATTATTCCAATTTCTCTTTTGTTGCTGATATGAACACTTGACCAAAACAACTTGGGAAAATAAGGAGCTTATTTTTGCTCACCATTCTTGGTTAAACTCTGAGATAGTTAACCTTGGGTGTCAACTTGACCACACCTGGCATTAATTAAGATCAGCTGAGATTACCTGAAGAGATTATCTGGATTAGTACATTTACAACATAAAGACCAGCCCTAGATCCAATTGGAACCTCCCTAGATTTAATTGGAACTACCCAGTAGCAAACCAGATAAAAGGAACCATAGAACAGAAGACTTGGAAGAAGAGAGACTCTTCAGGAACCCTCCAGCCTTTCAGCAGTCATCCACTAGCCTACTGGATGTCTGCAGTGATGCAGCCTGCCTCCAGTTTCAGCCACCAGCCATGTTGCCTCTGCCATGAAAGACGGCTTTTCCTCTCTGGAACCGTAAGATGAATACATTTCCTTTTCTCCCTTAAGTTGTTTGACTTTGGATGTTCTCTTACAGCAATAATTAAGTTACACACTTCATCAGCACAGCAGGAGCCCAAGGAACTGGTCACACTGAGGCAGGATTACAGCAGCCATGCTGGGATGGGTCTCTCAAGGTCTTTGAAGATGTTTGGAATTCCTGAAGGTCATCCCCCACTGCTGGAATCACCCTGAAGGAACACCTCTGCTGAGGAACTGACTCCAATCCTCCCAGAGATAAAATGGCCAACTTCCCTATGAAGAGATTATGGAGATGAGCTCTCCTTATCAAACAACTTGACCTCTAGCCCATGTAGGCCCAAGAGCAACTTGGGTTGGACCCCAATGGGAGTTAACCAATGGGAAAAAGCCAATTTCCCCAGTTTGTCTAGGTGTATAAATACACCTGGTCCTGGCAGCCATCTTTGGTGCCCTAGCCCCAGTGCCATGAGTCCGTTTCTTGTTCCTTGCTCCTCATGGATTCCATGCCTAGGCACCATGAGTTGTTCGGAGTCCTAGCCCCTCATGACACTCCACTTCTGGAGACCATGAGTTCCGACCTTACTCTCCTCTAATAAACTCTACCTTAATCCTCTACACCGTGTTCTGGTTTCAATCTTTGACTCTGAAACACAAGAACCCTACAACATTGGGATGATCCTGTCCCTGCAACATTTGGCAGCCCAGGTGGGCCAGCCGAAAAGACCATTTCCCTGCTACATTTGGTAATCACGA
Source organism: Typhlomys cinereus (assembly GCA_023101885.1). Taxonomy (NCBI): domain Eukaryota; kingdom Metazoa; phylum Chordata; class Mammalia; order Rodentia; family Platacanthomyidae; genus Typhlomys; species Typhlomys cinereus. Next base: position 185,732 of record JALPQD010000083.1, on the reverse strand, counting down.
AGGGACTGTCCTGATTGTCCCCCAACTATGGGACCCTGAGACCCTCGCCCTAAAATTCACAAATAGGCTGATTCAGGCCCACAGTATAGCCATTGCTTATAGTCATTCAGGCATTCATTGTTTATAGCCATCCAAGCATATCCATTGCTAAAAACTATGTACAGCCTTGAACTTTTTGCAGATATTTCCCCACCCCTTAGGACCTCAAGCCCTTCAGTTCTGGAAAAGCAAGTTTGCACAAATGGGAATTCCATCAATAATTGTCATCCAGAATGAACAGCCCGCGGTTAAGCAGGTGGACTGGAATGATCACTAAGAGCCAACTCCACCCGAGCTCTTGCCGACCAATGACTGTAAAGGTCATGGAAAATTCCTCAACTAAGCGACTCCCCCTACCCCAAGATCCCTTAAAAATCCTTTGCCCGAGCTGCTTGGGGCCGCTTCAGTCTCTCCTGCGTGAGAGGTTGCTGGAGCCACCTGGTGCGTCGTCGTGTGGTTAAATAAAACCTCATGCTATTGCAGCGAGAAGGGTCTTGGTCTTTCTCTCGGTGGCCTCGTTCCTGACTGAAAGGCTTGGGGTCTTTCATTTTGGGGGCTCATCCGGGATTCGAGACCCCAGAGAGATTGCCCCAACACTGGCCTCAGAGATATGTGAGCACTCCTGTCTGTGTTTACTTGTGCTTTGTCTAAGTCTGTGTCTGTTTTGTTTCCTCGTAGGAGTATTAGGTTTGGGGCGGTCAAAAACTGCGAGACAGACGTGTCATATCGCAGAGACCGCGAGAGTTCTGGAGGACGCTCTGGATTCTCAGTGGGAGGACCGGAGTGTCCTCAATCTGTAGGGGAAAAGACAGAAGTGTCCACTCCCCATCTGAGTTTGTCTAATCTGCTGTCTGTAGTTTGTCTGATCTGCAGTCTGCAGTATTTGTGTCTTGTCTATCTTGTCTTGAATCACTGAAAGGATATTAGGAAAAGAACCCAAAATCTGAGTGTTGAAGTAGAAAAATTTTGCCTGTGATGAAAAAGAGTTACTTAAAATGTTCTGACTTGTTTGGTTACCTGGGTTTCTTATATGTGGGTTTTATGCTTCAAAATAGCAAGCTATGGCCACTTCAAATTTTATTGTGCGCTTAAAATCATATTTTGGTTTTTGACTCTGTTTATTATTTGGCATGCTCGATTTAAATGCACGTGCACACTTAAAAAATGAACATCAAAAGGCCTGAGTACATACTGATTAAAATATCTTGATTTTTATGAAGCTTCACAAGAGATGGTATTGTGTTTTTACCTAGGAAAGTTTGTTTTCATATGTGTAATGTTAACATATCTAACAGCCAGAAAGGAAAACTGATTTCTGAGAAATTCATTGGAATTTCTTCATTCTCCTGGTATGTATGAGCTCCCTTTCTTGGGGACAAATCTGCTTTCTAATTCCCTGTTCCCAGGTGTACTCCTGTGTTCTGCTATATAATGATTTTTAAGATGAGGTCTACTGCCTCTTTTAAGGGACATTTCTTACAGGATAACTAATGTAAAAACAGCAGGAAACCATCAAATAGGAAAAAAATATATATATAGTACTTAGTTGTAAAGAAGGTTTGATAGAAGGTTCATAAAATAAGATATGTTACTTAGAAGGCTAAAGTATGTGCAGGAGATTTATGATTTGGTTACTTACAAAGAACGTTAACGGGTGGGATCGGATTAGAATCCAATCCCAAATCATGAAACCCCTGAACCCACTATGGCCAAGTTATCACCCATGACTCTGCAGAGTGTGGCCAGTACTTGAATAATCTCTCCTGGAGGGATTCCCAACCTTTGTCTGTCCTGCGTCGTGTGGTGAGGAATCAATGTGACTCTAGCTCTTTGTCTACACAGTACAGTGGGGATCAATGTGACTGTAGCTCTTGTTAGTCAATGGAAGGGAATTCCTAGAAATGTTTGCCCTGAAGGAAAGTGCTTCAAGTCTGAGATAATAACTATGCTGTTTAAATAGCATAGAGAATACAGGAAGCTTCAGGCATGTGTGGACCATGGACTCTCCCCTTTTAGTGTCATTGGGTAGGGCTCTGGTGGCATTGGGTGGAGTGCTGGCCTCCCTGGACCACACCACGGGCAGTGTCAGTGGATGTCTTTGCTGACAACACTGTGTATATAGTGATTATCAGAACTCTGCTAAGCCATGCGTCCTTTCCTCAAGTCCAGGTTCACTAATTGAAGCCAAAATAGAGATTTCCCCTTCCTGTGTCCAGGGACTATCTAGAAATTGTGAATGCTTAGTTCTACCAATCTAAAAGAGGGTCAAATCATAGCATATTCTCAGACATGCCCTGTATACATCTTAGACAAGAGATGATCCCAGGAAGATCTTTAAGTTATACTACCATCCAACTAGACAAACAAATAACAGAAAGTTAAGAGACTATAGAGATCTGTACCAAAAGTACCAGCTAGTAACTCAGGAAAAACTTTGCCTCCCAATGCCCTCAAGACTAAGGTGAAACAGACAGGAATTTCATTTAGCTTCCATGTCAGCCAAACTCCTATCTGGAGGACAGGGTCCTCATCTGTCAGGGAGAAGTAAACTCCCATGTGGAGGACAACAGGGTTCTCATCTGTTAGGGGGAAATAGGCTCCCATCTGGAGGATAGCATCCTCATCTGTAAGGGAGAGGTTGGGACCATCAGGAAGCTTTCATTTCTGTCTTGGAGGTAGAATCCTTTGTTTCTGTTTGTCCTAGGACTTTAAAGTAGGACAGGTGACCTAGAACTTAATATAGAAAAAGGAAAGAAAAAGAGAAAGAACCAGAAAGCAAAGAAATCAGAACCTGACATTTGCCTTAGGGGATAGATTAAACAGGCACCCCAAGCAGATCAACCCAGGACCCCTTCTGACAGGGGAAAGGTGGAAAAAGATGCTTCAAATATGACCAGACTGGGTGCTTTGAGACAGTTATGAGCACAGGAAGCTTTCATGTGGCCTATGTCCCAACTATGGGAATCACCACTGGAGGAAGATTGCCCCCTGAACCCCAGGGCCCAGGGGTCGAGCGAGCTCTCTGGTGGAGACCAATGAAATGGCCTGAAGCTCTTAGCTTCCCTCCGATGGGAAAAAGGAGTTTGCCACTGATATCCAGCAAAAGGAAGCCCAAAAGTGCCAGGTTGAGCATCTCGTGAGAACCTTGGGTTTAACATGCAAATGGGAAGCCTCGTTGTTTCTATGTTAATAGACAAGGGAGCACAAAATTCTAGTGCTCAATTTCTTTCCTAGGCTTTTGTCAACTTTTGATTTTACTAAAATGTTTAAGATCAGGAAAATAAAGATTCATTGTACTCACAAAGTAACTATTGAGATTCCTTATATGCTTAATAGTAATGCTTTTTAGGCATTCCTTTGTTTACAAGCCTGAATGCCCGAATATTCAAGGTTTAGGCTTAATAGAATAAAATATTTTAGCACTGTTATAAAGTCATCCACGTGGTTCTGGTTTTAGACGCACCAAAGATATTAGAAGAGAAAATCATGGATTACAGAAAATGCCAGATAGCATGTAACAAAAGCCTGCAGTTTAAAGACCCTAAATGCTGCATCTTTATCCAACCATTCTGATGGATAAAATCCCAACCTGATAAGATATTATTTCAAGGAAGCATTTTCTGGAGAAAAGACATGGCTTTATTTAGGAGAAATGAAAAAAAATATAGAAATTGTCAGGTCTTGGTGTTTCTTCCCAGTTCAGGCCTAAAGCCTGTTCCCTGGGAAGGTCACAGTAACCCCATGGGCAAGTGCTAGGAATTTCTCAGTATGTCACAATATAGCCCATGGACAGGTGCTAAGCATTCTTTCCTAGGTAATTTAAGTTTTGCCCCCGACTGGCGTGAGCCCCCAGGTCGAGCCTGCCTGGACCTCGTCGGCCCCTGCCGCACCCTCCTCCACCCCGGCCGTGCCCAAGTGCAGGGGTTCGGGCTCCATGATTGTTGACCTCCTCTACTAGAGAGATTAAGAAAACTGCAGTGGTGTTTGGCACCAGCTTGTTTCTGCTGCTTTCCTTGACAGTATTCAGCATCGTGAGTGTGACGGCCTACATTGCCTTGGCCCTGCTTTCCGTGACTATCAGCTTTAGAGTATATAGGGTGTGATCCAAGCAATCCAGAAATCAGATGAAGGCCACCCATTCAGGGCATATTTGGAATCTGATGTTGCTATATCCGAGGAATTGATTCAGAAGTACAGCAATTCTGCTGTCAGTCATGTGAACCGCACACTAAAAGAACTCAGGTGCCTTTTCTTAGTTGATGATTTAGTTGATTCTCTGAAGTTTGCAGTGTTGATGTGGGTGTTTACTTATATTGGTGCCTTGCTCAATGGTCTGACACCACTGATTTTAGCTGATTTCACTCGTCAGTATTCCTATTATTTATGAGCGACATCAGGTGCAGATAGATCATTACCTAGGACTTGCAAGCAAGAATGTTAAAGATGCTATGTCTAAAATTCAAGCAAAATTCCTGGATTGAAGCGCAAAGCAGAGAAATAAAAGGATGCTATCACAGGAAAAATTATTCTTTTAATAATTATATTGCTTAAGTTTATGCTGGGGCTTATAAAATGTTGGGCACATGTATAGTTAATTGTAAAATATGCTCCTTACTGAAATCAGAGGGAGCTCAATCCATCTCTGTATATAAAAAATGCAATCTCTGGTTTAAACATGTGGGCTCAGCCTCTTGGCTATTTGGTTCAGCATTATAGACTGGCTAGATTTGGAAATACTGAGAGAATATTTCTGTTAAGTGCCATTATCCTCAAGCAATGGGGTAGGTTCTTGGAAAAAATGTCCTTGCTAAAAGTAAAGCTGTCACAGAAGTTTCAGTAAATGGGTTCAGATTCACTAAGCCAAGAGAGTTGTTTTTGTTCTCCATTCTGCTGACTCCTTGCCTCACCTGATCCAGGGAAGCCCTGGTCTCGAGGCTGCAGCTCTGGCCTGAGGCACCCAAGAAAGACAGTTTATGCTGTAGAGTTAAAACCAGAGACATAGGTTGGCGAAAAGTTTAATAAAGATTTGCCCTTGTCCTAAAAGGTTGCCTAAAGTTAAATTCAGTGCTTGACAGAGGAAAAATGCAATGACAAACTTAAGGAGTTAAATCAGAAAACAGAAAAACTCCAGGTGTTAGAATAATGACTCCCTAGCAAGCCAAAACTGGCTTTTCATTTAAATCAGAGGAAGGGGTCGAAGATAATGCTCAGGGATCTGTAGAACTTTCCATGTAAAGGCATATGTTCTTTTATATTCCTTTAGAACGTGACCTTGGAGACTCACAGCTGCCAGAAAAAAAAAAAGAAAAAGAAAAAAGGGGGGGGGTCTCCAGTATGTAGATTAGCTTCTGGCTCTTATACCTTACAACATGATGAGCTTATTTGGTTTATCCCATGTGCCTTCCCAGTTACAATGGTTTATCTTGTAGACTTAAGTTATCTGTTTTGTCTCTTTTAGACGACCTTGAAGTAATAAAAGTCATCTGTCAAAGACCTAGACTATCCTAGCATCACATAGATGAGGACTTAGATGATGGCATCAGACCACTTTATCTCCACTGTCCCGACTCAGCAGGAAGCAGTCAGAAAGAGTCATCGATCCTTATCCCCAGAGTGGTCTGAGTCCTCAAATAGGTTTATGGGAAAAGGAGGCAGGATTAGAGCAGCTATGCTGGAATGGGTCTCCCAAGGTCTTTGAAATTCTGAAGAGACACCCCCTACTGCTGGAATTGCCTGGAAGGAACACCCCTGCTGAAAAACTGACTCCAATCCTCCCAGAAATTTACCACGAGAACTGTGACTAACACTCCATGATTGGAGTGTGCCTATAGAAAAGGGGGGAATGTGGGACCCTGAGACCCTCGCCCTAAAATTCCCAAAGTAGGCCGGTTCAGGCCCACAGTATAGCCATTGCTTATAGTCATTCAGGCATCCATTGCTTATAGCCATCCAAGCATATCCATTGCTAGCCATTGCTTAAAACTATGTACAGCCTTGAGCTTTTTGCAGATATTTCCCCACCCCTTAGGACCTCAAGCCCTTCAGTTCTGGAAAAGCAAGTTTGCACAAATGGGAATTCCATCAATAATTGTCACCCAGAATGAACAGCCTGTGGTTAAGCAGGTGGACTGGAATGATCACTAAGAGCCAACTCCACCCGAGCTCTTGCCGACCAATGACTGTAAAGGTCATGGAAAATTCCTCAACTAAGCGACTCCCCCTATCCCAAGACCCCTTAAAAACCCTTTGCCCGCGCTGCTTGAGGCTGCTTCAGTCTCTCCTGCGTGAGAGGTTGCTGGAGCCACCTGGTGCGTCGTCGTGTGGTTAAATAAAACTTCATGCTTGCCAGTATTGCCTGTATATCAAAGTACCACAGCTTTCTGCATAATTTGATAATCCTCCACAGGTTTGATCAAGGCTTGTTTAACTTTTCATAGATGTGCCCAAAAGCTCAGCCTCCACTTTCAAGGTTGGAATCTACAAATAACTGCTACAGTCTCATACAGCCAGGTTGGATCCAAAATTTCTGTGTACACAAGGATGACCTTGAACTTCTGATACTTCTTTCTCTGCCTCTTAAGTGTTGGGAAATTCTAAAATGGATAATGAAGTCATTCTGCTTTCTAGAATTATAAGGTAATCTTCACTCAAATAACGTTAATTGTAAATGAATGATATATTTAAATCTCTTTTGGAAGTCACATTTACTTCTTTAATCAAATGGGTACAGTAAATTTAGCAAGTTCAGCATAATTAGGACTTCAAAGAGAAAACAGACATGATTATGAACTAAAATACAATTCTACCACCAACCCAATAAAATCAGGAAAGCTGGAAAATATAGAATAGAGTTTAGGTCGCAGGTACGATATTGCTATGCTACATCTAAGACTCATTGAGTTGGAACCAGAACGTGATTTAATATTTCCCAGGCCATTTCCACGGGTTAAAACTCTCTAAGAGAATTTAGAAAATTTCCTTTGTTCCTTACTCCTAGCATGTTAAGAATACCCTTTTAATCTACAACTGAACGTGGGTGGTTTTCCCCACCCTCCCTTACCTACAGTGATAGATTCAGAAAGAGAGAAGCGCCAGAGAAAGCCATGCCACCATCGGCACGGTGGACTGCCCGGGCTGGCGGCGTGCAGCCGGAAGAGCTCGGGGCTGCACAGGGCTGCTGTGCACATGGCGTCTCGGGACAGGAGCCCTGCGGGCTTCCGTCGCAGGGCGGAAGTGCGGGTCGCCCACGGACGGCTTTTACCGCTCTCCGCTCCCGACGGACGCCACGGGAATCATGTCGAGTCTGGCGGTGAGAGACCCAGCAATGGATCGGTCACTGCGTTCGGTGTTCGTGGGGAACATTCCGTATGAGGCAACGGAGGAGCAGCTGAAGGACATTTTCTCGGAGGTTGGTTCCGTGGTCAGTTTCCGGCTAGTATACGACAGGGAGACCGGAAAGCCCAAGGGCTACGGCTTCTGCGAGTACCAGGACCAGGAGACGGCGCTCAGCGCCATGCGGAACCTCAACGGGCGGGAATTCAGCGGGCGAGCGCTGCGTGTGGACAACGCCGCCAGCGAGAAGAACAAGGAGGAGCTGAAGAGCCTCGGGCCCGCGGCGCCCATCATCGACTCGCCCTACGGGGACCCCATCGATCCCGAAGATGCCCCCGAGTCGATCACCAGAGCCGTGGCCAGCCTGCCCCCCGAGCAGATGTTTGAGCTGATGAAGCAGATGAAGCTGTGCGTGCAGAACAGTCACCAGGAAGCGCGCAACATGCTGCTGCAGAATCCGCAGCTGGCCTACGCGCTGCTGCAGGCCCAGGTGGTGATGAGAATCATGGATCCCGAGATTGCGCTGAAGATTCTGCATCGCAAGGTGCACGTCACGCCGCTGATCCCGGGCAAAGCTCAGTCTGTCTCTGGGCCGGGCCCCGGGCCCGGGCCTGCTCCTGGGCTCTGTCCAGGCCCTAACGTTCTGCTGAACCAACAGAATCCTCCAGCGCCTCAACCTCAGCATCTGGCTAGAAGACCGGTGAAGGACATCCCTCCTCTGATGCAGACTACTCTCCAGGGGGGGATTCCCGCTCCTGGGCCAATATCAGCTGCAGTTCCTGGACCTGGACCTGGTTCCTTAACTCCGGGAGGAGCGATGCAGCCACAAGTCGGCATGCCAGTGGTTGGCCCAGTGCCTATGGAAAGTGGACCGATACAGGTGTCATCCAGAGCGCCTATGCCTCGCGGCCCCATGGCTGCTGGTGGCATACCCCCTCGAGGACTGCTGGGGGATGCGCCAAATGATCCGTGTAGAGGGACCTTGCTTTCAGTTACTGGAGAAGTGGAACCGAGAGGTTATCTGGGTCCACCACATCAGGCCCCCTCTATGCACCACGGTCACGATAGTCGAGGCTCCGCCTCGCATGATATGAGAGGGGGTCCATTAGCAGATCCCAGGTTGCTAATTGGGGAGCCCAGGGGCCCCATGATAGATCAAAGAGGTCTACTTATGGATGGTAGAGGAGGTAGAGAGTCCCGGGGAATGGAGGCTCGGGCAGTGGAGGCTGAGCTCTTAGAGCCGCGGGTAATGGAGAGAAGAGGACTAGAAACTTGTGCACTGGAAACCAGAAGAATGCAGGCAAGAGGGTTAGAAATGAGGGGCCCTGGCCCTACTTCCAGAGGTCCTATGATTGGTGGAATCCAGGGTCCTGGCCCCATTAATATAGTGGCAGGTGGTCCTCAGGGACCTAGACAGGTTCCAGGCATTTCAGGAGTGGGGACTGCTGGAGGTGTCATGCATGGGGCTGGCATGCAAGTAGCAGTTATGCAGGGAGCTGCCATACAGGGAGGAATGCAGGGTGCCAGCATTCAAGGAGCAGGCATGCAGGGAGCCGGCATACAGGGAGGGGTGCAGGGCACTGGCATGCAAGGAGCAGGCTTGCAGGAAGGAATGCAGGGAGCAGGCATACGAGGAGGAATGCAGGGAGCAGGCATACAGGGCACAGGCATTCAGGGTGCAAGCAAGCAAGGTGGAGGCCAGCCTAGCAGTTTCAGTCCTGGGCAGAGCCAGGCAACTCTCCAAGATCAAGAAAAAGCAGCTTTGATCATGCAGGTTCTTCAACTGACTGCAGATCAGATCGCCATGTTGCCTCCTGAGCAAAGGCAGAGTATCTTGATTTTAAAGGAACAAATCCAGAAATCCACTGGAGCTTCTTGAAAGTTTTTAGATTAGAAAGTACTTGGTTGTGATTTCAGAGTTTGCTCTGTAGCATGGAGAGTGGGCGTGGAGAGCTGACCAGTGTTTAGCGTTTCCCTCTTCTTAGACCCCAATCTTCTTTGTAGTGTTTTTTTTTTTCCTAATTAAATAGGGGGAGAAAGAAGGGGGCCTGTTTACTTTGTTACTGTTGATCTATGATGTAACCCTGAAAACGATTACATTATGCTAACTAAGAATATAAGACTATTAAAATACAGTTTGTTAAGTCTGGTTTTAAAATGTTAGTAAACTGAAAACTACATGAAGGCTGAAACTGATCTGTTAAAATTTTGACGTATTGGTATGGTTTTTGGTTATATTAATTTACCTTATAAGTTTTAGATGCATTTTCTTTGGCAAACCAAATGTAAAGTTCTGTTTTTGCGGCAATGGAGTACTATATTACGTTAAACATTTCAGCTATTTTGGAATTAATTGAAGCATTAGAGTTAATAGAATGTGCTTATATTTATGGTATTAGAGTTTTCTTAAAGTTATATTATCTGAAAAATCAAGATGTTGTTTCATTTATCTAATTCTAAAGGTCAGCAATATTTTCACTTGGTCCCAACTGTCATTTTGCTGATGAGACTCAAATAATCTCTTAATACCTTTTAATTTCACAAAAGTTTTTAAGCCCTAAATCTGAATGTGAGTAATTCTCTCACAACTTCCCAAAAGAATCAGTGTCAAAGGGCCATTTGATCTGAATTAGTTATGGGCTTTCTATAAATGATAGACGGTTTCATCCAGTAATGCTCCAGTTTCTTTATAAACAGCTTCTATATAGAGATAGTATCCATTTGGTCAACAAGAATCAAGAGCTAAAAATCTTAGTCTCCAGCCCAAAAAATCTTAGTCTCAGTGTTTGACACAGCTTTCATATTTTATAATCTGCTTTCCTTTCAACATCTTACTAGAGGCCCAGGAAAGCAGAAATATTCTTGTAGACTAACTCTTCAGCTGACTTATTATTTTATTTATTGTTTACAAGTCAAAACAACTGCTTAACATACACACCTATGACATAGATTTAAAACTCAGTAGGAAAGCGGCCCTTATTATAATTCCTTTGGAACTACTTCCTAATTTATATTTAAATGTTTAGGATGTGGCACTTATATGTTTGTATCATAGTCAAAGTGTTGGTTAATGACACATAAACTCACCAATAACCAAGTGAGAAAAAAAAAACTACCTTAATTACATAGTGAAGAATATTCCAAATGCAGGGAGAGAGCTAAAACTTAGAGTTGGGGTTATTTTCCATTTGGAAGATTTTACATCTTAATGGGCAATTTGTTGTTTTTGCAGTGTTTTTATCTTTTTGCTGCTGAGGTCTACATCTTACCCCTCCCCCCCTTTGTGGTTGATAGTGTTAAGCTGCCCATGTTTTCTGTTTCCCTTGTACTGGAGTGGATAACTCTTCTGTTGTATTAGTTCTGGCCAATATTAATTCACCGAGTTGGTTTGGTTACTTTTAAGTTGTAGTTGCTGATTGCAAATCTTTCATTGATAAATCTTAGTGTCTTTGTTCTAGTAAAACTTCTACATTGTTTAATGAAGACTAAATAAAACCTTACATGGTTTAATGAAGACTAATAAAATTATTCTATATTTAAAAAAAATGTTCTGCATGTGGAGCTGTTCTCATGATGATGTCTTACCAGGAGCAAAAAATGCTTCATGCCAAAAATATGTTTCTCCAGACATTATTATTATTTTGTTATGGGTATGTCTTTTGTATGTATGTGTGTAGCAGAAGGGCACTTGAGTGTATGTACTTGTGGATGCCCAAGGGTGGCACTGTGAATCCTGGGTTGCTCTACCTCCTTTTTGCTTTGCTCTGGGGTTTCTCAGGCTCAGCTTTCCAGGGCCAGAAGTGTAGGTTTTTGCCAATTCCACCTGACATTTTTTTAGGTGGGATCTGAGGATTCAAATTCAGGTCCTTTTGCTTGAAAGGCAAAGGTTTTTAATCCTGGAATCATCTCCCAAATCTATTATTATTTGTGTGTGTATACCAGAAGGCACTTGAGTGTGTGTGTGTGTGTGCCTGTGTAGACCTAAGAGTAATTGGGAATCACCCTGGATTGCTCGGGAGTTTCCTGGATTCCACTATTTCTACCCAACATTTTTATATGGGGTCCTTCTCAGGTCCTTCTTCTTGTGAGTTGGAAGCTTTAACCCCCAGGTCATCTCTCCAGCTTCAGCATCCCATTATTTTTAAGAATTTGTTTTTATCTATAAGTCACCTACTAGAAAAACACAAGTTTTTCTACAGAATTCTGTAGATCTTTGCATTGTAAATCTAAGCCCATTGTTGACCGTGGTAAACAGGATGAGTCAGAGACACCTCAGCATTGTGGCTTTTCTCCTCAGTTCCCCTTTTCCAGATGCAAATTAGACTCCAAGTCTTTTGTGGGATGGATCTTCTAAGAAGAGCTATTTGAAGCATAGTGGGATGCTGGAACTGAAACCATGTGTGATAGTTAAGTTGTAGTAGCTGAGACTATTTGAAAGGATAGTACACACCCTAAATCCTATCAGAACTCCAAAGCTCTCAAAGGATTCTCCTAATACTATATCATAAAATGGAGCCACCAAGGAGAACAGATGCCTTCTTGCCGCTGTGCTAGGAATCATTCTTTCTTCCGGCCGCCCGGAGTTTGCCAGCCACTTGACTACCGAACTGAGCAGCTAGCTATTGGCAGCCATCGTTGGAACTACCTTGGCCATATCTGTAAGCCAACTCAATAAATTTCCTATATATATAAATTCATTCTGTGAATTCCGTGACTTTAGAGAACCCTAACTAACACACCATGTTTAAGTGCATTTTGGGGGAGAGGGATACATGAAGATTGGGTTACAGATTGGGCTTAGTCTCTGACCAGTTGAGACCAGGTCAAGTCCTAGACACACTAAGATTAAGAAGCAACACCTAAGATGGCCGATTCCAGGCAGCCACTGACCAGAAAACTCTTGAGAATTTTCCATATCCTTTTTGTCACCCTACAAACAAGAAGAAGATGATTTCATCCTATAAGTCTCTAGGCAGGGTGTACAGAGCAGAGACCGACTATTTCCTTGAAGGAGATGTATTGCTGTGAAACTCAGCCTGACGGAAGAACTAGTGTGGCTGCACACATGCTGGAACTCCAGCCCTGAGGACGTAGAGTAGGAAGACTGGAAACTGAAGGTTACTCCAATATATAGAGTTCCAGACCAGTCTGGGCACTTGAAACCTTGCAGGAGACGAAACAAAGGCAACACTAATGAAGAGTCACTAGAGCTGCCCCAAGGAAGTCCAGAGGACAGCCAGCACCAGCAGAATGCCACCGTAATACAGCAGCTCCCCTGGGCTGTGCAGGAATGACCCCCTTCCCTCCACCCCTCTGAACTGAAGGGGTGCTAGATTCCTGAGGGACAAAGGGGGCTCGTTGAGAGGACAGGGCCTTCCCTGATCTTGGAGGGAAAGATCAAGGACTCAAAGACGCTGACTACAGCCAAGAGTCACAGCAACCAGCCGGCCCAAGGGGTCTCCAGAAGGGGCAAATCTACATCCACAGAGAGAGGCTGAGGAAGCCCAGGTGGAAGAAAGGTCACCTTGAAGTTAACACAATTCCTTGGTACATTTCCACGGTGTTTTGTTGCTTCTGTTTTTGAAGAGGAGCAAGGGAGAGAGAGCAGCAGAGGGAGGATTCTGAAGATGAGAGCTGGACTGTCAGCGGTGAGAGAGTAGATGGAGGTAGAAGGGAGAAGGTGCTCTGCGGCCTATCAGAGGAGAGCTGGGGAGGATTTGTGGCTCTTGGGGCTTTTTGTGCCTTTGTGTCCTGTGCATGGCCAAGCCCGAGAGTTATAAAGAACCACAAAAATGCTTCCCTGGCCCTTTCACTCCACCCCGCTACGCCGGTCGGGATGCGCGCGCACGGTCCAGCCGAGCCTCACCCCGCGACTCCAGGTAAGCCCCGGCCGCGCCCGCCCACCAGAACCCCAGGTCAGCCCAAAAGGACCCGGCTCCGACTCCCGCCATCCAGCCGCAGGGCCGAGGGACGAGGAGGACCTCCCCCTGCGCCCGGGCCCCGCCCCAGCTGCCCTCGGGTTAAATAGCTTCAAGCCATCGCCCCCATCCTCCCTCTCACCTGCACCGCGCTCCGACAGTCACGTGCGTGGTACAGCCAGGCCTCACCCTTGACCTAGGTAAGCTCTGTCCCTGCCCACCCCCAGAACCCCAGGCCAAATAATTCAGTTTAGCGAAATTGAAAGATCTTAAGAGTTAAAACGACAATGCCAAAGTCAAAGTGCAAATCCATGAGAAGTAACACTCACGTAAACAAATTTCCCACTGAAGAAATTAATCCCATAATGTTAGACTCCAACCAGAACAAACCCGCGGAAAAAGGCCAAGAAATCCAGACCCAGGATAACGACTTTCAAAATATGATCATTACCATGTTCAATACTATGAAAGAGGAAATCCGGGAGGAATTACATAATCGAATCAATCGCTTTGAAGAGGAACACAACAGACATTTGGAGGAGTTGAGAAAAACAGTGCAAGAAACAAAAACTGGTATAGAGCAGTTAAAACAGACTCAAGCAGAGTTTAAAACTGAGCTACAAGACAAGTTATCTTCAACCCAGAACTCTACAGAGAGTCTTATCAACAGAACTAACGAAGCAGAAAACAGAATTTCAGACCTTGAAGATAAAGTGGGAGTACTAACCAGCTCAATGGAAGAGGTTGTTAAAGCCAAAAAGATACTTGAGAGAAATATCCAAGAGATATGGGACACCCTGAAGAAGCCTAACATGCGTATTCATGGAATACCAGAGCAAGAATCTCAAAATACCACCCCTGAGGAAATTTTTCAAATGATCATCAAGGAAAACTTTCCTCATATAAAAAAAGAGAGGCCCATCCATATACAAGAGGCATTCCGCACCCCAAACAGATACGACCAAAACAGAAGCACCCCACGGCAAATAATAGTTAAAACACTCCACATTCAAGATAAAGAACTGGTGCTGAGAGCTTCAAGGGAGAAAAAACAAGTCACTTTTAAAGGTAAACCTATTAAAATAACAAAAGCAAGAAGAGCTTGGAGAGATACACTTCAAGTATTGAATGAGCAAAAATGTCAACCCAGGCTGATTTACCCTGCAAAACTATCAGTCATGATCGACGGAGAAAGAAAAACTTTCCAGCACAAAGACAACTTGAAGGGATACATGTCCACCAAACCAGGCCTTCAAAAAATGCTAGAAATGATACTCAAGCGTGAAGAAAAAAACAGGCATATCCAGGAGAACAGAAGGCAAATATAACACCATTAAAAGCAAAGCAATATACTTATAAAAACTACTAAACATAATAAATGTCTGGAATTAAAAATAGTTTCTCCATTATAACACTAAATGTTAATGGAATTAATTCACCGGTCAAGAGACACAGATTACAAACTTGGATTAAAAATCACAATCCATCAATCTGCTGCCTGCAGGAAACCCATCTCACCACAAAAGATAGGCACCTTCTAAAAATAAAAGGCTGGTCAACAATTCTACAAGCAAATGGAAGCAGAAAACAGGCAGGGGTAGCCATTATGTTATCAGACAAAGTGGACTTCAAACCAAAGAAAATTATAAGAGACACGGATGGATACTACATTTTAGTCACAGGTACAATTCACCAGAAAGACTTCACAATACTGAATATATATGCACCCAATACGGGCCCCTCCACATTCATTAAGAAAACCCTACAGCGTCTAAAGCAAGAAATCAACTCCCAAACGATAATTCTTGGGGACTTCAACACCGCCCTCTCAACATGGGATAGATCAACAGGTCAAAAGCTTAACAGAGACACTTTGGAACTTAATCAAGCCCTGAAAGAAATGGACCTCACAGATCTCTATCGAACTTTTCACCCACGTACCAAAGAATACACATTTTTCTCAGCAGCATACGGAACTTTCTCCAAAATAGATCACATATTGGGCCACAAAACGAATCTACACATATACAAAAAAGTTGAAATACTAACCTGTGCCCTATCAGACCACCACGGCCTAAAGCTGGACATCCACAACACATCAAACAAGAGAAAATACACTAACTCCTGGAAACTTAACAATATGATGCTGAATGAGAACTGGATTCAGGAAGAAATTAAAAAGGAAATTCAAGATTTCCTGAAAGTGAATGATAACAAAAATACAACTTACCAAAATCTCTGGGACACAATGAAAGCTGTTCTAAGAGGTAAGTTCATAGCTCTTAATGCCTACATCAAAAAAAGGAAACATCAGAAATAAACAACTTAACAATGCAGCTTAAAGCTTTAGAGAAACTAGAGCAATCTGATCCCAAAAGTAGTAGAAGAGAGGAGATTAGCAAAATAAGGGGAGAAATATCTGAAATCGAGATTAAGAAAACGATAGAAAAAATCAACCAGTCAAAAAGCTGGTTCTTTGAAAAAATCAATAAGATTGATACACCCCTAGGTAAATTAACCAAAATCAGGAGAGAGAAAACCCAAATTAACAAAATCAGAAATGAACATGGAGTTATCACTACTGATACCCAAGAAATCCAGATAATTATAACATCGTATTTCAAAAACTTATACTCTGTGAAGTTTGACAACACAAAAGAGATGGATGAATTTCTAAGTAAACACAACTTATCTAAATTGAATCAGGAAGTTGTGAATTATATAAATAGTCCTATAACATATAAGGAAATTGAGGAAGTAATCTTGAATCTTCCCACCAAAAAATGTCCTGGACCAAATGGATTCAGCATAGAGTTCTACCAGACATTTAAGGAGTTAATAATACCAATACTCCTTAAACTGTTCCATCAAATAGCAAAGGAAGGAACACTACCAAATTCCTTCTATGAAACTAATATCGTTTTAATCCCAAAACCTAATAAAGATTCACTTAAAAAAGAAAACTATAGGCCGATCTCCCTGATGAACACAGACGCAAAGATTCTCAACAAAGTCTTAGCAAATCGGATTCAAAAACATATTAAAAAGATCATTCATGGGGACCAAGTAGGCTTCATCCCCGGCACACAAGGTTGGTTCAACATACGCAAATCAATAAATGTATTCATCATGTAAACCAGTCCAAAGTCCAAGACCACATGATACTCTCGATAGATGCAGAAAAAGCTTTTGACAAGATCCAACAGCCTTTTATGATCAAAACGCTAGAGACAGTAGGAATGGAAGGAACCTTTATCAATATAATAAAAGCTGTATACAACAAGCCCACAGCAAGGATTATGCTCAATGGGGAACAATTGGAAGCATTCCCACTTCGATCAGGAACTAGACAAGGCTGTCCACTCTCACCACTTCTATTCAATATTGTACTTGAAGTCTTAGCTGAAGCCATAAGACAAGAAAGGGACATAAGAGGGATTCAAATCGGCAAGGAAGAAGTCAAGCTATCCCTATTTGCAGATGACATGATCTTATACCTGAGTGATCCCAAAAACTCCAACAGGAAGCTCCTGGAACTAATTGAGAAGTTCAGCAGGGTGGCAGGATACAAAATAAATGTGCAAAAATCAGAGGCCTTCCTATATGTCCAGAATGAAAGAAGTGAAAAAGCCTTGAGAGAAACAATACCATTTACTATAGCCCCTAAAAAAATGAAATACCTTGGTATAAACCTAACTAAGGAGGTAAAAGACCTTTACAATGAAAACTTTAAAACCCTAAAGAAAGAAATTGCAGAAGACACCAGAAGGTGGAAAGACCTCCCTTGTTCCTGGATTGGCAGAATCAACATTGTAAAAATGACCATCCTACCAAAGGCAATATACAGATTCAATGCTATACCAATCAAAATCCCAAAGCAATTCTTCAAAGAAGTTGACCAAATAATCTCAAAGTTCATATGGAGACACAAAAGACCCAGGATAGCAAAAACAATCCTGAGTAACAAAAACACAGCTGGAGGTATTACCATACCAAACCTAAGTCTATACTACAAATCCATAGTTATAAAGACAGCCTGGTACTGGCTCCAAAATAGACACACAGATCAATGGATAAGGATTGAAGACCCAGATATAAGCCCACAAAGTTACAGCCATTTGGTCTTTGACAAAGGGGCCCAAAGAATCCAATGGAAAAAGAACAGCATCTTCAACAAATGGTGCTGGCAAAACTGGATCTCCACATGCAGAAGATTAAAGCTGGACCCGTACTTGTCACCATGTACAAGACTTAATTCCAAATGGATCAAGGACCTTGATATCAGGCCAGAGACTTTAAAAACCATAGTTGAAAGGATAGGGAACTCCCTTGAGCTGATTGGGCTAGGCCAACACTTCCTAAACAGACATCCTGCTGTTTACACAATCACTGCTACCAACTCTCAACAGTTGGGATCTTGTGAAATTAAAGAGCTTCTGTTCAGATAAAGAGATTGTCACACGAGCTCAAAGGCAACCCACAGAATGGGAGAAAATCTTCACTAACCACATATCTGACAGAGCTCTACTGTCCAGAGTGCACAAAGAACTTAGAAAATTAAACTCCAAGGAAAACACTGGCCCAATTAAAAAATGGGCCCTGGAACTTCAAAGAAACTTTACCAGGGATGAAATTAAAATGTCTAACAATTATCTTAAAAAATGCTCCACTTCCTTCGCCATCAGGGAAAAGCAAATCAAAACTTCCCTGAGATATCATCTCACCCCGGTCAGGATGGCAAAAATCCACAATACAAACAACAACAAATGCTGGAGAGGATGTGGAGAGAGGGGAACTCTCCTACATTGTTGGTGGGAATGCAGGCTCATACAGCCACTCTGGCGAGCCGTCTGGAGATTCTTAAAGAAATTAAAGATTGAAATGCCATATGACCCTGCTATCCCACTTTTGGGTATAACCCCCCATGCAGCAGAGGTTTGCCTCGATAGCACAAGCTCGACCATGTTCATAGCAGCACTGTTTACAATAGCAAAGTCATGGAATCAACCTAAATGTCCAACAGTTGACGAGTGTTTAAGGAAACTGTGGTACATCTATACAATGGAGTACTACTCAGCCATCAAAAATGATGAATTACTGGAATTTGCTGGGAAATGGATGTCATTAGAAAGAATTATATTAAGTGAAGTATCCCAAACCCAGAAAATTAAGCGCCATATGTACTCCCTAATAGGTGGCTCCTAGTACCAAACTCACCCAGCCCACATTGAGACACTCAAAAGTAAACCTATGAAACACAGTAATTGCAAGGATTATGAACAAGAGAGATGGGTTAGGAGGGCCACACCAGAAACAAGGAGAGAGGAGACCATGTTACAGCAGAGAAAATAGGCCTCCATCAAGGTCTGCAAGGGGTGATATACAGTGCCCAGCAGAATGGAGTGAAGGGAATTGCAGGAGCAGCAAAACTGCAAAAGAAAATCAACAAACCACAATCCAGAACTTCAGAGACTATATCAATCACATAGAACTAGGACAGCCTAATCTCTCCCCATCCTGGAGCTCAGGGACATTTGCGGAAGAGGGGGCGGTAAGATTGTAAGAGCAAAAGGATGGGAGGAGCAACGATTTGCAAGATTCTCAACAATAGTTGGGGCCAAAGCAATCGTAATGGGACTTTGCATGCCCTGCGCAATGTCCAGCGCACTGTTGCCCTCATAAAGTCTAGCATCTGTTAAGGGCACCGAGACCCCTGGAGGCAAGGGATTGACAGCCATAGTAGTGATCTTATGCTTAAGGGGAACAAGAGAAAGGGCTTATGGAAATGCCACTGGGTCCTTATATGTCATCGGAGAGGAGGACCCAATGGAGAGTTAGGCGTATACAATAAAGGACTCTCTGGGAATTGGGGGGGAGGCACTGGGGGAAGGGGAGGGGGAGGACGGGGGAGGGAGGGAACTGGTAAAAAATTTTAAAATGTATAATTAAATTTTTAATAAAAAAAAAAAAAGGTTTTAACAACAACAACAAAAAACCCTAAAGAAAGAAATTGCAGAAGACACCAGAAGGTGGAAAGACCTCCCATGTTCCTGGATTGGCAGAATCAACATCGTAAAAATGACCATCCTACCAAAGGCAATATACAAATTCAATGCTATACCAATTAAAATCCCAAAGCAATTCTTTAAAGAAGTTGACCAAACAATCTCAAAATTCATATGGAGGCACAAAAGACCCAGGATAGCAAAGACAATCCTGAGTAACAAAAACACTGCTGGAGGTATTACCATACCGAACCTTAGTCTATATTACAAATCCATAGTTATAAAAACAGCCTGGTACTGGCTCCAAAATAGACACACAGATCAATGGATAAGGATTGAAGACCCAGATATAAGCCCACAAAATTACAGCCATTTGGTCTTTGACAAAGGGGCCCAAAGAATCCAATGGAAAAAGAACAGCATCTTCAACAAATGGTGCTGGCAAAACTGGATCTCCACATGCAGAAGATTAAAGCTGGACCCGTACTTGTCACCATGTACAAGACTTAATTCCAAATGGATCAAGGACCTTGATATCAGGCCAGAGACTATAAAAACCATAGTTGAAAGGATAGGGAACTCCCTTGAGCTGATTGGGCTAGGCCAACATTTCCTAAACAGACATCCAATGGCACAGTCACTGCTACCAACTCTCAACAGTTGGGATCTTGTGAAATTAAAGAGCTTTTGTTCAGATAAAGAGATTGTAAAACGAGCTCAAAGGCAACCCACAGAATGGGAGAAAATCTTCACTAACCACATATCTGATAGAGCTCTACTGTCCAGAGTGCACAAAGAACTTAGAAAACTAAACACCAAGGAAACTAATGGCCCAATTAAAAAATGGGCCCTGGAACTTAAAAGAAACTTTACTAGGGATGAAATTAAAATGTCTAACAAATATCTTAAAAAATGCTCCACTTCCTTAGCTGCCGCGCTCCTATCCAACTAATCTGGTAGAATATGTCTCAGTTTGGAAAAGGTGGATTCAAAGTAACATGTTTTGGGATAAGGACATGGCTTTATTTTAGAGAAATAAGGAAAAATATGGGAATTGTCAGGTCTTGGTGTTTCTTCCCAGTTCAGGCCTAAAGCCTGTTCCCTGGGAAGGTCACAGTAACCCCATGGGCAAGTGCTAGGAATTTCTCGGTATGCCTCAATAAAGTCCAGGGACAGGTGCTAAGCATTTTTACCTAGGTTTTGTTTGGGATAATTCAAGTTTTGCCTCTGGCAGGAAGAATCCTTCTGGAATTTAGGAGTGCCCTTTCTTAGGGTTTTTTGGAACTAGCTTCCTGCTCTCTGTTCTAGAGAAGAAGCCTGCTTTTTAAGTTTCAGTCAAATACTAAATAGAAATTTCATGTCTAGTCATTTACAATAAGTAGACTTGTTAATCAGAATGTGTGCACTGATTTTAAGGAAATTAGAGAATAACTTCTAGAGTCTTAAAACATAGGTGGGTAAAATTCCCACCTACGTACTAACTCAGAAATTCCAGAAGTACAAGACTATGCTCTCAGTCCACCAGAACCTTAAAAGAAACTGTGATACCCTCTTACCCTGGCTGAAGGCCAAGGAAGAGACCATCATGCCAGAAAGTCTAGATGCCAAGACTGCCCCTGGAGATGGTATTTGCAATCCAAACTGGGAGAATCCATGTCAGAAGCAAAGGGGGCCGTGTCTTTCCTACCCCAAACAGCACTCTTATGAGAAATCACAGAGATGGACCATCTGAGTGCACTCCCACCAATGATCGCCTCCGCCCTGAAAGAGACACCTTCGAAAGAGACACCCTCGGCATATGGGGCCTAACTGGACCCCAGGTTTGGAGTATGCATGGTTCACAGATGGGTCATCTAACTGATGGCAATACGCTTCTGGAATTCCTCAAAGGAAGACATAAGCAACCTTACTATTAAAGGAATAGAAGGATGCTATCATAGAAGTTATTCTTTTAATAATTATGTTGCTTAAGTGTTTTCTTCAGTGCATACCTCAGTGTTCCATCGACAGAACCAGCTATAGCTTATGGGCCTTGAGTATTCAAGTCAAGGCACCCCCCCTTAGAGCGTAGTTTAAGCTTGGATAGTAGAGACTACATGAGCTGCATGCATCTTCCCAAGTTAGAACCTGCTGCCATGCCTGGTGCCTATGTCGACCTGCCTGACTGAGAGTATCAACCTGGAGAGGACAACAGCAAAAGCTCATGCTGGGACTTATGAGGTGTTGGGGACTCCTATAGTTAATTGTAAAATATGTTCCTTGCTAAAATCAAAAGGAGATCATTCTGCCTCTGTATTTTAAAAAAGCAGTTAAAATGTGGGCTCAGCCCCATAGCTATCCGGTGAAGCATTATAGATTAGATAAGTTTGGAAATACTGAGAGAATGTTTCTGTTAAGTGCCTTTGCCCTGAAGCAATGGGTTAGGTTCTTGAAAAAATGTCCACCCTGAAGGTGATTTTTGCTGACTAGAAAATTGTATGTCTGTTGTAGGTGCAACATTCTTTACCCCAAAATTTTCTGTATAAAAGTTGTCACGAAAGTTTCAATAAACGGGTTCAGGATACACTCGGACGAGAGGGAGCCGCGTGTGTTCTGTTCTCCACCCGGTCCTGGGGAGCCCTGGTCTCCAGGCCGCGACTCTGGTCTGCGGCACTTAGCCATCAGGGAAATGCAAATCAAAACTTCCCTGAGATATCATCTCACCCCGGTCAGGATGGCAAAAATCCACAACACAAACAACAACAAATGCTGGAGAGGATGTGGAGAGAGGGGAACTCTCTTACATTACTGGTGGGAGTGCAGGCTCATACAGCCACTCTGGCGAGCCGTCTGGAGATTCTTAAAGAAATTAAAGATTGAAATGCCATATGACCCTGCGATTCCACTTTTGGGTATAACCCCCCATACAGCAGAGGTTCGCCTCGATAGCACAAGCACTACCATGTTCATAGCAGTGCTGTTTACAATAGCAAAGACATGGAATCAACCAAATGTCCAACAGTTGACGAGTGTTTAAGGAAACTGTGGTACATCTATACAATGGAGTACTACTCAGCCATCAAAAATGATGAATTACTGGAATTTGCCGGGAAATGGATGTCATTAGAAAGAATTATATTAAGTGAAGTATCCCAGACCCAGAAAATTAAGTGCCATATGTACTCCCTAATAGGTGGCTCCTAATACCAAAACCACCCAGCCCATCTTGAGACACTCATAGGTAAATCTATGTATTACCTACAGTAATTGCAAGGATTATGAACAGGAGGGATGGGGTTGGATGGCCACACCAAAAACAAGGATAGAAGTGACCATGTTACAGTAGAGAAAATAGGCCTCCATCAAGGACTGCAAGAAAGTAATGTGACACCTAGTTAAGTTCACAATTCGTTCCTGATCATTTACAACTAAGGGGGTATGAACTCACCAGAAGGGGAGGGCATATAGTCCGGCAGATTAAAAAGTAACCATTTTGCAAATGGGTGATTGACCCCTCCCATTGCCTAAGGCCATATGACCCTGGGATTCCAATTTTGGGTATAAGTATTACATCTACTCTTGAATGTGCTCTTATAATAAGACTCCAGTTTAACAGCTTTCTGTCTCTGGCCAGGGGGTGACATACAGTGCCCATCACGATGGAGTGAAGGGCATTACAGGAGCAACAAAACTGCAAAAGAAAATCAACGAACCACAATCCAGAACTTCAGAGACTCTATATCAACCACCTAGAACTAGGCCAGACTAATCTCTCCCCATCCTGAAGCTCAGGGACATTTGCAGAAGAGAAGGCGGTAAGAGTGTAAGAGCAAAAGGATGGGAGGAGCAATGATTTGCAAGATATTCCACACGTTAGGGCCGAAGCAATCATAATTGGACATTGTATGCCCGGCGCAATGTCCAACACACTATTGACCTCACAAAGTCTAGCATTTGCTAAAGGCACCAAGATCCTTGGAGGCAAGGGATTGACAGCCACAGTAGTGTTCCTATGCTTAAGGGGAACACAGGAAGGGGTTCAGGGAAATGCCACTGGGTCCTTGTACGTCATCAGAGAGGAGGGCCCAGAGGAGAGTCAGGCATGCACAAGAAAGGACTCTGGGAATCGGGGCGGGAGGCACGGGGGGGATGGGGCGGGAGGGGTGAGGGGAGGGGGACCAGGGGGTTGGGGGAGGAGGGAGGGAACTGGTGTACCTATTAAGTTTGTATGAGCTGAAATAATAATAAAAAATGTATTATAAGAAAACAAAACAAAACAAAACAAAACAACAACAACAAAAAAAACGCTTCCCTGATTAGGAATCGAACCCGGGCCATTGCAGTGAAAGCACCGAATACTAGCGACTAGACCACCAGGGACACATGGCAGCACCCTAAACGCTTCCAATGAAAATAGGGACAGTAGAGGCTGGCCTTCTGAGACTAAAGGTCAGAAATCTGGTTTGATTCTCAAGACCCGAAACAACGGAGCCTGCTCTGCCGCCAGAGTCCTGCCGGCTCGCACCTCTCGTCTCTCAACACAGAGATGCTCTGAGGTCGAGGCCGGGGCAGGAGGAAAAGCATCGGATTCCGTTTCAATGCAGCCCAGCACCACGTGCCCAGGGCTTCGGGTGCTTGCTCCTTCTGGGGCAAACTTGGCTCTCAGGTGGTGGACCCCGTCTTCCTGGTTGCCGATGGGCGAGGGGGCTGCCTTTCCTTCCAGCCCACCGCAGCTATAGCCGCGGCAGACGCTCCTCTCCAGTGCGAGCTCTCGCTAGAGCTCCAGGGGCCCATTTGGGGCGCTTTTCAATGCAGCTGCCCGCTGCGGCGCTCAGGAGAGAAGAAGCGAAGGCGCTTCAGGACCTGTTGGTCGTTGGCCGCTAGCCGCGGATGAAAGCCGGGGTTTCTCCATCCTCCGACCTCAGCCTGTGCGGCTCCCCGGCCTGCACCCCGTTCAGAGCGGGCGCGCGAGGTGCAGCGTGTGGCCAGCGGAGGCGCGGCCGTGGGCACGCGCCGCCTTTCTGCATCGGGCCAGCCGGGCTCGCTCCGCGCTCGCTGCTGCTTCCTCCTCTTCTCCCTTCTTTGTCGGTTCAGAGATACGCTTTTAGCGAACTTGGTGGGAAGGCGAGCGTCCCCACCGCAGAGCTTCCCGTGCTGCTGAAGCAAGGGACAGGCCGCTGCTGTCCCGGAAGGATTCGTCCCCGCACCTCGGGCTCCCTCAAGTCCACGTGTCTGCGGCTGCGGCTCCTCCCGCAGCCAGCACTGCAGGAGCGGCGCGCACGTGCGGCCGACCTGTGGCTGGGAGCGGGGGTCTGGGATGCGTCTCGTAGCCAAGTTCCTGGGGTCCAACGCTGGGGCCCGGGGCCCCGCCTCGTGGTCTGGTCTCCCTAAGGAAGCGGCCACAGGCGTGTACGATACTCCCTGGGTGACTCCGCAGCATACACATTTGTATCGGCCCGCGGGTTTGGGGGCGTATATACCCCGAATAACCGCAATCGCCCAGAACTGAGAAGGCGTAAGTGGTATGGGTTCTGCTGCCTTTGGGAATGTTGTAGGAGCTTAGGGCGCAACCGTGAGAAGCTATTGTCCTCCTCAGAGCACAGGGGATCTACGGATTCCTGGGGTCCTTGTTCCGCAGCTGCCGCTCTGTTTAAGGACGGTATCCAACAGTGGGAGCCTCAGGTTTTTAGTGCTGCGGCCAAAGCAATGTTTTGTTTGTTTGTTTGTTTATTTTTAATTTTTTTTAAAGCTCCAAATCACAGGTTTAACCAAGGCAGTGTGCTTGCATTGCTACAATGAAAACTTTTTTGCAGAAGGGCAAACTTTACAAAGGGAAAGCTGGTTTGCCAGTTTGTGCAATATGCCTGATCCTGTTTTTAAATGACAAATTATAATTAATTACCTGAGGATGGTATAATTGTATATTAAAATTTAAGCAATTGGTTTAACAGTTTATTGTATTATCTGTTTTCATAATGGGGGCTATATTAGTAAAATTTAAAGCTGATAAAATGTCAGAATCATCCAAGATCACATGATACTCTCGATAGATGCAGAAAAGCTTTTGACAAGATAGAACAGCCTTTTACGATCAAAACCCTAGAGACAGTTGGAATGGAAGGAACTTATATTAACATAATAAAAGCTGTATACAACAAGTCAACAGCAAGGATTATACTAAAGGGGGGGAGGGACAACAACAACAGACAGGGACTTGAAGCATTCCTGTTTCAATCAGAATCAAGACAAGGCTGTCTACCTATCATCACTTCTATTCAATATTGTACTTGAAGTCTTAGCTGGAGCCATAAGACAAGAGAGGGAGATAAAAGGGATTCAAATTGGAAAAGAAGTCAAGATATCTCTATTTGTTGACAACATGATCTCATACCTGAGAGATCCTAAAAACTCCACCAGGAAACTGATGGAACTAATACATAAGTTCAACAGAATGACAGGTTACAAAATAAATGTGCAAAAATCAGTGGCCTTCCTATACACCTAAAGGATGAAAAAAAGTAAAAAAGTCCTAAGAGAAACAATACAGTTCACTATAGCCCCCTGAAAAATGAAATACCTTGGTATAAATCTAACCAAAGTAATGAGAAACCTTAAAACCCTAAAGAAAGAAATTAGAAACAAAGCCAGAAAATGGAAAGCCCTCCCATGCTCCTGGATGGGCAGAACTAACATCATAAAAATGACCATCCTACCAAAAGCAATATACAGATTCAATGTAAATCAAAATCCCAAAGCAATTCTTTAAAGAAATTGACCAAACAAACTCAAAATTCATATGGAAGCATAAAAAGCTCAGGATAGCAAAAACAATCCTGAGTAACAAAACCACTGCTGGAGGTCTCGCCATACCAAATCTTAGTCTTTACTACAAATCTATAGTTATAAAAGCAGCTTGGTACTAGCTCCAAAATAAACACATAGCTCAAATATGGATCGAAGACATATAAGCCCACACAATTACAGCTCTTTTGACAAAGGGGCCCAAAAAACTCAATGGAAAAAGAACAGCATCTTCAACAAATGGTGCTGGCAAAACTGGATATCTGCATGCAGAAGATTAAAACTGGATCTGTACTTGTCACCATGCACAAAAGTCAACTCCAAATGGATCAAGAACCTTAATATTAGGCCAGAGATTATACACACACACACACACACACACACACACACACACACACACATATATATACATACCCTAGAGGAGGGTGTTTGATCTCCCAGGTGTCTGATTCTGCTCAGGCTTATCTGGGATTCCTAGGTAAATTGTAAATTTTTAAGAGCACTAGAGGAGAGGGGCTTGTAACTTTGACTTTTTCACATAGGGTCTCACATTCCCCCCTTTCTCAAGGCACATTCTGAGGCCCAATCTTGGGCCTGAAGCAGAATATTTTTTCCTGCCCATAGGTTAATTGTTTGTTTGATATGGAGAGTTCATTTCCATATCCTTCTATTTTATCTCTGGGAGGACTGGAGTCATTTCTTCAGCAGGAGTATTCCTTCATGGTGATTCCAGCAGTGGGGAATGACCTTTAGGAATTCCAAAGATCTTCAAAGACCTTGAAAGACCCATCCCAGCATGGCTGCTCTAATCCTGCTTCATTCCCCCATAAACCTATTTGAGAACTCAGACTGCTCTGGGGATAAAGGACGATGACCTGCTGTGGCTGCTTCCTGCTGAGTTGGGGCGAAGGAAGTAAGAGCAGTCTGATGTCCTCATCTATGAAGTGCTGGGATGGTCTAGAGGTCTTTGATAGATGGCTATATTATTTCAAGGTCTATCTAAAAAAGACAAAACACAGGTTAAACTTCCAAGATCTACACAAGGATTAAAACATTGTAACTGGGAAGGCACATGGGAGAAACCAAATAAGCTCAGCAATCATACTGTGGGTATAGGCAAAAGTTAGTAAAGAAAATCTGTTACCTGGCCTGGAATAGTCACTGCTTTTGTCTGGTGTAAAAGCCAAGAGCTAATCTATATATTGGAGATCTTTCTCCTCTGGCTATTGCAAATCTCTAAGACTTTCACATTTTAAAACTTGTCCAAAGCCATGTGAACTGTCTGATTCTTTGTATAGAACAATCTGAATTAATTTTCCTTTTTGCGTTCTGAAAAACAAAGCAACACAAGTCCTTTTTGGGACCAAAAGGATGTAGCACCACTCTTCTGATCTAAATGAAAAGCCAGCTTTGATTTGATTTGCTATCGGAGCTAGTCTGTCTAACACCTGGAGTTTTGCTGTTTTTCTTGGTTTATTCCTTAAGTTTGCCATTGCATTTTTCCTCTGTCAAGCACTGAGTTTAACTTTAGGCAACCTTTTAGGGCGAGGGCAAAACTTTATTAAACTTTTCACCGACATGTCTCTGGCTTTAACGCTACAGCATAAACAGTCTTTCTTGGGCCTGCAAGCTTTATGCTACATGCTGTCTGATTCCATCACCCTCAGAAATCTATGATGATTTTTTTTTCCTAGCACAGGAATATTAAGTATATTAATAGCGCCTGTAAAAAACATCTGAAAGCTTCACATCTGCCCAGAGTGATGGCCTCTGCCATGGGTTGGGGGCTCTCTCGGGGGATTCAAAAGTCACCCAGCAGCCTCACAGATGCTTCGGGGCTCCAGGTCCCTCCTGGATGGGTTGAGGCACTCCCTGCAGGGGCTGCAGGCCTAAGTGGTCACCCCACCAGCTGTCTGTCCAGGTCCCTGTCACCTCCAGCCACCAAATCACCTCCTTCTCACCTTCTCTGGGGCACAACAAAGAGGAAATGAAGGGGAAAGGGATCCATGTCAGGCTCTTGGTCCCAGGAAGCTGCTGTTTCCCCGGTCCCAGGTCCCAGACTGTAACGGTTACTCTTTACTATTGCTGTGAGAGAGCACCCAAAGTCAACCAACTTAAGGGAGAAAGGGAGGTTTATTCAGCTTACGGTTCCAGAGGGAAGGGACAGTCTCTCAAAGCAGAGGTGGCATGGCTGGCTGGCCAAAGCTGGAGGAGGCTAAGTCACCGCAGACATCTTGGAAGCCGAGAGCTGCAAGACTGCTTGCTGCAAAGGCAGACTTCTCCTGGAGGTAGGGTGGGACTAATCCACCTCAAGGCCCACCCCTTGTGACTGCCTTCCTCCAGCAAGGCTCCACCTCTCAAGGTGCCATGACCTTGCCAAACACATGAGACTGTGGGGGACACATTTCAAACCATGACACAGACTAAGCTGCAGTGTCTCGTCAAGTGTCCCAATTGCTCCATAGAGGGAGATCACCAAGAAGCGCACTCCAGCCCAAGCACCTCTGCTGCTCTGCCCCTAGGCTTTTGGGTCCTGGAATCCTCAGTCTTCCGTCTCCTCCCAAGCACCATTCTTAAAGCAAAAGTCAGGAAGAATAAAGCAAGTGGCTGGACTGAAAGTCTCCTTAGTGAGTCTGACCTGGGATTCGTGTGTCCCCACACTAGGTGGAACAGAGCGTGTCTGCCTGAGGCAGTGGCCAGGAGCTAGGGACTGGTGTGACCCTTTCTGTGCAGGCAGCTTTTCCATCTGACTGTTGTGTGGGAGCCCAGATAAAAACTCATTTTTCCTGGAAGAGTTTGATAGCTAGTGTGATGCATAATAAGAGCCTGACTGTGTAAATACACAGAAAATTTTAGAGCGCTTTTCTCACAGTGATGAACTATAAACCAAAAAAGCTCAAAAATGTAAATACTCACAGGACTATTTTTATTTACCCCTGTGTTACTTTGTGAGTGACTGATGAACCTGTCATTTTCTTGATCCTAAACATTTAGTAAAATCAAAAGTTAACAAAAGCCTAGGAAGGAAGTTGAGCACTAGAATTTTGTGCTCCCTTGTTCATTAACATAGAAACAAAGAGGCTTCCCATTTGCATGTTAAACCCAAGGTTCTCATGAGATGTTCAACCTGGCATTTTGGGCTTTCACTGGTACCAGAGGCAAACTCCTTTTCCCATTGGAGGGAAGCTACGAGCTTCAGGCCATTTCATTGGTCCCCAACAGAGGGCTTGACCCTGGGCTGTGGGGTTCAGGGGGCAATCTTCCTCCAGTGGAGATTCCCATAGTTGGGACATAGGTCACATGAAAGCTTCCTATGCTCGCAACCATCTCAAAGCGCCCAGTTTGGTCATATTCAAAGCATCTTTCCATCTTCCCCCTGTTGGAAGGGGTCCTGGGTTGTCTGCTTGGGTGTGCCTGTTAGTATTCTATCTATCCCCTTAGGCAAATGTCAAGTTCCGATTTCTTTGCTTCCTGGTTCTTTCTCTTTTCTTTCCTTTTTTCATATTAAGTCCTAGGTCACCTGCCCTATTTTAAAGTCCTTAAAATGGTCGTAAAGTCCTTAAAACGGTCCAAAAATAAGTCCAAAGGCATTATCTGCATCTGTCCCATTTCATCTGTCAGAGGGGCTATAAGACAACACAGAACAAAAAGAAAGGACAAACAGAAACAAAGGATTCTACCTCCAAGACAGAAACGAAAGTTTCCTGACTGTGGACTACTTAATCATAGTGCGTCAACCTCTCCCTTGCAGATGAGGATGCTATCCTCCAGATGGGGGCCTATTTCCCCCTAACAGACGAGGACCCTGTCCTCCAGATGGGAATTTGGTTGACGTGGAAGCTAGATGAAATTCCTGTTCCACCTTAGTCTTGATGGCATTTCTATTGGGAGGCAAAACTTTTCATGAGCTATTAGCTGGTACTTTTGGTACAGATCTCTATAGTCTCTTAACTTTCTGTCATTTGTTTGCCATTGTTTGTCTAGTTGGATGGTGTTATAACTTAAAGATCTTCCTGGGTCATCTCTTATCTAAGATGTATACAGGGCATGTCCGAGCATATACTACAAGTTGACTTTCTTTCAGGTTGATAGGACTAAACATTCACATTTTTCAGTTAGTCCCTGAACACAAGAAGGGGAAATCTCTCCTTTTGTTTCAGTTTAGTGGACCTGGACTTGGGGAAAGGATGCATGGCTCAGCAGAGTTCTGCCAAGCACTATATATGTAGCATGGTTAGCGAGACATCCACTGATGCTGCCTGTGATGTGGTCAGGGGAGGCTAGCACTCCAGCTGATGCCACTCATGTTCGGGGGAGCCAGAGCCCCACCTGACGACACTAAAATGGGAGAGTCCATGGTCCATACATGCCTGAAGCTTCCTTCATTTCCTATGTTATTGAAACAGTATGGTCATTGTCTCAGACGTGAAGCACTTTCCTTCAGAGCAAACATTTCTAGGAATTTCCTTTCATTGACTAACAAAAGCTAAAGTCACATTGATCCTTATTGTACTATGCAGACAGACAAAGGTTGGGAATCCCTCCAGGAGAGATCATTCAAGTGCCAGCCTGTCCACATTCTTTGCAGAGTCATGGGTGATAACTTGGCCATAGTGGGTTCAGCTATTTCGTGACTTGCGACCGGATTCTAATCCGATCCCACCCTAGACCATATGTTATCACCATGGAAATGCAGAACTGGCCCAATCGAATCCCGTGGCTTTAAGAAATCTTAGGGGTCTCGCTGTGGGACTACAAACTTGAGCACAGAGGTGTAACAGGTTTCTCACCTCAGGCTGACATTCACTCATACATTCACACAGAGGTTAAAGTCATTCCCTCCCCATTTCAAAGTGCCCCTTTCTTCACCCTCTGGGAGAAGTCTGCTCCAAAAGGCAAGCAAGGATTGGTTTAGCAGCTGGCCTTGAGTTTGTTCCAAGCTGCAGCTGAGACGGGGCCTCAGCTTCTCCTGTTGGTCTGAGCTTGAGCAGAACTCTGCTTTCTGGGAACCCACCTCCCAGGGAACTGATAAGGGCCCTGCCAGGGCTGCTGCAGGTCCTAGTAATCAAATTCCTATTTAATCAAAACTGACAATTGAAATACATTTAAATACATGAAGCTTATTTCTTAATTTCTAATTACTGAGGCTCAATGCTTTTTCTTTTGTCATATGGAAGAAGCATAACATTTCCTTTTCATCTCTAATTTTCAGTCTTTTCATAAAACTAACATTCCATAAACCTTTACAACATATTTTAATATTTTTTTTAAGTAACCAACTCATAAACCTCCTGCACACATTTTAACTATCTAAGTAAGATATCTCATCCCATAAACCTTTAAAACTTTCTGCACATCTAAGTACCATACATATTTTCTTTATCCTACTTGATGGTTTCCTGCTGTTTTCACATTAGATATCCTTTAAGAAATGTCCTTCAAAAAACGATAGCAGTAGACCTCATCTTAAAAATCATTATATCTGAATTAAGTTTGCAAAATTTTAGCAGAACATGGGAGTACACCTGGAATTAGAAATCAGACTTGTCCCCAAGGAAGGGAGCTCATACATACCAGGAGAATGAAGAAATTCCAATGAATTTCTCAGAAATCAGTTTTCCTTTCTGGCTGCTAGATATGTTGGTATTACACATGGGAAAACAAACTTTTAAAGGAATTACAAAAATGATGTTATCAGATCCTAGTTAAAAACACAATACCACCTTTTGTGAAGTTTCATAAAAATCAAGATAAAACAAGATATTTTAGTCAGTACGTACTCAGGCCTTTTAATATTATCAAAATGATTATTCTTAAGTGTGCATGTGCATTTAAATTGAGCATGCTAAATAATAAACGTGGCCACAGCTTTGTTATTTTGAAACATGAAACACACATAGGAAATCCAGGTAACCAAGCAAGTCAGAACTTTTTAAAGTAACCCTTTATTGTCACAAGCAACATACAAAGGACAACAGACAGTTTTTCTGGTCCCTCCAGTGCATGAGGGACAGGGGCTTTTCTAAATCAAGCAGGAGACAGTTTAAAACACATATCTTCTGGCCTAGAAATGGGCCATTCATCAGAATGGAGAATGGTAAATTTCCCTAATGTCCTTAAAGTATAGAAACAGTCTGCCCTATCGTTTTGTCCGTCTGAGTCCACACAAGCAACAGAGAAAACATACAGACAACACAAAAGAAATACCCGACAGTGGCCACTTTCCAATTTACCCGAGGACACCCCAAGATGTCTCTTAAGGGCCTGCAGCCTGTGGCTATAGGCGCATCCACCAGCCACACCTGGCTGCTGTTTCCGATTCTGAACAGAAGCCTGAAGATTCAGATCAACACTCAAACACAGTTTCCTCAATAACGAACAGAAGTCTGAAAGCTCAGACCAAACACTCACATAGTTTACCTGACAGTGGCCATTTCCCACTTTACTGATTTACCTGAGGACACCCCAAGACGTCTCCTGAGGGCCTGCAGCCGTGGCTATAGGCACGGTCCACCAGCCACATCTGGCTGGTTTACAGTTCCCAAACCTCGGAGACTTGAACTCGGATCAAACAAACAGCTCCCTGAACAAACACAGAGGTCTCTGGCTCCCAGTGGGACTCGAACCCACTGTGGGACTCAAACCTACTATACCAAAGACCATCCGGGTCGGAGCTGGACATAGGTGTAACACAGGCAAACACTTACAAACAAAGGCAGTTCCCACCTGCCAGCACAGAGCGCTCCTTAGGCTGGAATTCCAAATACATAACAGACAAAACACAGAGACAGAGACAGAGTGCACTCACCAGCCGGCTTTCAGACCCTTCGGGTCGAGATTCAGGGGTCTCTGGGTTTCCTGGCCAATGCACCAAATGTTATGCCTGGATCGCAAAGTCCAAAGAAACCCACTGAAGTCGTCCACCAATGCAAAAACAAAAGGAGTCTTTATTAACAATTCAAGCCTAGGCCTAGGACGTTCATCCCTCAATGCAGTGAGAGTGAGCAACCCTGAGGCCGCCAGTTTTAGGCTTTTTATACGGTTATCAGAAGCAGGGACTGAGGAATTCGCACGTAGACTTCCCAACCCTCCCCCTCTCCGTGACCGTGTTTGGTGGACTGGCATGGAGGAGTCTGAGGGTCTGTGGTTGCTCTAAGGACATGTCAGTGGTTATCTAATCTCCCAGCCACCTGGTAGCTTCTTCAGCAGTTATCTAACTTCTCGGACATCTGGTTGTCCCCCTGGAGGAGGGTGTTTGATCTCCCAGGCGTCTGATTCTGCTCAGGCTTATCTGAGATTCCTAGGTAAATTGTAGATTCTTAAGAGCACTAGAGGAGAAGGGCATGTAACTTTAACTTTTTCATATATGGTCTCACGATTTCCTAAACAGAAACCCAACAACACATGCACTAGAACCAACACTCAACAAATGGGATCTTATGAAATTAAAGAGCTGTTCAGATAAAGAGATTGTAATTTGAGTGTGACAGTTAAGCCTGAGTGTCAACTTGACACACCTGGTATCAACTAAGATCAACTGAGACCACACCTGAAAGAATCAACTGAAACCACCTGAAGGGATTATACCTGTCCTAGGTCCCATGGGAACCTCCACAGATCTCATAGGAGCCTCTCAGTAATGGACTGTATAAAAGCCACAGGACAGAACACAGGGGAGGAGAGACTTTTTTTTTCTTTTTAATTTTTTTTTGGGGGGGAGGAGAGATTTTCTGAAGCCATATTGTCCCTTCTGCCGTCTGACCCTCCAAGTCTTCAATGCAACTAGAGACTCTCTAGGAATCCTCCAGCCTTCAGCTGTCACCCTCAGGCCTACTGGGCTGAGCAGCTACTGGCAGCCATCATTGGACTATCTTGGCCATATTTCATAAGCCAACTCAATACATTTCCTATATATTCATTCTGTGAATTCCATGACTGTAGAGCCCACTGACTAATACACTGAGAAAAAAGGCAACACACAAAATGGGAGAAAATCTTCACTAACTACATATCTGATAGAGCTCTATTATCCAGAGTGCACAAAGAGCTTAAAAATGTTAAACACCAGGAAAATAAATAGCCCAACTAGGAAATGGGCCTCAGAACTAAAAAAAAAAAAAAAAGTTTTCCAGGGACAAAATTGAAATGTCTAACAAGTATCTTAAAAAATGTCCCATATCCCTAGCTATCAGAGAAATGCAAATCAAAACTACCCTGAGATATCATCTCACCCTGATCAGGATGGCAAAAATCCACAATACAAACAACACTAAATGCTGGAGAGGATGTGGAAATGCAGGCTTATACAACCACTTTGGACATTAGTATGGTGATTTCTCAAAAAGTCAAGAATTTGAAATGCCATATGGCCCTGCTATACCACTACTAGGAATAATCCCCCAAAATGCAGCAATTCACTAGTGACACAAGTACAACCATGTTCATTACAGCACTATTTACAATAGCAAAGTCATGGAATTAACCCAAATGCCCAACAGTTGACAAATGGACAATGAAAATGTAGTATATTTATACAATGGAATACTACTCAGCCATCAAAAAAGTAAATTTATTTGCCAGAATATAGATGGTATTAGAGGAAATTATATCGAGTGAAGTATCCCAGACACAGAAAGTTAGATGCCGTATGTACTCATTAATAAGGGGATCCTAATTGCAAACCCACCTAATGACATACTTAAAGGGAAATCTCTGTATATCCACTATAATCTCAAAGGATTATAAATAGGAAAGAATGGGAAAGAACACCTCAAAAAAAGGAGACAAAAAAACACACTTCAATAGAGAAATTAGGCTACAGTCATGTACTGCATATAAGTAGTGAAACATCTGATGTAGCTCACTCTCACTTCCCTACCTGTTCACTTGGGACTGAACAGGTGTGATCTCCTCATTCAGAGAGGGTATAGGGACTGAGTTGATGGTAACCAATTGGCAAACAAGAGACTGACCCATCTCACTGCTGTGTCCTACTCCTATTCTTCCACCTACCTTTGAGTCTCTTCTTTAATTAAGATCTTCATTTAAACAGTCTTTTATCTTTGGTTAGGAGATGACCTTGACAACCAAACAGAATGCAGCCAAGGGCAGTGCAGGAAAAGCAAAACTGAAAACAACAACAAACCATAATTCAGGACACCAAAGACCCTTCAATATTCCCCTGGAACCAGACCAGCCAAATCTCTCTCCATCCTAAAGCTCAGGGAACTTTGCAGAAGAGGGGTTGGCAAGACTGTAAGAGCGTAAAGATGGGGAGACCAGTGACATGAAAGATACTTTATACAGTCAGGGCTGCAGCAACCAGGATATAACCACAATGTGACCGGAATTTGCCTGACCTGCACAATGGCTGATATATCAACAAATCCCCAAAGTCTAGCACGGATCATAGAGGAGAAGTCTTCAGGCAATAGGGTCCTTAGAGGCAAGGGGTTAAACAGTCATAATAGAGTTCCCATGCTAGCGGGCAGCCCTAGAAGGGGTCCCAAGCTATGCCACTGAACCCTGAACCCTCACTCGTATAGATGACTCAGAGGGAAATTCCCCACCCACATAAACAGATGCTCTGGAGGATGGGAGGGAGAAAGCAAGAAGCACAAAGAGAGGAGGGGGGAAAGAAAAGGGGTGAGAGGGAGGGGGGAGTTAAAAGGGGGAGAATTGAATGGGGGACAATTGGGGAGAAGGGGGGAGGGAGAAGAAGGAGGGATACCTACTGAGCTTATATAACTAGGCAAAAAATGTAATAAGAAACCCTGTCAGAATCATACTTGGAAAATATAATAAAGATGTGATGAGAATATAATATTTCCATACAGGCAAATGGAGGCTACAGTAGCAAAATTTAAAAATAATCAAATATCAGAATCATACTTAGAAAAAAAATAAAGATCCAATGAGAATATAACATTTCCAAAGCTTCCAGGAGCAGGTGTTGCAGCGTTTGGGCCAAAGCCCCCCATGGAGGCTTGGTGGAAATCCCCAGCTCGCTCTACACATAGTTCCTGTGAGTGGAGCTGAGACAACACAAGGGCTGACACTGGAGTTGAACTGCAGAAGACTTCACTCGGAAAAGAGCTAAGGTCTCAGATCTCAAGGGCAAGTTCTCACCCCCAGAAACTAGAGAAAGGGAAAAGAAACTCAAGAAAGGGAGGAAAGGAGATGAAAGAAGAAAAAGATCAGCGATAGATTTCTGTGAAAACAGGTGAACAAGAGTGAAACTTCATGAGACACAGGGTAGTTCTTCAAAATGACCAAGGAACATGTCAAAGAAGGTGAAATTATGAGGGTGTGAAAGGTTACAATTGAAACATCAATAACGATCACATGCGCAGGAACTGACAACCCAGCAAAGGCAGGCAACTGCTTGAAAGTTCAGCCTATCGTTTCAGTACAAAGAAAGTCATTTGAATCACTCCACAAGTATTCAGAAAACTGATCTGATACTTAAAAAAAAAATCCAGAGAAAGAAAATCAATCTCTAGGCTCAGCTGGTATCACTGGACAATCTTGCCAGCCGTTTGAGGAAGGGCATTAAGTCTCCGTATCTCTCAGAGAATAAAAGGGAAGTGTAGAGTTCTCCACCCATGATATGGAGTCTCTCCACCCACACACACACTCACACACACACTAGGGCACGGCTCCAGGTCGTGAGGATGAAGATAGGTAAGCTTGGCTGCCTGCTCCTCTGCCTCAACTCTCCAGAGACTTGGACACTGGCGGGGAGTTTGTCAGAGCAAATCTCAATTTATTGGGAGTAACAACAGCTTATATAGACAAAGGACCACAGGGTGCGAAACGGGCAGCCAATTGTGTCAAAGGTCAACACAGCATGCAAGCCTTACAGATCATCTCAGTAAAGAAGGCAGTTCAATTCCTGAAAGCCAATTAGGACTCTCTGTAATGTGATCAGGGTTATGCCCAGGACACTAGCTCTCAGAGCCATCTTTAGTCCCATGTGCTCGGCCATGTCCTGGGGTAATTCCTTGGCCAGCCCAACAGGAAGGAACATCGTTAAGCTACTTTTCTGATGTGTTTATCACTCTGATACCAAAAACACAAGTATAAATAAATAGAAAATAAATAAGTAGAAACCAAAGACTAAATGCCCCCCATGAATTTCCATGGGAAAACTCTGGTACATATTAGAAATGAGGATTCAGTAGTATATCCAAAGAGTTGTAAACTGTGCCCAAGTGGTGCTCACTCAAAAAATACAGGTATACAAGCTTTTTTTTAATACTTGAAGAAAATCTCTAGAGTGAAATCATTTGAGTTTATTCATTGATAAAGTTAAAGCATTTGTTTGACAAGAATTCATGGTAAAATCCACTCAGAAAAATGGTAAGAGAGAGGTGCTTCCCTCCTTTGATAAGGAATAGCTTTAAAAAATGCTTGTAGTTTAATATCATATTTGAGAATGGAAAAAGAAAACAGAATCTTCCTTCTAAAATGGAAAAGAAAGGGAAGAGGTCCACTCTCACCATTTATGAAACATTAGAAACAGGAGAATAAGGAAAGGAGAGGTGTGGGGGGGGGGCATGCAGGAAGGATGTCAGACACTGAGGTGAAGTTTTCCCAATTCTTCTTGCTGATCAAAATTAAACTAGCAATCTATACAAAACAAATATTAAAGACTCCAGACGTTGGGAAGAAGGCAGACCTGTTAGGGACATGGAGACCAGACAAGAGCAGGCAAGAGTTCCCTGTATTCCTCCCTAGACCTTGGGCTTGGCACTGATGGAAATGATGGCAGAAATATGTCAAGGGTGCAAACCAAAAAGGCCCTAAAACAAGGCCCTAATACAGTGCTATTTTCTGTAGCTGAAGGACCAGGAAGAGGACAGCTGAATATGACAGAAAATATTAAAGAAATATATTATTTTCCAGCATGGTGACTCACTCTTGGAACGCCAGCACTCTGGAGACTGAGGCAGAAGGATTGCCAAGAAGAGACTAGGGAAAACTGGACTACATGGTGAGTTCTGTGTGGGTCTGAGCTACAAGTGAGGCATCAGGCAGGTGGGCTACCACAAAGCAAGGAAGGGTCTGCAACAGGCCTTAGATGCTGTCTTATGACTTCCTTCACCTTTTGGTTGGTGGACACTAAAGGCCAGTTTGCATTTTCCAAAGGACTTATCTAATAATTACCAAAATATTAGGTCACATGTGAAGGTTGATAATGAATGGCTATTAAGGAGGCTAAAGATGACCCAAAATTATTTGGCTTTGGATTTGAAACATCCCCCCCCGAATCTTTGCAATTCTAATAAGTGAACCAGCCTTACAAGTGCAGCTTCCTCCCAAGAACTTCCATTCACACATATAAGCTTACTGATATGCTCTTTCTATAACCCAGCATTAGACTTTTCTTTCTCTCCTACGGAACATGACGATACAGGTCCCAAAGGACATGTACAAGTATGTTCATGTGATGCATAGAGATTTGTCCCTTATATGTTTGACATTAAATTTTCTTCCTGTATTAAGATCCTCTTTGCTACAATGTTGCAGTCCAAGCTGCAACCTCGAATCCAGGGCTCCCCTCAACAAGGTGGGCAGGTGAATGGAGACAGACAGACAGCTCTCTGGACTCTTTATTGAAAATTTTAGCAGAATTTTTATACTTTAGAAAATCGAGAGTAAAGGCCAGGGGATGTGTCACCATACCCATAGGGAAAACATCAAAGAAAACCAGGACCAAATTCTTTACAGGATTATGTAAAACGTATTCATTCCGGGTAACAAAGGAAGAGCAGAGATGACATATATTTTCTATGTTGGAACAGACATGATGTCTCCAGATAGAGTTAAAGCAGGCATGACACTCAGTTGCTAAAAGCAAAGGGACAATGACTGTTTCAAAGTAGATTTTCCCTGGTTTATGTGTAAACATCAAATGTATAGGGAAGGGACTATAACCTAGCTAGTCCTGAGAAAACAACAACAACAACAACAACAACAACAACAACAAAAAGACTAAGAACATACAGGAGTTAGACTTAAATTCCAGAGGGAGGAATCCTCCTGCCAGAGGCAAAACTTAATTTACATAGGGAGAGCCCCTAGCACCTAGCAACTGCTCATTTAGATGTTAATGTGTCACTCCCCAGCCAGCAGGTTTTAGGCCAAAATTAGACAGTAACACTGAGGCAGGCAGTAACACTAAGGCCTGACTATCCTCATATTTTCCTTATTTCTCTTATTTATCAAATAATGTCATGTCCTTTATCCAGAAATTGTTTCCTTGAAACAATATTCTGTCACACCGGACCTTGTCAAAACAGCATGGTTGGATAAGGACGAGGCACTACATTTATGAAAGTCAAGAGTCCATATAGACCAGGAACTCCCTGCATATTGAGATCATCCTTACCTTATCCTTATCCTTATTGAGAATACTGTAGGTTGTGGTACACATCTGCAGTCATGCCCAGGATCAGAGCTGAGGCCAGATGGCTGTATGGTGAGATGCCAGGCAGATAACTCATTGGAAGACTGCTTGCTTACCCAGCATGTGCAAAGAAAGCCGTAGGCCTTATTCCCAGAAAGTGAAAGATAGGAAATATGTTATGTCCCCTTACAAACCTTAATCAGTATAGGGTCTATACAACTTTTACTCAATATTGTGATGACAAGATAGAAAGTGCAAGGGCTGGTTTTCCCACGCATGCACACACACTGTGACGACTCCAGGCCGTCAGGGCGGAG
Source organism: Typhlomys cinereus (assembly GCA_023101885.1). Classification (NCBI taxonomy): domain Eukaryota; kingdom Metazoa; phylum Chordata; class Mammalia; order Rodentia; family Platacanthomyidae; genus Typhlomys; species Typhlomys cinereus. The sequence continues at coordinate 145,930 of JALPQD010000083.1, read as the reverse complement.
AAAGGCGAAAGCACTGCAGGTCCTCCACCCCCCTCACCCAAACCCAGGGGACTTTGGACACAGCAGGGAGTTTTTCGAGGCAAGACTCAATTTATTGGGGGCAATGAAACAGTTTATATAGACAGCAGACTGCAGGGCATGAATCGGGCAGCCAGTTACCATAATGGTCAGCACAGCATGCAGACTGCATAGGTCAGACTAAACATAAATCTATGTCGGCTCCTATAAGCCAATTAGGACTCTCTATAATATAAACAGGGTTAAGTCCAGCACACTAGCTCCCAGCGCCATCTTTGGTCCCATGTGCTAAGCCATGCCCTGTTCAATCCCTCCCAGACCATTATTCCTGGGCAGGCCCAACAGAAAGGATTCCCGTTGCATCCTTATGAAATACTAGGAAATGGGACCTTAACAGAGATAACTAGGTACCAAATCTGGGTGTGGCGGCTCACACTTGTGATCCCAGCACTTGGGAGGTAGAGGCAAGATATCAAGAGATCAAGGCCAGCCTGGGTTGCACAGTGAGTTTGAATACAGCCCAAGATATATGAGACCATGTCACAAACCAACTGACTAACAGCCAATAATAAGCTTTTGGAAAAGGTTTATAGACTAAATTAGCTTTTATGCACTCCATAACAGGAAATCAATCTATCCATCCCAACCAACATTATGGACAGAGATTGCTTCTTCGTGACAGGATAAACAATCATCCGCATGACATCATTGATAGGAGAAAAAAGTGATGTTATAAAGAAAGAGAGAAGAGGGTCTGATCAATAGCCATAGTTGGTATGTCAGTACCAAAGAGCTCAAATGCTACCCTGGGGACACAACAGAAAGTTTTGCGGGATCGTCAGCCAATAGTGTCCCAGGTCTGCACACGTTGCCTGTCAGGTGCATATTTCTAATCAACTCCACTGAGTGTCTCCACATCCCTCACAGCTCCTGTCAAGAATAATGTGGAGAGAGTTGCCCAGGTGTCTCATTTGCCATTGTGTAGGGACAAACACTTGTCTTAGGTTGTTTGCATTTAATACTGGAAAACTCACACCACTATTCATAAAGCAAAGAAAGTGGGAAGGAAAAAGTGACTGGAACCCATTCAGATTTTCTTCCCCTTGGACAGGGAGTGTCAGAAATGTCCCCAAGAGGTCACTCTGCAGCCTCTTCAGGATCTTAGGTCGCCACAACCACTGGACGACTTTGAAATACCTTGGAGGGTCAACAAGACAGGCAGCATCTGTGTGTCCTGTGCACTGCGGTCTTTGTGGCCCCTTCCTCTCTTGGCTAAGGCAAGAGGGCTCCAGTTTGTTGTGTGGGTAAATTATCAAAGTTGTAACTGGAAAGCAGATTGGACTAGGATTTGGCACCACCTCGTGGAAGATAAGACTCTAATCAGGTGAAAGCACATCACTCGGTGATGTGGCAGTGGTAGATCCACTTCTCCATAGGTCAAAATAGCATCTTGCTGGAGTCACCAGACAAGAATCTAGGAACGGTGAGCGCAACACGGCTTGTATTTACAGACCAGGAAAGCAGTCCGAAGTAAAAAAGGTGCTCATTTGCTGAAATAGCACAGAGAGGGTCGCTGTGGGGTGGCCCACACTTCAATGCGTGGGGCTTCTCCCAGAGAGGTCGCGGTCCTCGGAGCTTGGGGCTCAGGCTTGGGCTTCAGGATGGGCAGTGGTTGTTGAGGTCCCCGTACTCAGCAAGGCGGTTCGGGACACCCACACAGCGTGGAACAGAGGCCTTGGGAATGCGCGTGGGAAACCGAGCGGGCGCCCAGGTTGGGTAAGATTCACTCAGCGGTGCACCGGGTAGTGGAGACAGACTTAGTAGCAGAATGGGAGGAACAAACCAAAGAATGAGGAAAATGAAAGACGAGTGCTGGGGAGTCACTTTTTCTAGGGTTCTGTATGTATCTAGGATTTTGTGTTCAGAGTTGAAGATCATGAGGGGTTAGGGCACCCTGGAGAGCTCATGGGCTCCGTGAATGGAATCCAGGTGGGGCATGAGGCAGGAAAAGAACTCATGGACTTCTGACCTGGAGTGCCATGAAGGGCAGGCACCAAGGATGGTTGCCAGGGTCAGGTATATTTATATATTTAGGTAAGCAGGGGGGAGGGGGAAGAAGAGAGAGAGAGAGAGAGAGAGAGAGACTTTTCCTCATTGGTTAGGCAAGCCCAGGGGCTTTTCCCCCATTGGTTGGCTTACATTGGGGCTCAACCCAGTTGTTCTTCTGCACACCTTAAGGTAGCGCTGGAGATCTTTTGATGAATTTAGCTTATCTGATGTGGAGAGCTCATCTTTATATCCTTTCATAGGTAAAGAGTCGCAGGAAGCTGACCACCTTTTCCTGTGGCGGACTGAAGTCAGTTCCTATCTGCAGGGGGTGTTCCTGCAAGGTAATCCCAGCAGTGGGGGATGGTTTCCAAGACTTTCAGAGCCCATGCCAGCATGGCTGCTCTTAAACTGCCTAAATGAAGACCTTAGTTTGCTTGAATAATAAAAGTAGCCGAGTATTGCAAAGTTGCATGGGAAAGATGGTCTAGTTTGAATGTTTTATATAAACCTTATATATAGCTGATTCTTATCATTAACAAATATGCATTTGTTGTAAGAAAAATTAATGTTAGATGTTAGGCATGTTAAATACAAAATACTCAGATGTCCCCCTCCCCTCCGATGTATGTGTTCAGACAAAGAACCTTTCACAGCTCCCAGTTTACTTACATAAAACAACTCCATCATCTCAAGGACAACTCTGCAATCCCTACGTTCTGCAACTTCTCCACAGCCCTCAGTCCACCTGCAACTAAGATAAACTGGCACATTCATCCAAGGACTTTCACCAACCCCAGATGAGCCCCTTTCCCATCCCAGTACCTTTACAACTACAGGCTCCTGGCCTATAGTCCATCAAGCCCTATAACAGTCCCTAGAAATTAGATTCTCTCTCTGCCTCTCTGTTTTAGCCATGCTGCATGCCTATCTGAAACTCCTGCTTGCTTGACAATAAATCTCTTTTCTACATTATGTGCTGGTTTTGGTACGACTTTGCATCACTGATCACTCCGAGGTAGGGGGGCCCTTCTCAAAAGCCCCAACACTAACACACATATATACATATATATGAAGAAAAATATAAAAGTTTCCTTGCCCCTTCTTTATTACTGATCCATCATTATATATTGCAGGATAGTGACATGAAATGTCATGGGAAATGGTAGAGAAGAAAGGCAGGAAGTTCCAAGCCCTTCTGGGCAACGCTGGGCAGTGGCAAAAATGGTAAAGGCAAGAAAAGTAACACCATTGCCGAAGAAATTTCACACCCACACAGGAAAGTGCTGAGGACCGGCAGAACACGTGGCTCGTGGTGGCGGCAGTCCAGAGACGACCTGACCTCCCTTCCTGAGGTGCAGACGATGTACAGTAGATAGAAGTAGATACAGAAGCAGAATGACAGCTTCTTATAAAGCCCGGAAGTCCAGAGGACATTACTAAGAGACCTCCGTCACAGGTTCCATGGTGTAATGGTGAGCACTCTGGACTCTGAATCCAGCGATCCGAGTTCAAATCTCGGTGGGACCTTTCTTTTTTATCCTACCTAAGCGTGAGTCAGTTTTTTCACCTTGGAACAAAAGACTCCAATACAGGGCGGTTAGGTGTGCGTGGCAGGGCTGCTTCTGGGTCCCTCATTCGCGCGCATATAAGAAGCCAGTTCTCGGGAAGGATGACGCCCCGCGGGACCCAAGTGACCCCGTCTGGACGTCCGGTTCCAGGCCACGTCCCCTGACCCAAACGCGCTGGCATCGTAGGAAGTCCCCACGCTGCCACGGAGGGGTCAACGACCCCCAGATGTGGTCTGTGCGCAGGTGATTCCTGGCCTTCGGGTCTTGTGCGGGAACTCCAGCTCCAAAGTCCGCTCCTCAGAGGGGCGCTCGCAGAGCCCTGGCTCTGCAGAGAACCATCCCTGCGCAACCGGCCGAGCGCCCACCCGACTCTGAGGCCCCGCAGCGCCGCCCGGCGACTCCTCCTCGAAGGGCCGCGAGGCGGGAGCACCGGTCTGTGCCCGGGAATCCATCCCCGGAGAAGGCGCCTGCTGCAGCCGCCCGTGGTGAGAGAGTCTTCGGCGGGCAAGGCTTTTTGGCAGAGGATCGCGAGGCAGCGCAGGAGCTGTCCAGACGCCCTGGGCAGGTAGGCTGATCTGCGTTTACAACCTGGAGCTTAAAGCGGGTTGCAAGTCCGAGACGCACAGGGGATTTTCAGCTCGGGGAGCTTAAGTGAGGAGCTCGGCAGTGGGGTGGCGAGGGAAAGCGGCGGCGGCCAGCAAAGGCTGAAAGTGCAGAAAAGGGAAGACAGCGCGGTCGCCAGCGAAGGCGGACTGGAGTCCGCAGCGCGCAGGAACCTCGCTCCCACGCGTCCTGAGCCGGGTTCCCCGCGCTGACAAAGCACCTGCCTGGTATTGCCCAGGCAAGCAGCGAAATGCAGTTTTATCCCCTACAGGGCTTTCTGCGGGGTCTAGGATGGAAACCAGGAAACCTGAAGAATAGCAATTGCTGTCAGAGTTGACATGCCAAGCCCTAAGGGATTTGAAGGCAGGAGTTTGAACCGAATTCGGCTTGTCCCCTGCTGATGTGAAAAAGAAGCGCGAGTTGGCAAAGATCTTTAGAAGAAATTGATTTATTTTAAAATTAAAAAAAATATGAGAATTTCAACATCCTGACAGGATCGAGCCTAGGAAGAGCAACTAAACGGTCGATGTCCAGCCATAATGCAGACTACTGACTGCATTATGCAATGCTCTCCCAAAATCAGGCCATCCTGATCTCTGCCCCATCCTAACTTGGGGAAATAATAAATATCAACATGCCTCCATAGACCATGGAGAACGCGAGAGAGACCAGATCACACAGGGCAAATAAGGACTAGAGGTGGATGAGAGGTGAGTGAAAGAAAACACCCATGTCAGTGCTGTGTCCTAAGGATTAGCTTTACATGCCACAGAACACTGGACCCCGGAAGGAGTTACAATCCTTGGTATCTATAAAAGTGTAACAGTAGGATAGATTAATGAGGGAAAAGAACCGGGGCATGCAAGAATTATTGTAATAAAAACTCCAATACACTTACTAAAGAAAAGAACAAAAGTAAGCATTATAAAACTACCACAGATATGGTGTTATTTCAAATTTCTACTCAGGTTTTACTAACGTTTTCATACCAGCAAAATAAAATAAAAATAAGGAAGCACAACAGCAGTAAGTGAAACAACCACTTTAAGTAAAACTAAACACATTTTTGTTCTACTTTTGAACTAAGTAAACCAGGGGAGAGCGCGAACGCAGTCCCCCACTACCACAAATTATGCAGTCGAGTTTCCCACATTTGGGGAAATCGCAGGGGTCAGCACATCCGGAGTGCAATGGATAAGCCTCGCCCTGGGAAAACCACCTTCGTGATCATGGTATCTCCCCTGCCAGGTAAGTATGAGTTGAAGGTCTATCAACCCGCCACAACCTTACTCGCCCTCCACAGTACAGACATGGTTACTCCACTAAGCTCACTCAGACTATCCGCGTAGTGTTATTACTCTTCTTTTCTGCTCTTGGATTGAACCTTGACACTACACTCTCTTCCACGAAGAAATTACACGGTGTGTAAGCAGCAGCTTTGGACCCAGCAGCCTCTGCGTGCTGTCGTCTACATATGACACGCCCCATACGTGACGTCAAGGTCGGCGCCCCGCCTCCCGCCTCCTTAGGGTTAACGTAGGCCGGGCATAGCGCAGGGGAACCTCTGGCTGCTTGGCGGGGCTGAGGGTCTTAACCACTATGTGACAAAGGACTGTTTTTGACAAACTCTGTGTTGTGTTTAATACAGTTTAGGATTGGAAAGAGAGCCTTTGTGACGGGCCTTCCAAATAAAATTGAAGTCATCCGGTGTCTTAAAAGAACCGAAAGACCAACTTTCCTTACTTGTTTTTTATTTTAAGTCACTGTTAAGTGTTTAAAGACAGTGTTCTAGTTTAATTTCGCCTAAATCCTTTTTTTTTCTTTTTAAATGAAAACATGTTGACTCAATAGAAGAAAGCAGACCACTGTTATTCATGGCGCTGGATTTTGTACTGTCCCTTCAACCACCGTAACCAGACCTTAGTTCATCTTATTATTAGTACTTCAACGTTGCAAAGATGAACAGAATCCTTCGGGTTTGACAAAAGATATCCGGGTGAACTGACACGTGTAATGGCTCATTTCTCACGTATAGAATACATCTTTGAACATGAATTCTATCCACACCCCATTAAATTGATTTTCCTCCAAACCTGTTGCTAATAGATACTTTTTTTGACCTTTATTTTCATATAAGTAGAATTAGGAAGGGTTGTGAGTTTCCTTTGGTGGGTGGGTGAATTCTTTCACTGAACATTATGTCTATAAAATTTATCCCTATTTTCATGTCATCTTTTTTCATGTCATCTGTATTTCTATGGTGTCATGGGTATGTTTCAACTCAGGACCTTCCGCCTACAAGGCAGAGGCTTAATCCCTGAGCCACCTCTCCAGCCCCTTATTGAAATTTTTGTAACAGCTTTTATGCTAGAAAATTTTAGGACAAAGAATGTGTCGCTGCACCTGCAAACAGAGGAAAACAAACACCTACCCTCCCTATGCTCAGCAAGAATAAACAATTGAAGTAGCTAACCCACTGTTTAAGGGAAAAGACACAGACAGGTCCTTATTACATATTAACAGGCTCCACCCCAGTTCCCTAGTCTCTCTAAATCTATCTACCAAACAGCCACAGGGTCTAAGTTCACATTGCTGTCATTGTATCAATAAAGAATATTAGTTAAAGGACACGGAAGAGGTTGAGCTCCTTTTTAATTCGTCCATAGAACTTGGATTTTAAAAGGGAACATGTTTTTATTTAACTATGTGTGTGCTATATCTATTATACATTTTTATAAATGGTAAAGATGAATCCGTTGGCGGGGATGCATGTCATACATTAATTTTTTCCTTTTGGAGGATGCTGGCTTATATTAGGTTATAATGGTAGGAATTATATTAGGATTTATTTTATTTCTATTTTCTATTAACATGTGCTCTATAAGAAATAGTTGTGTACAGATGTTAGGATTTGTTTTATTACTATTTTCTATTAACTTATGTGCTCCATAAAAAATAGTTGTGTACTGATTCTAGTGAACAGATGGCATCTCATATTTATAGAATTTCTGAATTAGTTCGGCAAGAGTCATATTTTTGAGGGAATTTTATCCACCTATGTTTTTGGACTCTTGAAATTGCTCTCTAATTTCTTTAAAATCAGCGCATACATTCTGGCTAGCAAGTCTACTTACTGTGTGGGACTAGAAATGAAATCTGTAGTTAGAATCTAATTTAAAGTTAAAAGCAGGCTTGGCTCTTATTTGGAAAAGGAAACAAAAAGACTCAAAATAAACTTGCTTGATACCTCTAGTTCAGGGAGCAGGAACCGTAGGGGGAGGGGATATTTTAGCTAATCCGGAAAAAAAAAAAAAGATCTAAGAACAGCTAGGAGGCATGCCTCCACAAAAAGGGAGGAATTTGTCTCTCGTAGATAAGAGGCAAGACTCAATTTGTGGAGTGGTTCCTAGCAACTGCTCAGGCCCAAGAGCAGGCTGTAAGCCTCACAATCCCCATATGTTTTATATTTTTATTATTTATTCCAAAATAAGTCATGCCTTGTTGGCAGAAAACGCTTCCTTGTCTTCCAGCATGGTTGGTAGAGGATGTGACAGGCATCCTTGGCCAGACATGCCAAGTAAGAACTGTCCCTCTCAGCACTCATGTGGTTTGGTATTGTTAGATGTTAAGACATGTTAAACACAAAATGACTCAAGCTCCCTCCCCGATGTACATGTTCAGACAAGATCCCAGTCTACTTAGACAAAGCAGCTCCACTCTCCTAAGGACAATTTCATAGCCCCCAGCTTATCTGCAGCTCCCAAGGACTTTCACCTGCTTGGAGGTGTGTCCCCCACATCCATTATAGGCCCCTGGCCTGTAGTCTCATATTCCAGGTCACATGACCAAGCCGCATAAGAGAACTCAGAACTCTCTACCTCTTTCTCTTTCTGTCTGTCTGTCTCTCTTGCTCGCTCTTGCTCTGTCTCTTTGCTTCTGTGCTTCTCTGTTTCTGAGACAGCCATGCTGCATGCTCTTGCCTATTTTGTCCTATTTGCTTGACAATAAATCTCCTTTATATATTATGTGCTAGTTTTGGTGTGACTTTGTATTCCCATCATCTCGAGATTGGGGAGACCTTCTCAAGAGCCCCCACAGGTATGACCAGTTCCTTGGCCCTTGGTATTGGTGTGGGCTCTCTTGCTAACATAGACTAAGAACTGTAACCAGATTATGGTAAACCAGAGTAAATCCACTTGCGCCCTTAAGCTATTTGGCTGTGATTTTATCAGCAACGATGCAACAAATGTCAAATTCAGGACACTGAAAGCAACAAACCACTGGATGGGACTCGTGTAATGTCAAGAGAACACACATGTATCTACAGTACCAGAAACTACCCCCTGAAGTCTATGTGCTTCAGCAAGCAATAGTATTCTAAAAGAGAGAGGAAGGAAAAGGAGGAGAAGGAAGAGAAAAAAGAAGGTAGGGAAGAAAGTGTAAGGTGGTAGAGAGATAATGTTGTTTGAAGATTTGCCTTGAGAATTTAATAAACTTTTTGAACTCATTATATAGCAAATATATTTTAAGCATTTCTTTTATCATGCCAAGTAAACAGTACCATTAATTTAATCTATACTTAATTTTTCCCATTCACAAATTCAGCAACAAAGATTTCCCTTAATGGGGTTAGGGATGTACCTCAGAAAAGTGCTTGTTTAGCATGCATGAAACCCTCTGTTTTAGTTTGCTAGTAGCACGTAAAGTGAGTATGGAAGTACGTATTTGTAATCCCAGCACTCGGGAGATGAAAGTAGGAGGGGTCTGGGATTGGAATTCGGGTCATCAGGCTTGATAACAAACCCCTTTGCTCACTGAGTCATTTGCTGACCCCTGTGATGCCCATTGAACATGGCAGGACATTCTGTGTTAGGGTATGAAGACAATGTTTTTCACCCACTTTTGCTAGCTGAGTGGTGAACATGCCAACATTGCTATTAAATTTGATTTGTATGCTCCCTAAGGTGCAGATGTATTTGATCTTTCTTTTCTGTAATGCAATCTAAATAATCCTGAAACTGTACAGATTTGGATTTGTTTAAGAATGTGCCTATGCCAATCAAAGAAAACTGTCTTTATGAAGTAGATTCAGGGCTGGTGAGATAGTTTACCGGCATTGATGCCGCTGATGGGAGAAGATAGTGATGTAAAAAGGAAAAAGAGGGGAAAGACTTTTTCAATAATTACAGCCAGTGTGTAAAAGCTAAAGAGCTCACATATTGCTCTGAGTTCTTGGTAGAAGATCTGGAGGACAGCCAAGAGGATCCAGATTTCCACTGGCAACAGTGAGTGATTTAGGTGAGTTGGTTTTTAAGGACACGGAGCCTGAAACAATGTGTTGAGGAGGTGGAAGTTAAGTATACATTTATTTTTACTGTGATTCGTTCAGGGTCACATTTTACAAAATGCCTTGTTTGCTATTGTTTTGGAAAAGAAAATTCTATTAAAATTTAGTTTGAATATAGAATAGTTTTAATTATAGCATATTTTGGAAAATTCTTGAGTATAATTCAAATGTATGCCAATACCTTCTAAAGTAAGGTAATATTCAGAGACAGTTGTTCCAATCAGATGGCTTAAGGAAATTTCTGGAATATTCATATTTGAATATTAATGAATGTCTTTGATTTAAATCTGACTAAAAACTGTAACATTATTCTTTGTACATTTTCATTATATAGTGGTTAACAAGCTTAGTTGCAAACAAAATATTTAAGCTATTTGTTTTTTTGAAAAAAAGACCCTCCCCCTTTTTTTCTCTCTTCCCTCTCTTGATAAGTTAGGTGACTCTAGAGTGAATTCAATCTGCCAATGCAAAACCAGGAGCTATTAGGGTTGGGCAAGGAGTCCAATACATGCCCTTTTCCTGCAAGTGAGGTTTCTAGTGAGATTCCCAGATCGTGAGCTGGGAGGGAGAAAACCTTGAACAGCAGGGAATTGCGCTGGTGTTCTTTGCTCCACAGCTGGGAAAAGGCTTCAATAGGATCTCAGGATAATGGGGTTTCTTGTTCTTCTCATGTTCCCCCCATTTTCCCCTGCCTTTCTATCCTACCTCAATAAAAACAAAAGGCCGCTTAACCTCCGAAGCAAATTTCGAAAAGATTTATGGGAATAATGAAATAGTTAACATATAAAAAGGTAAATTCTAGGGCCAGAGAGATGGTTCAGGGGTTAAGACTGTCTCACAAACAAAGGTCCCGAGTTTGGATCCCAGGTCCGACAAAAAAACAAAGAACAAAAAAACAAAAACAAAAACAGAACCTGGCAGGCAGAAATGGCCTACACTTCTGGCCCTAGTGGGCAGAACCTGGGAAATCTCAGAGCAAAGCAAGAATGAGGTAGAAACTCAAGAGAGATACAAACATACAGTGGAAACCTTGGGTCTAAAGCTGGATTAGTGAAGGGAAATGCCCCTGTCGGTTGGGGTGGACTGAAGAGAAACAACTTGATATGCCACAGAGGCCTGAACTCCCACAAGAGTAGACAAGCCAGAGTGAACCCTGGGGTCCATAGAAGTATACTGGCAGGAGGGTAGGAGGGAGTTGGATGGATTGATGAAAGGAAGGGCGGGATGAGAGGAGGGGGGATGGAGGGAAGCAGGGACGAGTACCCAATATGCTTGTAAAAGTAGAAAAATAAAAATTAATGAAACAAGAAAGAGAAAAGGAAAAGAAACCATGCTTGACATCACT